>JAWNGG020000274.1:0-294639 GCA_036937485.2 Tetragonisca angustula | reverse complement strand
ACGTGTCCAATATGTGTAGTGTTCGAATATTTAAATTCCAACGCTCCTATAATTAATATGATCCATATAATATAAGCGAAATATTCAATATACACTAGATACAACAATCACGCAATGAGAAACACAAATCAGGTATATAAATTAGACAAGCCAACCAGATCAAATAAACCAACCATATTGCATAAATTTGCAAATACTGGTGGCATCCAAACATTAAATAGCTTAATTCCACTGGGCATGTTATACATATTTCAACACATAGTTATATACATAACTTCGTGGTACTGTAACATGTATTTAATAATCATAATTGCCATCTACAAAGCAAATATAGTCAGTCGCAGATGTTGAGTTTCAACTAATGGAAACAAGAAAAGAAATACTCTTGGTATTTCATGTCGATCTGAATTAATAGATTAGACTAAATTGGAACAGCAATATACTACATATAATAATATTATTTACATATAAATTAGAATAATTCTGTATAAATTACAACTATCAATGAATAATGATATTGATTAATTTTGTCCATCGACAAAATTAAAGTATCAGAAGCAGAAAATAATTTATTTGTAATAATGAACGCGCAAGCTTTTATTTATATATTTTGCTAAAAGTCGATTATACTTTTAAATATTCACCGTCATAAATCTGAAAAATTTCTACGAAATTGATTATTTTGGTAGCTTCAGTCAGTTTGTTAGTCAGAATTCAAAATCACGTCTACTTCTTATTTTTATTTAACATTAAAACCACCGAATCTAAAGTATGAAACGTAAATAAATACATCCATTTACGAATAAATTAAAAATATATACAGTTTCACCATTTCCTGATCGAAACGATCATGCGCCCGAAATATATTTGTTATATTTATCGCGCATTTGTTTACGAATGAAGTAAACAGAGAGATCAGCGCAACACGTCTCCGTTACGGCTTCCGTTTCAATAATTTACAACGGAAAAATCCCCCGCACGGAGGAGTATATATCTCGAAATCCTGCGCAAAGTAAAATGAAATAATTACCCGAGGCAAACATTTAACAATAACGCGCGCGCAGTTTTCGCGTGCGCTCGTCTCTCGTCCTAAAATATACTCGAGCGTCGAAACCGAG
This sequence comes from Tetragonisca angustula, assembly GCA_036937485.2. Classification (NCBI taxonomy): domain Eukaryota; kingdom Metazoa; phylum Arthropoda; class Insecta; order Hymenoptera; family Apidae; genus Tetragonisca; species Tetragonisca angustula. The sequence goes on along the minus strand of JAWNGG020000274.1, from coordinate 293,521 downwards.
TATAAAGCGTAAGTAAAGAACGAGCATCGCTAGCACACGACTACTACTCGTTGCCGTGGACTCGTTACTATTTATGCAGAGGAGGGATCTGTATCACGGCTAGACAGGGAATAACGCGAGAGCCTGCCACACGTACACACGTATGGCCGCCTACGTATGCGGCGCACTTCCGGCCAGGAACTACCTCCGCCATTTCCGGACGATGCATCATTGGAGTCCGATAAAGTTTGCGAGTCGGCGAAACTCGCGGTGGTAACTGGAAACCGTGGGCCTCCATCTCCTCTCCCACCACCTCCCAGACGAAACAAAAAGGACACGACCGATATCTGGGCTGCGAAGGGCGAGAATTTCGGCTCGGATCCGCGACCCGCCACGCTTCCGGCCACGCCGTGACACGATTTATGGATAATTTCCACACACCCCACCCCCCCCTCCTCGTTGTATCACTTTCTGTGATCATTTCTCGCGACACTCTGTTCCTTTCTCTTTCACTTTCTCACACTTCTGGCAAACGGATCTAAATTTATATAATTATTTATATAATTGATTTCATGATTATGAAATTCTGGATATTCACAAGATCAATATCATTGACGACCAATTGCTTTAATAGAGAAATGAGGATTAAATATTTCGTCGATAAAATTTATACAATTATTTATATCAGAATTCATTTCACAATTATTAAATTCTGGATATTCACAAGATCAATATCATTCATGCCCAAGTGCCTTAATAGAGAGATGAGGATTAAATTTCGTCGATAAAATTTATATAATTATTTATATAACGATTTCATAATTATTAAATTCTGGATATTCACAAGATCAATATCATTGACGACCAATTGCTTTAATAGAGAGATGAGGATTAAATATTTCGTCGATAAAATTTATACAATTATTTATATCAGAATTCATTTCACAATTATTAAATTCTGGATATTCACAAGATCAATATCATTCACGACCAATTGCTTTAATAGAGAGATGAGGATTAAATATTTCGTCGATAAAATTTATAATAATTATTTATATAACGATTTCATAATTATTAAATTCTGGATATTTACAAGATCAATATCATTCATGCCCAATTGCCTTAATAGAGAAATGAGGATTAAATATTTCGTCGATAAAATTTATATAATTATTTATATAACGATTTCACAATTATTAAATTCTGAATATTCACAAGATTGATATCATTGACGACCAATTGTTTTAATAGAGAAATGAGGATTAAATATTTCGTCGATAAAATTTATATAATTATTTATATAACGATTTCACAATTATTAAATTCTGGATATTTACAAGATCAATATCATTCATGCCCAATTGCCTTAATAGAGAAATGAGGATTAAATATTTCGTCGATAAAATTTATATAATTATTTATATAACGATTTCATAATTGTTAAATTCTGGATATTCACAAGATCAATATCATTGACGACCAATTGCTTGAATGGAGAAATAAGGGTTAAATATTTCATCAATAAAATTTGTATTAAAACTAGTAATCTACTGGAACGGTAGATACACCCTGTGCACATTTTCAGATTGGTTTTGAATTTTACCAATACGACTATATGACAGTGTTGATGAAATTTCAAAATATTTCATATAACATAACATAATACTACATACAACCATTTCATGGTACAACTGAAAAGTTGGCAATATATTTCAAAAATATAGAATAATATTATTTCATACGATGCTTCATTTTCGAGTAAATCGAGTTTGAAAATTTGTCAGATACACTTCGAATTTGATTAATTCTGAATTGGACTGGAATGAACAATCAATAGAACGCCATTCTACACACGAAAATAAATTGAAAGTGTAGAATGAAACTTTTTTCATTTTTTCGAGAATTAAAATTTGAAAGTGTTATCAGGCCAGTATGTAAATATGTTCAAATACTATTTCTTTGCAATTGAGATCTCAAAGAGAAAATTTTATTCTACAATTCTCCCTTTTAAAATATAAAGAAGCCTTCTTGTAGGGCAACTCTTTTTTCAATGTCTAAATCTAATAATAACCAAATCTAACTTTCATCTTGTTATTTGATTGTAATTAATTACTTTTGAACTTCTTTTAAAATTTTGATTATTGTTAAACTTTTCGTACTTAGAGCACAATAATTATACCTATAAGTGACAAACATTTTTCTGAATAATTATATTTTTCATTTTTCAAAATTAATAAATAAATAATTTATTTCATATGTCAATGTAATTTTGTACGTCGTTAAATATTTATTTGAATTTGAAAAAATGTGAAAAGAATATATTGTATAATATATATTATATTAAAATGTAAAAGAACATATTATATTTTATCAATTTCCTCTAGTTTTTGTTTCGTGTAGTTAATCCATTTGGCAAATGAGAAGCTCATTTATCATTAAATTTCATAATTCGATGTCACATTTAATAATTAGTTCAATATCAATAATTGGTTTGTATCTAATAATTCATTGTACTCATAATGTATCGTCGCGTTTAATATTGCATTTGTATCAATCAAGTTTCAAACCAAAAATGAAAGAACCGCAATAAACTAAAATATCAAGTTCAGTCCAACGTAAGCTAAAAAATTGTGAAAAAGATCGTTTGAAATTAATCGTACCAACTACCAAAATTACAAGAGAATCGCTCGATCGTTTTCAAAAAACTCTTTCGATTAGTTACATTAATTTTATGTATTAAATAAATAAATACATAAATTTTAAATATATAAATAAATAAATTCTAAATAAATAAATGAATTTTAAATAAATAGATTCCAAATAAGTAAATAAATTTTAAATAAATAAATTAATAAATTTTAAATAAATAAATACATAAATTTTAAATATATAAATAAATAAATTCTAAATAAATAAATAAATTTTAAATAAACAAATAAATAGATTTCAAATAAGTAAACAAATAAATTTTAAATAAATAAATACATAAATTTTAAATAAATAAATAAATCTTAAATAAGTAAATTAATAAATAAAAATTTTTAAATAAATAAATTTTAAATATAAAAATAAATAAATAGATTTTGAATAAATATATAAATTTTAAATGAATTTTAAAACTACTGGTAAATCACAGGAAAAGGAAACAACAAAACAAAGAGCGACAGTTCATTACAACCTTGTACGGCCCGTGTTTCAACTTTTTTTCCCCCGTCCGGGATACGTCGTTAGAGAAATAAACTTTTCACGAATCAACCACCGGCGAAACCACGCTCGAAAGTTGCGTCTGAAATGGAGAACGTCTCAAGGTTTGGCATCGGTCGTTCGTTTCTCTGAACGGGACGACGACGAGTGGCTGGACAAAAAAAGCGGCGGTTCCAGCGGGATTCTGTCGGGACGAGATTTCGCGTAGCTCGACCGGCAAAGGGACGAAATCGAATAGAAAAGCGATCTCCAGGCGGAAAAAACGAGGGAAAAGGGACAAAGACAGCTCGTTACTACGGTTTTCGCAAACAGGAACGTGAGCAGAAGGCCGGCTCGATCATCCCTCTTTTTAAAACTGCCTCTTAGCGAGTGGCGGGAAGCACGCTGAAAGACGAACGCTGCAGTGACAGCTGGTAGTAGCTGCTCGATCGATAATCGCAAGTGGCTGACTCAGAGATCGAAGGAGCAAGGCTCGATGATCGATCCGCTCTTGGTCTCGATCAGACTCGCTCAGATTTCAATCACATCCCTGCAAAAGTAGTCCATTCTGCAATTCCTCGCAGACCCCGTCGTTGTTATTGCGAAATTAACGCAAGGATTAATTTCAATTGAAAAATGCATAGTTTCTTGTTCATGTCACGGATTTAGAGTTTACAATGTCGAACGTTGTGGATTTCCAACGACGTACATCTTAGAGTTGAAATTTTATCCAATTGACAGGACGTTGATGTAAAAATTCGCGTCCTGAAAACTTTGAGGAAAGAAGATATATTTAATTATTAATTATCACCTGATATAATTAATTATTCGATTTTTTTATTTAAAAATTTGAAAGTAAATCTGTAACAGGATGTTAGATTCTATTCCGTCTGTTTCTGGAACGATACTTAAAAATGTAAACTATGAATGGATACATGTGCCAACGTCATTCACTAATTTTAATTAGAAAAATGCATTCTGTGGTATTTATTACTACATTATTTTCACACGTAGTTTGTAGTTATTCTCCAGCTTCGTTGGTTAACTGATTGCGGACCATAACGAGTGACCGAAACGTATACGATAATTCGTCGCTTTCTTTTTCTTTTGAACTCGTCGGTATGATGTCACTGGGTACAAATTATTAAGAAGTAATGAACTTATCATTTGTTTCGCCTAGGTTACATTTAAATATACTTGAAACTGAGAAAATGTTGCAATTTGGGACAAAAAATTCTCGACGCAAATGTTAACTTGTTGCCTTACGATTTCCTCCTTAGTCTTTATTAATTCCAATAATTTTTTATTCAAAATACTTAAATTTTCATTATATAATTAATATAATTTTATTATTTTTATTTATAATATTATTTACATTAATTTTAATAGGATATTTATACTGAATATATTAATTAAATGAGAATCGACATAATGATTAAATTGTAAGTTGAAATCAAATGTATTTATTACTTCATATTTAATTAAATTAAAGCCAGAAAGAGACATTTTATTGTTAATAAAATTATCGAATCTTTAGTCGTTATAACTTGTCACATTGTGTCAGCTGAGAGCTGTGCTATATTGTGTCAGATTCTTTTTTAAACCACTTCGTTCATTTCGTCGACAGTCATCGTTAACATTCTTTCCAAAGCATATGTCGTCAGAACACGATCAACACGAGCTAGAGAGTTTATTCACAATACAACAAATTCACACAGTTTGAGCAACAGAATAATTCTCGATCGAGAGCAAACTGCGAGTGTGTATCAAGAAAATAAAAAAAAGAAAGAAATCAGATCTGAAACTGCCTCTCGGCAAGCAGCAAGAAGCACATTGAAAGACGAGCGCTAGTCACACCTGGCTTGATGATCTGATCGATAATCGCAAGTGGCCGACCTAAGAGCGGGGGCCAACTAAGAGAGTTTCTTGACTAACGATCGTTTCTCGTGACGAAGCCCGATACAAGGATGCGCGAAAGTGTTGGACGAGAAACAGAGGAGTAGAAGAAGGAGAAGAAGAACAGGAAGAATAAGGAGAGAAAAAGAGAAAGAGAGAAAGTTACCGGAGGCTAGACAGCGAGGATAAAGGGTTCCTCGGCCAAGTGAGATTGGATGAGCCTGGATAATTAGCAAAACAGCGGAACTTGGTCGTTAGTGGCTCCTTCCTGCGATGTTCCTCTGTCGTCTGCAGACTGCCGATGATTGAGCGGAATACGTGGCTGATTTTAGCCCTCTCGCCCTGTCATTTTGTCCGATGTTTTCGCCGCTTTGCACGCTTCTCGCCGAACGTGTTGTAACTATTGTGCTTGCAATTTGTCGAGCTGTTTCGGCGCGGACTGGTGGTTAAGGGAGTGATTTGTTTTGGAATTGACTTGAATTAGAACGATCGGTTTAATTTCATTACCACGGGCTCGGAATCTTATTAAACCCTGGCAACTGGTTGCGCGGACCGTAACGAGCGACCGAACCGTATACAATCATTCGTCGCTTTCTTTTCCTTTTGAATTTCAATTGTCGTCTAATTGTCTAATTGACATCACTGGATAGAAACGATTAAGAAGCAACAAAGTTATCACTTGCTTTGCCCGGGTTACGTTCAACTATACTTGAAACTGAGAAAATGTTGCAATTTGGGGGAAAAAAATCTCGATAAATATTTAATAATATTATAATATTTTATAATATTTTTTATAATTTATGTTATATAAAATATAATGATATACTGTATATCATATATAATGCTATACTACTGTGGCACGTCAGTCTGGCGCGAGAGATTAATAGAGAATGACTTGCCGCGTAAATTAATGTGAAACCATTTAGGTACGTGATTTGTGTTTGAAAAATAATAATTGACCTCCGCGCAACCATCTAGAAACAAACTAATTACATTAAACTCTCCTCGTAACATGTGTATTTTAACCACTTGCGCGGCAACTAGTATGAATCATACCAGATATTTACACATAACATTTTATAATAATGTTGTAACATAATACAAGGCAAAATTTATGTGTACGTGTATACACGTGTATGTAGATTGAAACTAGAAGAAACTTTTTGAGGATTTTTGTGATATATTTTCATTTTCATGCTTTATATGTAACAAAACCCGACGACTCTGAACGTTATACCTGTTAATATTTCAGATTTTCCTTTTTTAGACACGTCAACCAATTTTTATCAAAATTAATATTGATTTTTATTTAGACACGATTATATATAGATTTCAAATTTATGTAGAATATTTTGGTGTCTGTTAGATACCAAAACGGTAGTTTTAGTTAAATATTAGAGACGAAGATACATTTCGTTTATAAGAATAAATGAATAAAATAGAATTTTAAATGATTATATCATATTATCACATATCACATAATGTATAATATTATTACATATTAACATAGTAATATAGTATTATATATGATGTACAGTAAATTGTTATGTTATATAAAGTATAATATGTTATATATAATGATATATTATATATATTACTATATAATTTATGTTATATAAAATATAATGATATACTGTAATATATATTATATATATATATAAATTATAGCATTATATATAGTTATATATATATTATAAAATATTATAATATTATTAAATACTTATTAATATTTTATATTATTGATAAATATATTTAATTAATAATATTATAAATATATTAATTATTTAATATTATTAAATAATTTTCGAAATAAATAAAAATAGAACTTTATTCTAAAGTAAATAAAACACTTTCATAACGTGTATTAACGCGTACAAGGTTATCACTAACTGTTCGCGACACAAAATTCGGTAAATTTTCTACGTATGTATGTCTTACACGTGTAAAAACCTATCAGCTGTGGATCAAAAGGGCTCTCGCAACATCAGAAAACTAACTCGCATATGAATAGCCCAAGAACAATCCCGAAATGAACCATTAAGGATTAAAGGGACACTAGAAAGCACGTAAATCGCGTTCCGCGAGTAGTATCCTCGAAATTTTAAATTTAAATTAAACTTCGCAAAACGCGCCACATAGGGGATTCACTGAAAATGACTCGTGGACGAGGGAATGGGATCAAATTACATATTCCTGTTATAACGTGAAATTAGGATTCCTGTTTCTATTGTTCTGTTCTGGAAATATCGAATCTGTCAGCTAGCAGCTTTGTGCGTGTGTGTGTGTGTGCTCACAGAAGATTTTGAACATTTGGACTTAATTATTACGATAATTTAGACATTGGACAAGTTTAAAATAAATATATATTAAAATATATTTATTAAATATATATATTATAATAATGTATATTAATAATATATCTATCAATATTATTAATATATTATAATTGTATAAATAAATAATGTATTTATTATTAATAATATTAATAATAAAAATTAATTATATAAATTTAATAACATTGGTAATAATATTAATAATAAATATATTATTAAACATCTTATATATTTAAATATCTAAATATATATTTTTCCTATAACTGTCTTATTATCTCTATACACAATATACAGAAGAAAATTGAAAAAATGAGCAGTGAGTAAAATATACTATATTTCTATAGAATTCTACGTAACAAGAACAGTGAATAAATTACACATTGTTGTCACTGATATTATAAAAAATAAAGTATTTAATAGATCATTAACAATTTCTTCAAATTTCCTTTTGACTACTTTACATTTTCAAGTTGGTCCCAAATTCTACTACTCGATATGGTTATTATTATATATAATCATATAATATTAATATTTCAAAATATCTTACGTAACACGTATAACACACACATACACACACAAATGTGTAATTGTTCAAATGCTTCCGTCAACTATTGTAGATACGAGCATTGCTTTCGATACTGTCGGCATCGATTCGTCTCGACGAGGAGCGTAACCTCGATTCATTCATCGTTCCTCTTCAGAAACGTCGTTTATCTTCGCGCTGCTTTTAATTCCCTATTCGCTTGTTTCGTATTCCTTGTTTAAAACGACCCAGTTCCCTCCCCCCTCCCTCCCTGCCCGTTTTCTTCCCCTTTATCATTGCTCTCTGTGACTCGACGAAATAAAGGTCGAGCGTACTTGTCACATGTGCTTCCTCGTCTTAACCGTGGATCGTCTCGACGTCGAAAGGATAATCGGGATAAACCTCGTAGGAACAAAATGTACCCTCGTTCTTGAGAAAAGCGATTGAGAGAATATTGAATAAGATGAATGTCGCGTGATTGGACCGGCGTGTGTTTAATAATACGTGTAAAAGGTTAAATTTGCATAGAAATCCAGAATCTATTCGTAACTGTTACAATTACAATCAGATTCAATTATATTTGGTCATACTTTATGTATTCAATTGTGTAACTTAATATTGCCGATTTATTTATACGTCCCTGGCGAGAAATTCTCGATCAGAAAGTATTTAAAAGCGTTCAAAGAGATTGTGTTACAAACTGTTGTATTTATTTGAAATTACCATTCTATTTAATTATTAAAAAAAAATTATTTAAATTATCATTTTATTCGTTTTCGAATACTTGTGTTTGATCATATAACATCTTTTATCAAGCGTAGTATGCTCTTTCAAGTGGCAATATTGACACATTAATCAAGATCCACAAAGTATTTAAATTACTTCTCGGTTTTCGCTTTAAACGTTTGAAATTTGTAGACTCTCGTGACGAACTGTTGTTTGCAAAATATTAACGTAAATATCATGACAATAGTTCTCTAATGTTTCAAGGGGGCAGGACAGTGTTATGAGCCTAAAAATTACGTATACTTTGGAGGACTGGTAAAAGAAAACTACATATTTGATTGACGCGAGCTTTTGTGGTTTATTTTAACACATTATGAAAAAAGCAACATTAAAAAAGAAAAAAAGAGGGCTCTTATTTTTTAACGGCATCCTTTTACATAACTTTTTTTTTTACATTGTCTATCGGTGTGCATGATTGCAGCCAAACAGGATTAGCTGCAACAAAAAGGCGGAAAAAGTTCAAAAGTAAGCAATATTCTCTAGGGATTGACGAGCCAACATTCCCATTTTTGTGAAAATTATGAAAATAGCAGCTATTTGCTTTTTGATGTGTCGAATTTATGCCAAAAATTTCTACGTTTTTTGTTTATATTTTTCGAAATTGTTAAAAATTAAAAAATGTTCGATCGTCAATCCCTAGTAAATGTTACAAGATACGTACCAAGTTTCACAGTAATCGGTTGGATTCCGAGATATCTTGCACACCGTTTCTAAAAACCTAGTTTCGAGAGAAACGCGTTTAAAGTTTCAGAACGTCATTTTTCGTATGTATTCTTTATTTACTTATTTTACTTATATACCGTGGCTCACAGTTCTTACAATTCACAACCAAAGTGAATCCAAGTCCCCTAATATTCGATTCACCAAAAGTAATATTTGAATCGCACGATTTACACTTTATAGTACTGCTGAAAGTTGTAAACAGTGATACAAATTCAATTATTCTGTTATTGGATTTTTATTATACCTCGAAATAAGTCGTTTTAAAGGCTAAGATCTTCTGTATCTTATTTCTAAGATTTCGAACTACTGTTTAAAACAAAACGAAAGAAAAATTGATTTTTTGAAAATTTCAAACTACTCTGACCCCTTAAGATTCCAACATGATCTTTTTTTCTACAAATTTCACCGACAAAGACTTCGTTATTCTTTCGCGTTTCCGAACGGAGCGACGAGTTTCGACAAATTACATTTCTCTACTCGAGGTCATCTTTATTCCGGCGATTCCGTCTCTGTAGAAGGATTTAACGGATTAGAGGAGAAGAATGACACGCGAAAGAGGCGGCCACCGTTGACCAGCCTTTTCCCTGTAGATCTACGAGGAAAGGTCCAAATGGAATATCCTTTTCCTGTCTTAACGGGCAATAGTCGTTTAATGGACGCCGTGCACTTCGCGAGAACTATAGAGTTTGGAGGAACACGAGGAACACATTCGTTTCTATTTTTTTTTTTTTTTTTTAAACGTTATCACTTGTAAGATGCACTATCAGACGATGGTTTTTCAAACGTATTTCTTAATTGAAATTGTTCACAAAGTTACATTTATACATTTCGACGCAGTATTGTTATTCATTTAATTTTACTGAAATGTCATTGAAACGAATAACTCTGAAGAAAAGTCAGGAAACTCGAAAATATAATCAAACCTCTTTATTTTACCAGCGTTTTTACATCGATAATTTGAAAATTGACAAAATGAAGAAATAAGTGAAAGAAATACAGATATTGTATACAGAAATATTAAAAATGTTCACAATTTTCTTTTGAAACCTATATTTTTTTTGGTTTTGGTTAACTTTAAACATTTTGTGCATTGGCAATTGGTTACGAATCAGGTTTTTCACAATTATAAAGATCAGTTTTGAAAAATGTTTCTGCAACATCTTTAAAATCGTGTTTCAACTGTACATTCATGATGTTTGAATATATTATTTGAGGTGGTTAATCTGCTTTTGAGTTAACTTCAAAGTCAGTTTTGAAAAAATGCAATAATGAATTTTAGAGAAAACTTTTATAGAAAAAAATATAAAATCTAATTAAGCAATTTATTTTATCCTTGGAAAAAGAGATAAAATTTCTTGAATATTCCAATAGTATAATGTTGTACGACATGTAGTATTACAAAAGGTAAAAATTTCTGTACAGTAAAATTGAAAATATAATTCACACACTCATATAAATATGCTAATAAAATCTGCATTGAAGTTTCAAACGTTTAATCAAAAAAATATCTATCCTCGAAAGAAAAAAACGAGTAACTGTAAAAATAACGGAGGACAAAAGAAAGCACAAATTTTTCAAAAAATTGAAACATTTTTCAAAAAAGCAAACTCTCCAGAACAAATAAAAACAAAAGGCACAAGAAACTTAACATTTTTAGTCGCATGTAAAAAATATTATTTATTAGGACTATCATTTATTAGAAGTTTCATAAATGATTATACAATTTTATTATTTTAATATTGCAGTTATTATTTTAGTATCATCAATGCGACTGATTTCAAACTTTCGTTTACGCTTGGTCAAATTGAGTGTTCTTGTCAAAATTAATATTAATTTCTCTTCGGACAGAAATTTTATTTAAAATCAAAATTATAATTTAAATCGTTTAAATGTAGAATATTCTTACACGGTCGTCTTATTAATAGATATTTTCATTAATTTATTTACATACATATTTTTAATGAAAAAACGAAATCTAGTATAATTTACACATAGGGCAAACGCCCTAAATTTCAAGTTATCACTATCAAAAATATAATTATTAAAAACACTTCTCGAGATTGTTCTTCGTAATAACGAAAAATCTGATTTATCTCGCGGTCAGTGACCAGTTCTGCTGCGTTTCTTTAAAATTAATCAAAACCAGAGAAACAAACTTTCAAACTGTTTCCAAAAAGAAACTGAACAAAACACTTAACGAAGGAACGATTTTTACAATTATCAACAGATTAATATTCCAAAATGTTTTTCGCCACTTGTGAAGTGAGAAACGTTCGACGAAAATTTTCAGAATGACCGCACTCAGTTAACAATCTCCGAGCGGAATCGTATCTCGAAAGAGGCGTGGATGCTATTTCGAATGCAAACCGGGTTCCCGTGGCTCGTAAGGGCTATTGCGATTCTGGATGCGCCGCGACCCGTTTGATTCCAGATCCCTGGCCGGATCGATGGTACGAGCAGGAATGGCGCGAACGAGATATTAATTTGCAGCATTCGAGCGTCCTCCCATTCTAGTGGCCCAGACTTAATTATTCTGCCAATCTGTCTGCATATTGGACCGGGCGAAGACGGGGATTCGACGATACGTAATTATCGAGAATTGTTCACGGTGGTGTGCCGCTGTAACGTTAATTGCTAACGTGCACCGCCACCATTGCCAAGATGTTGATTGAAAATTTCCGTTCTACTGATTTCCCATGATTTTTCCACCCGGGCGCGGAGTTTGTTTCGATTCGTTGGGGACGAGTTGGCGCGATCGACTCGATGAGACGACGGTCAATCAATTCGAAGATCTTTTTTATCGCGAAAGACTGTCAAGTTGCGTGGAAATTTGCTTTCAATGAAATATATGAAGATAGAATTATTCTGAGCGTTGGAGATGGTACAGAATGGTCGGAAAAAAATGGATTACAATCTGTCAGAAAAGTTACTTTAAAGTCACTTTAATTCTTCTGGAAAATTTCAGGAAAATTCAGTTGAACAACTTTTTTTTTCTTTTGCAATTTTTTCTCTGTAAATTTACATTACCGAGTTCTTCTTTTGCGAGGCTTGTAGCTGTGACAGTTACAGAGATTTATTTCGTCACTCACTTTTTCTTTCTTGGATGCTATAATTTGATGAAATTTAACGAAATTTAAATATTCATATTATATAATATTATATTATAAATATTTATATATGTACATGGTGACTTCCATCACTATTCTGCACAAGACTAAAAGGGCATCCCAATACAAGAGAAATTACTTCAATTATTAAAATAGCCCCATAGATATTAAAAACATCGACCTGGCTAATCACAAAAAGAAAAAAAAAGAAAAATGAAAAAAGCAACATAGAACACAAACAGGAATTTCAGAAATTAAACAACACCTATAAGAATTACCACAAGATCTACAGAGACGCTTCCAAAACAAAACACGGAATTGGATTCGCAATCGTCACAGAAGGCTCTCCAACCACACATCCATCCTGACCGCTGAAACATACGCTATACTAGAAGCACTACGATACATCCAAGAAAAGAAATACCAATCAATGGTAATCTACACAGATTCCTTGACTTCGATAAACTCGAATACAAACACCAATACCACCAAAAAGCACGAAGTCATACAAATAGTTCAGGAAACATACACCGAACTTACCAACGACCATAAACAAATAATAATTACCTGGATCACACCAAGGAATAGAAGGGAACGAAAAAGCCGACTTCTTAGCCAAAGAAGCAACAACAGACCGAACGAACGAAGCCAACATCCCAATCTCACACCAAGACCTACCAAAGCTGAAAGAGAAGAATGGAACAGAATTTGGACTACGACAAATAGAACCGAAATACACGACATAGCACACCATTTCTACCAAAAAATATCAAACAACAATATAAGCAGAAAAGAAGGGCTATGACTAGACTTCGAATCGGAGCACACTCCAAGACCACGCACCTCCTGAGCAAAACAGAACCACCTTTCTGCAACACCTGCAACCAACAAATCACTACACACTTGCTACATGAATGCAGAAAATACCGAAACCTAAGAAGCAAATACGGAAATTAAACCAAAACACCGCTCTAACCTGCCAGAAACAACAACAAAAAAGAAAAAAACGTTATCAACTACCTAAAGGAGACCCAACTACTAGACCAGATATAAAGAGAAAATTCCTAAAGAAAAACAAAAGAAAAACTTTGGAAATCCCATATAAAAAAAAAAAGGAAAAACTTTGGAAATTTCACAATGAAGATAAATCGAACGCTGCGAGCGATCTCAGTTTTCCTGTTACTGCATTTATGATTTCATTGGGTCCGACAAGGGCAACAATGTCATGTTAATTCGAGATATTAACCTAAGAGTATTTTTTGGCAAACGAAGAATCTGCGATTATCGGATTTCTTCTACATCGTTGAATTCGATATTACCCTGAGAACTTTTTAACTATTTCTCCCTTTTAACGAAGGGACACCTCGCATTTTTATTTTCGTTAAATAGTTTCGGATTAATATCATACGCCTTTCGCTTTCTTTTCTTTTTAACCCTCGTTCTTTATATCAGTTTATCAGATACATTTTTTCCTATAAAAATGTATACGAAATACGTAAGATCGTGGTGTGAAACCGAAGAAAGGTTCTGTGTAATAACATAGGAGTGGAAAACGATAAGGTGAATATTAATTAACAGAGGGAATGCGGGTTTGTTCAAAACGAGTAAACAATTACAGCAGTGAAATGGAAAGAAACAATTATAAAAATTACAAGATATTAAACACGAGTGTATATTTCATAGCGATTGCAAAATTACTTAAACAATCATTATACAAGTATATTCCTCAGCTTCGAATGTGTATTCATGTTGTATATTACCATTCATAATTTCTATATATATTTCTAAATCTATGTCAAATTTTTTATTATAATTGAATGATAATGAAATTTTAAAATATCAAAATAGGTATATATAACCCATACAATATATGCATGTACAAAGTTTTTATGGTATTACATGTACATAAAATTTTATCATTATGTCATGATAAGTGTTCAAATATTTTCGTGAGGCACTGTACGTACTATTCTTCTGTTCAATTAAACAACTAACCTTATTTTTTAAAATCTAACTGAGAATAAATTGATATACGTCGTGACATGAACTCTATTTCAAGTTATTTTAATTTTTCAAGCTCGGTTGTAAAAATAGAGATCAGTGTCGCATCGACGCAACATTTTTTGTTGCTATTTCTTTTTCTGTAAATTATTATTTACAATTCCAAGTTCTTTTGAGAAGCTTATGGCTTCGAGAGTGAATTACTAAAATTCTTTTATTCTATTTCGTCACTTTTTTTTCCTTGGATTCTACAATTTTATGAAATTTAACGAAATTTAAATATTTTTAATATACATACAGCTATACTATACTTCGTAATATATTCATTACATTGTATTTAAAATTATATTATTTTAATAAATAACAATAAAATTTTATTACTGATACATTGTATTTAAGCTATTTGTCGGTATAAAAATTATGTTATGTTGTGTCTGCATGTTTGGAATATGCGATAATCCGTTTATGACAACTTGATGGAAGGAAGATTAAAATAATGATTATTCATTATCATACAAGTATCAAATCTCTTTCAATCAACTATTCCCCTTGTCGCCATAAAATGGAAATAAAATTTCTAATCCATTATCCACGAAGGTCGAAGATTAATCAACGTTCTCTCTAATCACATTTTTAACTCGTCACTCTCCCGCCCTCTCTCTCTCTCTCTCTCTTTCTGTTCGTCTGTTGCGTTTTTCTAAATTCGTAGTAATCAGACGCAAGTGTCAATCACCACAATTCATGGCTGTTCCTCTTTCGCGCGAGATGCGTAGATTTCCAAGCTCGGAGTAGAGAGTTTTCCGCTTTGCAGGAGACATTGGTTTTCGGGCTTTACGGTGGAACGTAATGCCGATGCTGGCCGTTACTAGAAATCACCGTTTGTCGTTGGTTTGCTACAATCCGGTTCATCGTGTAAACGTGTAACACGCTCGATTAATCCATCCCGTACTGCGCCCTGTTAACAACGTTGACGCTGCGGTCGTCACGATTTGTCGATTCTGTAATCGAATAATTCCGATCGCAAAGCTCTGCCTCGTTCCTGAACGTGTCCTCTCCATTTCCTCCTCCTTCCTTTCCCGTTTATTTATCGCCGCCCGCTTGTATCCACGTTGGATACATCGACACGGAAAGGAACGTTGACTGGATGTTTCGAAACGAAGTACATGCTTTTCGTTTACTCTTCACGCGAGTACGTTCAACTTGACGCATGATTTTTTTCGCGATTCGAGGTTGCGTAAACAGAGAGAGAGAGAGAGAGAGAGAGAGAGTTTCGAATCAAGATTTATTTAGCATTTTGCGTGTAACAAACAAGTTTCGAAAATAGTCACCCTTTTTTTTTAAATGAGAAATTTAAATATTTTTAATGTGATATAATGTATTTAATTTTTTATTTGCTTAATATATTTAATATATTTTTAATTTTTTATTTATTTAATTTTAATATTTTATACTTTTAACATAATGTATTTAATATTTGATGTTTTTAATTTTTTATTTACTTAATATTTAATATTTTCAATTCTTTATATTTAATATAATATATTTAAGTATTTTTAATATAATATAATATTTTATATTTCTATCTTTTTATATTTAATATAATATAATATTTTACATATTATCTTATATTAAATTATATAATATAATTTTTTTTTTATTACATTATATCAAGGCGAATTTTTAAATAATGAAAAGATTTTTAACCTTCCATCTATTTTTATCTTAATGCCATTGGTTTTCGTGTGACCTCTTTTGTTTTAATTTAATGAGAACTACATGACTATGTGAATTACATTCATGATATTTAAGTTGCAAAAATACGAAGAATTCGTACAAAAGCATATAAAATATTCAAAGTAAAGTGTATATTATAATTTTCTTATTTTTTCATAAAAAGGTTTAAAAATCAACGTTGAATTGTAGAAAGATGGAAGCATAGTTCTGTTCCTCGATTCGTAGACAATCGATTGAGAAAATGGAAATATGAGTCGACTAGAAAGAAATTTTTCTCGAGAAAATTGCAAATAAGAGTTTTGAGAGCTTGTCAGTATACTTCAATTCGCTCGACGTGAGAATACTAATTTTTTTCGACCATTTTCAAGAAAATAGACTGTTCATTAAAAACTTGATACTTTCAAATCGTATATTCGTATTCTATAGTTTTCATTTATCCTCTCACGATTAGAACAATCTTCCGCCGTTTGTCCAGAAATTAATTTAATTCAAGTGTCAGGAAATATTTGAAAAGGAATCTTCTTTCCTAGAATCGCCGAACACTCTGTGTAAATATTTCTCGATTTATGGTCTTTCGTATTACGCCAAAGATCCATTGGTGGTTCCAGCGTTAAATAATTTCCCAGACAAATCAAACAAAATTTCAACAGCCAGTTGACGTGGAACGATGTTTCGCACGAAGTTGCGAGTTTTCACGAATTTTCCAATGACCTGCAGTCAATCACTTCATTCGGTACAAACACACGCTCGAAGGGCCAGACGATAAGACTACGTCAGCAACTTAAGGTTTCGTCTTTATTTCGGCGGCTTGACGGTCGCAGATCGAAGAAAATCGAACGACGTCAGCGACACGGACTGGCGGGTCCCAAGTTTGAAGAAGCTCCTTCAGACTACTTGCGCCGGTCCGTCCTTCTTTCGGTACTTCTAAAACAATTTAAGTACCGTTTCACAGAGCCCAGGTCCCGCCAGTTTCTCTCAACTGTCGAACCTAAAGTGCAAATAGACATCTCGGGAAAGTTGGACATCAAGGGACGCTGCCTCTCTCAGCCTGGTAAATCCGAGAATAAATAGAATCATTCTTTTCCCACCTCTGATTAGCTGCAGGTTGTCATCGAACGCGATCGCTTCCACTTTGCCCGATTAATTTACGGGGAATTCAGCGGAATTCACGAATGAAAAATCTGCGCAAATAGCTTTTAGAGCGGAGCATCACACTTGTCGGAAATGTGATTAAATTTGTTGGGAATTTGTAGCGGTATCAAGTTATTTGATAATGCTGGTTTAGTCGCAGTTTCGCAAAAGAATTGACAAAATTGCTAGTTCAATGAGAGGAATCGAGGATTTAACACTATCGCCGTGAAAATTTTTGTAATTAATTTTGAAATACATTTCAGCAATAATGATACGTTATTAACGATGAGGTTGCCAATGGTAATTTGTTCAAGTTAATTAGACAATTATTTGGCAAGACGATGGTTCTTTAATACTTTTCGTTACATGTCGAGATAAAATGTTTCACAAACAACTATGAGAAATGTTTTTTCAACCGCTCGCGCTGGCAACTGATTGCGGACCATAACGAGCGACCAAGCCAGTGATACAGTAATTCGTCGTTTTCTTTTTGAACACGTCGATATGACATCGCTATGACAGAAATTATTGACAAGTAATAAATTTATTATCTGTTTTGCCTGGGTTATATTTAAACATACTGAAAACTGAGAAAGTACTTGCAATTTTAGGACAAAAATCGATGCGCGTGGTACGTCATTCTGGCGCAAGAGGTTAATATATGGTATTTCTAAATATCTTTCATGTAATCTTAATTTTAATACTAATATTATTCTTATTAATATAATTCTTCTATGAACAATTGAAGAAATAGCAAACAATTAACATATAATTCTCAAAAATAATATTCCAAATAAATCGATTATCGTTATATGTAAATAAAATTTATTATATATATAATTCGTAATATTCCATATTCTTCCAATTTTAATATAACTGAAGCTGAAATTATTGAACTGAAAACCACGTTTTTAATTTGTCTGATATTATTTGATTTAAGGATGTTGTAAAATATAAAATAGTTTTTTCTAACGTAAATTGTAAAGCAATATGCGAGGGAATATAAAATACCCAAAGTGCAATAATTCTACATAATAATTAACAGGGAAAACAAATTTTCTGTGAATTTAAATTCCATTTACGAAACTATGAATCCGCATAAAAGTCCGTAGTCTAATAATTACCTTCGTGCACAAGTTATAAATATTGTCACGTTGTCAACAACACGGAGTAACGAGTTTAATGTGCTTTAAAAATATTGTTAAAATTAGCAGTTTCATTGTCTGAAAATATCTAATGAAATGTATAGATCTCTTTTCCTCTACTCTGAGAGCGCAACCTTGCTAAGTGGTGCTCTAAAATACATTAAAATTCGTTAAAAATTGCTTTTATAGCTAACCGAATTATCTTCAGTGGCCGCGTAAGCCATCTAACTAAGTAAGTACTTTTTTTCGTCTTTTTTCGCGTGTACATTTTCTCTACTTCGTAATAAGAAATCAATATCATCCCTGCATCACTGCTTTTTTCCCCCTCCAATGATATGAACTTTTCAGATGCTTCTACGAAGATTTAATAATTTGTTAAGTTAAAGTTTTTGAAGTTGAGAAGATGCAAAAATGCCGACCATGCATACAAGGTGCAAAAATATATAAAATATCGCTAAATATAGAGTATTTGCTTCAATGTTTTACTTACTAAGAAGATGAGATATTCAATAAAATATTGCGCAGACTAGAGTATACAAAATAAAATTATAAAGTTATAAAATATAATTTATATAAAATTATAAAATTATAAAGTTATAAAATATAATTCATATAAAATTATAATTATAAAATTATAACATTATAAAATATAAGTTACATAAAATTGTAACATTATAAAATATAATTTATATAAAATTATAAAATTATAAAATATAATTTATTTAAAATTGTAAAGTTATAAAATATAATTTATATAAAATTATAATTGTAAAATTATAAAATATAATTTATATAAAATTATAATTGTGAAATTATAAAACATAGTTTATATAAAATTATAAAGTTGTAAAATATAATTCATGTAAAATTATAACATTATAAAATATAAGTTACATAAAATTGTAACATTGTAAAATATAATTTATATAAAATTATACAATTTACATAAATTTGCCAAGGATTTCGTATTTAGAAGTTATAAGAATTAAGAAAACGTTCGTGACTTCTAAACAGTAGAATTATGTATCCAGACTTTAACATAAACCATAAAAATGATCGAAGTTTTTAACAAATATTTATCTGTCGATACGAGACCAGTTGATCCTCCCAGTCTCCACAAATCAAGAAGAAAGAGAGAGAGAGAGAAAAAAAACGACAGGAAAGCAGATGAGTTTTCGAGTTTGTTGCTGGAAAATCGCGAGGCAAACGTATTTCCGAACGAATCCATCGATCTTCCAGTGTCACGTCGTTGCCGCCAATTACACAAACTCCCGCCTGACAAACAGATTTGCGCGACGCTAACGTTATACATCTATTACAAAGCAGCGCGCGGGAAAAAGCTCTGCGGCTTGCTAAATTAAAACACGGTCAACTTCCGAACAACGCGAATTTCGCCAGCGCGTGGGATTCGTTTCACGAACGAGACGGAGGGAAAAGCATTCGTTATTTTCTCTTCACGCTGATCAGCTGAAAACATGTTGGCTCTCGCACTCGTGCTAAACGAGAATCCTGATAACGAAACTCCGCGTTTCTCTCACGTTGCGTTGTTGCATTTTCTCTCTCTCTCTCTTTTTTTTATTTCTTCTATCTTTTCTTTTCTTTTTTTTTTCTTTTTAATTCCCAACACCACGAAGGAGAACAAGGCGTTCTCGCTGCCGGTGTAATTTGTCGCGTAATCGTACCGATGTGCTATTGCCCCTCTCGCTTTCTCTGTTTCTATCACCTTTTCACCAATCTACGACCGCCTAGCTGTATATTAATTACGCGCTCTTTCGAACATGGTCAACCAGACGTGCTCTGTATTTTGTGTGTGTACATTCTCGTTTAAAAGCTGGGGATATTACACGAGTTGGAAAAATGAAAAATATTTTAAATGTCATTTTTCTACAGAGTATTAATTTGTTTCAAAATTGGAAAAATGAAATAGTTACACAATAAAGAATTTGTAAACCGGTCTGCATTCAAAAGTATTTATCTGAAAATATATCCTTACTTATTTATTTGTTTCAAAAAGCCGTAAATAGCAAAATGTTAATATTTAATTTTTATAATATTTAATTATTTAATTTTTATAATATTTAATTATTTAATTTTTATAATATTTAATTATTTAATTTTTATAATATTTAATTATGTTATTTTTATTGTTGTTTAATTTTTATTACATTCAGTTATTTTATTTTCGTTATTGTTTAATTTTTATCATATTTAGTTATTTTATTTTTATTATTATTTAATTTTTATTATATTTTTGTATATATATATTTATAGAATTTTTGGGCGATCGATAGCATCTCGATTTTCAGTATAACTTTCAATACCAAACAACAATATATCGTCATTGGTTATGGAAGACGATATTTCGTCGAATTATTATGCTTGAAAATCTTCACTTGAATTATTTGTTTATTTTTTGAAATACAGTTGAAAAACAAATCTTTTTTTCATTTCGCAACTATCATTCGTCATTTTTTTTTCTTATGTTACTGCTACATCTGTCATTGAATTTTACGTTAAGAACAAATTTTATCAAAATTTAATTATAGTACAATATAACTATTAAATAAATAATAAATATAGTAATTTAGTATAATGAATAACAAATTTAATAATAAATTTGGTATAATAAATAACAGTAGTTTAGTTTAACAAATATTATCATTAATATTTATTATCATATTTAATTAATAAATATTATTAATAATTTAGTTAATTCATTTTAATAAACATTAACAATAATTTATTTTATTATGTAGTGACACGTTTTTATTACACAAAAAGTATTTATTTTATTAAACGTTTGATCGTACAACGAAGTAAATTCAACATCGGTCAGTAGCAATATAATAATTTTATCGTCAGTGATAAATATCGAGCAATCGAAATGAAACGTGCCGCGCGACTTTCGAGCGGGGCTGTACGTATATTTTCGGTCAAATCGTAAAATAACGCCGGTGCCCAACAATGGCCCTGATTTATTTCAGTAATTTAACTAACCCAGCGGAGACCGGTAGCTCGCCTCGGCCGTCGTTTCACCATCCATCGAATACACCCCTTTTTTTCCAACCCTCTCTGCTCCTCCTTCTGTTGCGCCTTCGCAGCAAGTCGAAAACCAGGACGAATATTAAAGCCTAGCCGTGAATTAAAAGTGTATTTTACGACTGGACGCTGTATGAAACGCTGATATTGCTATTGCTGCCTCGGTGGCGGCTATTGGGATTGTATGTGCGATATAAATGTTGGTATTAAAGTTCGAATAACTTCAATTGTATGATTTCTTGATAAAGATAAATTTCAAAATTTATTAAATCTAAAATGAAATATAATGTTAATGAAATAATTACAATTACAAATATTAATGTTAATTATTTATAATATAATCGTATCAGATAATTTCATTTCATTTCATAATTTTATTATAATTATTTCATTAACATTAGTGTTTATAATTTAATATAATATAATATAATATAATATAATATAATATAATATAATATGATATAATATAATATAATATAATTTAATATAATTTAATATAATATAATATAATATAATTTAATATAATTATAAACATTAATGTTAATAAAATAATTATAATTATAAATATTATAATAAAGTTATGAAATGAAATGAAATTGTCGGAATGAAATGAATTTGAATCTTGGAACATCAATATATTTCATGGTGCGATTTTTAATACAAATAAAAATTTTGTATTTGAAGTTTAAAGTTCAAAGCACTGTTCTGCGATATTAAAATTATTTATTTAAAATATTTTTTATGTTATTTAAAATTTATAATGTAATTTCATCACATATATGGTTAAATGGATGGTAATTACTTAATCATTCTTATGATTATCTAGATGATTGATAAAATTTAAATAAAATAAATCGTTTAGATATAAGTCTTTCAGAAGTAATATAAATTATAATCTGTTTATTGAAATTATTGATCCTAATGATGATAAAACATTTCGAAAGATAACGTTACTCTTTAACTGATAAACATTTTTAAAAATATTTGGCGAGAAGTTGGACGAAGGCACTTCGCCGACTAATACTTCATTTCTTAATTTGTGTGTTTCTCAACGTTCTTTTTTATTTTCAGATTAAAATTCAGAATTTTAATCGATGTTTCACATTAAATTGAACATGAATATGATGAATTATAAATATAAATATATGTATATGCAATACAGTATAACAAATATAAGTATAATTTACATGTATATGTAAACTGATTATAACATAATATATAATATAAATGCAATTTACATGTATATAATATTTACATGTACATATACATATACGTGTATATAACATAACATAAATATACAGAAAAATATGATTACATGTACAAGTATATTTTATAATACATACATATTATACATATTATACACATATTCTTTAGAATTTTGTGATAGCTCACGATTAACTCATACGCATTTCCTTTTTATTATTTCATCACTAAACTATCGATATTTATTCAAGTTCAGATTTTTATGAATATTACCAAAAAGAAAAAAAAATTAGATTCTAATTCTAAATTGAGATTTCTAAGCATTATATAGTACCCTTAATCGGTCATGAAATATTTAATACTAAGCTCTGAAATATTCTTAAAAATTTGAAAAAAATTCATTTATTCAGTGATATTAACCAAAGATCAACAAGTGTGTAAATTGTAGTTCGTTATCCTGAAATGTACGTAAATATGTTGTTGCGTAGCGAATTCATTTTATGTGTTTCAGTAAATTCGATAATTTCCCAGTATTTCTCGTTAAACTTCACTTAATTACGTTTATTTCAATAGCCACGTTAATTTATACTAATTTGAACGAACACAAATACGAGAACAATATTAATTGTTTCTATCATTTATGATTAAATGCTCTTTCGTCCCGTGCGAAGGAAAATATGTACATATCTCGTAATATCTACGTCAAACATTTCAGCTACATCTCGTGATATTCGAAAGTTATCGGATTGTTATGAAGATCAATATTGAATGAACGTATCAGTGGCTGGCAAGTGAGGAACCATTGAAAGCAACAGAAGTTGAACAGCAGATGTTTAACTGTTCAAATATGTATGTACCTGTCAGAAAATAGCGTTTCAAAAAGAAGTCTCTCTCCTTTCTAATCTTGTAAGTTTGATAACGTGCAATCGTACGCAAAGTAATTTATAGTAGTTGTTGGAAAATTTATTTCATTTGTTATTTTTCTATTTCCTTTTTCCTCAACATTTTTTTTACAATTGATAGCGAATATCTCGACGTTGTTCAGATTATTCCGACTTTTATCATCGAAATTTTCTTTCATCTATCATGTTAAAATGATAGTTTCAATGAAGACAATATCGTTGCTCATTTTCTACAATCTTTTCGTAGTTTTAAACAATCAAAGTTCCTTTTTGAATATTATTATTTTCGTTACACGTTGTTCGTAAAATTATAAAATAATATTAACTTTTGTTCTGTATTTTTTAATTATTAAGGAAAATTTTACGCGTATTTAAATTCAGTGGATTTTACGTACAATTGGAAATTTAAATTGTACGCTTTGAAAATTTTTCGCGATAAAGAGAAATTTATATATATATATATATATATCTTACCTCACCTTATTTTTAATTGTAAATATTTTATTTTTTGGTAACCACTCATTAATGAATAAATTATATTTCCATACAACTTTGATACTTATAATTAGATAAACAGCACGAAACAGTTAATCAGTGTAATTTAAAACGGTGTAAATTATGACCTTGTAAAACATGTATAGTTTATACTCAATAAAATTTTATATCAATATGATACTATTCTTAGATTGATCTAAAATTATATTATACCGTAGTAACACAAAATTTATCTAAGAAATTGACCAAACGAACGTGTACTTCGTCACAAAGAAATTCAAGTGTCCATCTCATATTGAGCAACAAGTAGAACTTGACTCTGTTAAATATTTTATCATCCAGAATACTTAACGCTCTGCCTTACGATTCTCGTTTCAGTTCTCGATAGACATTAGTTATTATCATTAATGTCATATGTATAAAACATTGAAAGCATTATGCGTAATTAATCTTCAGTTTGAAGAACTAAAATTAATTCAAATTCGTGTTTTGTTTTTTTTCTTTCAAGTGGATCTAACTCAAAGGACTATTTTTCAAACTATCTTTCCGCTCTTTTCTGTGCGTCGGTAAAAATTAGTCGTTGATATGACTGGTTTGAGGACGAATCTTGGTTTAGAGCACGAGCCTTGAGGTTATCGTCCGTGTTCTCTCTCCGAGAAGATCGAATTATCTGCTTAATGGTTGGTAATTGCCGCGGAGCTGCACTTGCCGTAGCTGCTGCTACTCACGTTTGTACTCGGCGCAATTCAAACGGAGGGACCCGCTTTTCTTCTTCTGTCGCGTCGTTAGAACAGTATAACGAAATTTCCAAACTTTCCAGAAGCTTTCGCTCGTTCCCTTTCGCAAGGAAGTTAGGAAATTAACTTATGCTATCCGAGCATCTGGACACTTTAATAGATTGTTGTAACGATAGCCAAGAAGCAGCTGGAACGACCATTGGTCTGCGAATGCTAACAATGAAGAGCATTGATTGTACCAGTGACAATGAAAAATTGTCGATGGTTCGAACTTCGTAGAATTGGTAAAAATTTCGTTAGAAAGAAATGACGATCCACTCGTACTCGTTTCAACTCTTTCGTTTAAAATTGCCCCACTTTTTCTTTTGGACGATTAATGCATGGTGAGAGATTTTTTTTAATCCATCTGAAGATGTGTTTCAATGAATTTCATTTAAAACGTTAGTCGCATGGTGGGATTACTCTGTAAGAATTTATTAATTTTTTTTTTCATTTTAAGAAATATTTTATGTTTAATAATTGAAATAAAATTTGTTTCCTTTTTTTTGTATTAAAAATTTTTTGTATTAAAAGAAAATGATTTTTTTTGCATGACACATCGTGCAGTGGATGGGAAACTGAGGATACTCCTTTCTCAAAAATTGTAAAAATTCGAACAAGTATAAAAACGTGAAAAAATGTTTTTCGTGTCTAGAGCCATGATACTAATTTATTATCAGCATTACCTTATATTGGTCAAATAACTGTTGAATGCATTTGAGGAGGATTTTCAATTAATAATTCAACTTTAAATCCATTTTTTTTATTTGATTTCATTTTACATTTAATTATTGTAGTTATAGTATTTTTACATTTAATAATTTTACATATTTCTGGATCAACTAGTCCAATTAAATTCAAAAAACAATGTTTATAAAATTATTTTTCATCCATATTTTATAATCAAAGATACGATTACAATTATTTTTATTTTATTAATTTTTATATATATTAATTTACGAAACCCTTATTTATTAACAGATGTAGATAATTTTGAAATAGCACATCCAATAATTACTCCATCACATATTAAACCAGAATGATATTTTCAATTTTTGCTTATTCTATTTCACGATAAATTCCTAATAAATTAGGATCTGGAATGTGCAACTATATAGTCATCTTCTCAGGCGAAATTCAAATATTTAAATAAAATATATATAGTATTTAAACAAAATGCGAAGTTAACAAATGATTTTCCTCCACCTTGAAGCTTAAGAACCTCCAAAACTGATAGAAAGGGAAATAGAGCCTTCCCCAATTTTTCATCTTCTTAGGACAGTAGAGAGCTCATCTGAATCCGGTAAGAGACAGATCGTTTGCCACGAAGAAATTGTTTGACCTCCAATTGATACAGATCTCTTCTGTCAGATCGTCTCCCAAAGTCGGAGATTAACATTGCTTTGAAGTTAAAGGAACAATCCCTTGATAGTCAGTGCGCAGTAAGCAATACAGTCTGTCAACCTTTTGAGTTAACCACGTCGAGAATATTTTGTCCTAAATTGCAAAAATTTTCTCCGTTTTAAGTATATTTAAATGTAACTTAAGTATTTCAAGTATATTTAAATATAACTTAAGTATTTTATGTGAGTTTGAATATAACTTAAGTATTCTAAGTATATTTAAATATAACTGAAGTATTTTAAGTATATTTAAATAATACAACTTAAGTATTTCAAGTATAACTAAATACAGCTTAAGTATTTCAAGTGTATTTAAATATAACTTAAGTATTTCAAGTGTATTTAAATATAACTTAAGTATTTCAAGTATATTTAAATACAACTTAAGTATTTCAAGTATATTTAAATACAACTTAAGTATTTCAAGTGTATTTATATATAACTTAAGTATTTCAAGTATATTTAAATACATCTTAAGTATTTCAAGTATATTTAAATACAACTTAAGTATTTCCAGTTTATTTAAGTACAACTTAAGTATTTCAAGTATATTTAAATACAACTTGAGTATTTCAAGTATATTTAAATATAACTGAAGTATCTCAAGTATATTTAAATAAAATAGCAAAATAAAATAATAAATTTATTACTTCTTAATAATTTGTTTCTATAGTGATGTCATACCGACGGGTTCAAAAAGTAAGCGACGTATTATTGTACGTTTACGATTCGGTCACTCGTTATGGTCCGCAAACCAGTTCCCAGCGCAAGTGTTTAACTAAAAAAAAAAACCATTGAATTCTCTCGTACTACACTCAAATACGATCAGTGTTCTGTTTCAATACACATGCCCTCAAAATTTGCTGTTTTGTTCGAAAAGATCGATGAACGATTAGGTTTAAATATAGAACATCTTCACCGGAAGGGAACCGTCGATCACAAAGTTCCGGTACATCTTCGTAAAGTGCAAAGTGTCGAAATGATTCGCTTGCTATCCAAACGATCGCGATTTAGTCGGGGACCGATCATGGCATTTACTGTTCGTGTATGCAGCCCGTTGCTGGCAAGAGAGAGAGAGAGAGAGCACCGGAGGAGCGTCTGTGTTCGTTAATTCCACGGTGGTGAGGTTCGTTCGTTAATCTCGACCGCCTTTTCCAGGTTCAGTTCAGTGGCCCATGGCATAGGACAATAACGCGGTTGATTGTAATAGAGCCTCTGGTGTTGGTATTAGAGACTCATTGTTCCGCACAAGCGCAACCTCCCTTCCTCCTCCCCCAACCCCTACGCTTCTTCTCCTTCGACTTTACTCCAACAAACTTCTAACGCCTATCTGTGTTTCTTTTCATCCCCTACAACGGGGATTTTGTTTGCCCACGGGGATGAAATTACAGTTTGTCGCGGTCGTCTCTCATTTGAATTTGAAAATTGCGAGTCGATGAAATTGACGGGTACCTCGGTGGAAAACTGTGCACGCCATGGATCAAGTTTTCCCAGGTGGAAGAAAAAAGTTGTCCAACTATTTGCAAAATTTCACGTTCCTTTTACTGCTAAATTGCTGACAGAATACAATTGGTGAAAGGTATCGTAAAAATTATTTTTTTTCATCTCGTCGCTCGTTCTGTATTCGTAAGAAAACGTTCTAAAAAGGAAACTAAACGCAACAGTCATCCCAGAAATTTTTACGAAAAAAGATCAGTAACTGAAACTCGCTTCTTGTTTAAGTTGAAGATTATTAATTTTAAACGTGAAGATAATTGTTCAAGGAACTGCACGATTGAAATATTCAACATTTCGGTTACATATGTATGAGAATTATGAGTGATTGGTCTTTTTTTCGTTGTCGATAGCCACTTATCGATGAGAGGCAACTCTATTTCGCTCGCTTATAATTGTTATCGACGAGGGAAATTTACTTTGGTTGCTCTTAATAGCGTAAAATGTAAAGTATTATTTTGCATTCGAAAAAAATGTTAACTGCGTTAAAGCTTTTTAAAAATCGCGAAGTTACTTTTTAATGTAAATTTCATGAAAATTAACGGAGAAAGAGAGCGTTTCCTTCAATAGATAATTATTATAGATAAATAAATTTTTGATTTTTATAAATAATAGAAAATATATATAATAATAATAATAGAATAATAAATTATAAAGAAAAATAAATAAATTAATAAAAATTAATTAATATAAATAAATTATAGAGAAATAAATTTTTCTTGTCAATAGTGATCATTGGCGGTGAAAAAATTTTCCATCAATAATTATTAACACTAAAATTACCTAAAGTGGTCAAAATGACTAATTTATAATTTTCTGTGAAAATTTTATATACTTATATATATATATATTTTTAACAAAATATATTACTAAATATATACTTATATATGTAGATTTTTTTAAATGAAATATATTAACAGAAATTTTTTATTCTTTGTTGTATCATTAACTTTCTTCTCTGTCTTGCACTTTAATTTCTTTCCTACGAATGTTGTACTTTAGTCGGTAGTTCTAGCGACAATTATGAAAAAAATTGCAATCGTTATTTACAATTGTCAAATATCGAAAATTCTTTTTTTCTATAAAGTGTCATAAAAATTTTTCACTCGCGCAAAAATTATTCTTTTTAGTCGACGACCTCTTCTCTCTCCCACATGGTTATAATAACTCTAAGTTATGACAATTACGACACGAACTTATCGATCCAACGCAAACCTAGACGCGAAACTGCAAACTCGAAACCACACGCCTGTCTGATTCGTCGCATCGTAAAGCATACACTGCAGTTACAGAGATCTCGGAAAAATCGGAGAAAATTGCTCTATTCATTCGCCGCGTCGCGCTCTCGCCGATAATCCATTGTACGAGCGGACCGCCAGTGTTTCGCGATGAATCGCGTTTTATGCCCGCGTATTCATGCCTTCCTTCTTTTCCCCGTCAGTCGAAGGAAGGAGAATGCTCATCCGTGATACATCGGTGATACACGCGAGAAGGAGGAAGCGGAGGCATCGCTGCAGCCTTTTGACCCGTATTCACTCGGCTCTTAAACGGAATCTCCGTCGATCCGAGTCGAGCCGAGATTTCCCAACCCTCGAACTTGATTTCACGCCCGGTTCTTCCCGAATATTTCGACGTTCTTTCGAACGTCCGCATAGTTGGGATGCTTTTGGTTCCTGCGTCGCGACGCCCAGGCATCCTTTTTGCCAACAACCTTGACCTTGCTCGTAGTGACGAGATTTACGAGATTTCCACGACCGCTGGAAGAAAATTACAGAGTCGGAAGGGGACTACTTTGAATAGGTATGTTTTTAAGATACAAGCAGAGGCCGGATACTTTTGGGACAGCCCTCGTAAGAATCACGAACATTCCACTCAAAATTAGGACGAAACTTCCGAAGCATTAACAGGTAGATAAATCACACAACGACACCCTACGTCATGATCACACTCAGGCACAGCAGGTTTTTTGAAACTTTTTTCTTGCACACACACACACACACACACACACACATGCATGACACACAAACGAGGTAAATCTTAATTCTTCATTTTAAGGGGGTGTTCTAGTGTGAACTTTTGAAAAAATCGATTTTTTATTTTTGCATATTCTTAAAGGACATGGTTTCAAAAATAAATCTCTGTAACCTTACGTGTAAACTCTTAAAATTAACGTAGTTATGGTTGTTCGAAGGACGCGACGATCAGCGTCATCGTTACCATAATGCTAAACTTTAAAGGCATTTTTCTGGAAATCATGTTTTTCAGAACGGTGTCCGTGATATCTCAGAATCTACTTGACCAATTGACTCAAAATTTTTAAGTACACATTTAGTACATGTGTGACTATAGCTCCTACCAGAAACAATCAAAAAATTTTATTTTTCATATTTGTTTAGGCTTCCAAAGTTTAACAAAAACGTGCAAAAATCGATAATCGAACTTCAAAGTATCGCCACTCTTTTAATTTGTCGACTTTTTTCTTTTGTTTTGATACCTGCTACAGCCAAACACATACTGATTAAGGAACATTCACGTTTTCTTATTTCCGACAAGCATAATGGCCGGAATCCGTGGGACGACCTTTTTTTAAAAGCGACTATGTTTGAGAGTATGCAGTGCCATTAATTTTAACTTTTTTTGTCCCGAAAAATTTTGAAACGTCGTCGAAATGCGTACAAATAAACCTTGTCAATTTGACTGCAAAAGGTTTAATAGTTTTCTTGCAAAAAATTCCCCCACCAAAGTTAAATAAAACACGCACTTCACACTAAATGCAGATTATAAGGATACTTCACTCCCCAGAAACTGCAACAAAAATAACCACTCAAAGAAAAAAGAAAATAATAGTTATTTGCTTTACACTTTGTATTATACATACATCAATTGGCGAAATGAAATTACGATTCAAATCAGTAGCCGATTGTGATTATGATCGAAAAATCAAAAGTGATTGACTGGAACGTTGTATAATGAGATAGGCAAAATCGTAACGCGATAAATATTCGATTGTTATTGTTCCATAATCTTTCGACTGTTCTATTGTTGTCTGTCTGGTTGGAAGACATGAGGGTCCGATAATTACCGTCATCGAGATGTATATTTTACGTTGATTTTCACTGAGCGCTGGAAATGTCAATTATTGATGTGTAACTTGGCAGATTCCATTCGTTTGACGTAATGTTTCAAATCCCTCCGTCAAATTTTATTCGACGTTTGAAATATCCGCTTGGGTCGTAGTTGTCCTATCGATATCATTATTTTATATTTCGATCCGTTATGAGCCAAACGGAAATTTTTCTGTAAATTTTTCATAAAATCCTGCGATTCAGATGGCAGATACAATGAAAAAGTATTGAGCGCGTCCTTGGAATTTTTCTTCCGTAATTTCAGTATCGAAAAGTAAAATTTTATTAATTAATGGATTGATAAAACACAGTTGTATTTTTGCCAATGGAATATTTCCAGAAATTTTTCTGGAAACAACACTGAAAATGATATGTATTATAATAATGTAAAAAATTATGAAGAAAATTTTTTTATATTATAATATTATATTATAATAATATAAAAAAATGATGAAGAAAATTTTTTTCAGCGGAATATTATATTATTGTGCAGATTTTTATACATATATAGATGCAAACCAGGTACGAAATACAAGTAACATGTAAAAACATAGTAAAAGCAATAAATATTTACACAGCTTTATTTTGCGGTGAAGCGTTCATTAAAACAAGTTCACACACTTTATTTTTCCTAATATTACCTTTGGTAGTTACACAGAAGTATGACTCAATAATAATTTCATCTTTAATTTTACTTTATTCAATAATAAATTTTTTCAACTAAATTCTATTTCTTAAGTTATTTTCATAAACATATGAATTTGCATAAATGTCCATACTCTAAATTATAACACACTGATTCTAATGACAGCTTGACATCATAAAAAAATACCGATTATCCGTACACGATCGTCCAATTATTATTTAATCATATCACTCTGGAAGTTAATTAATTGAGAAATTAATTAATCCGATGATATTTATTATTTTATTTTCTAATCTTTCCCTTTCTCAAAATTAATTTCAAAACAAATATTGAAATATACCGTACACCGTAGTTTAATTAGAACTTTAATCAAGTTGCTTTTAATAAATCTCTGTTGGTCGCTTTAACGCACATGCCATTTCGAATATTATTTCGAGAAATTCTGATTTTTCTTTGTACGTGAGATTTTCAAGCTTCCAGAAATGTGCCTGAAATCTCAACAATATGAAATTGGATTCCTTACGCTTTCGTGGTTCGTACTCCTTCCAATATTATTACTATTATCATGATTATTATTATTCGGGCCGCGCGTTTAGCATATGTTCAGTGGCAATGTTCTTCAGTTATATTAGATCTTCATTTCAACGTCGCGAAAGAATTTTTGAACCGCTCTGCTATTTACATTTAATACATATTGTAACACATATTTAAATACATATTAAATACTTTATTTATACTTCACTTGTAGCAGCAGTATAATATTATAATAGTAGTTTAACAGCTTATATTATAGTATATAGTATATGCTATTATAATATTAATAATATTATAGTAGTATAACAGCATTAAAAAATTATTTCAGGTTTATTTTTATCAATACATTATTGTCCTAATGTTGATTTCGCTTTTAAAAGTATTTCTCATATTATAAAAGATGTAAATTCTGGTTGATTAATTCGTTTAATTCATATAAATGGTGCATCTTTTTATTTTTTATTAATTTATATTCATATTAGTCGTAATTTATTTTATTATTCTTTTAAATTAAATTATGTTTGATTAATTGGAGTATTAATTTTATTTTTATCAGTGGCAACTGCTTTTTTAGGATATGTATTACCATGAGATCAAATATCATTTTGAGGAGCAATAGTAATTATTATCAGCATTACCTTATATTGGACAAATAATTGTTGAATGATTATGAGGAGGATTTTCTATTAATAATTCAACTTTAAATCAATTTTTTCATTTCATTTTATTTTACCATTAATTATTATAATTATAGTATTTTTACATTTAATAATTTTACATATTACTGGTTCAAGTAATCCTATACATTCAAAAAATAATATTTATAAAATTATTTTTTATCCTTATTTTATAATTAGAGATTTGATTACAATTATTATTATTTTATTATTTTATATATATATTAATTTACAATATCCTTACATATTAGGTGATCCTGATAATTTTAAAATGGCAAATCCTATAATTACTCCTTCACATATTAAACCAGAATGATATTTTTTATTTGCTTATTCTATTTTACGTTCAATTCAAAAAGAAAAAGAGTGGGCTCTTATTTAATTTTTTAATGGTAGCCTTTTACATAATTTTTTTTTACATTGCCTGTCGGCAATGTGTGCATGATTCCAGCCAAACAGGATTAGCTGCAACGAAAAGGCGGAAAAAGTTCAAAAGTAAACAATATTCTCTAGGGATTGACGATCCAACATTTCCATTTTTGTGAAAATTATGAAAATAGCAGCTATTTGTTTTTTGATGTATCGAATTTGTGCCAGAAATTTCTACGTTTTTTGTTTATATTTTTCGAAATTGTTAAAAATTTTAAAAATGTTCAATCGTCAATTCCTAGTAAATGTTACGCTAAAGAAACGTGCCAAGTTTCACAGTAATCGGTTGTATAGATTCCGAGATATTGCACACCGTTTCTAAAAACCTAGTTTCGAGAGGAACGCGTTTAAAGTTTCAGAACGTCATTTTTCCTATGTATCCTTCACTTACTTTTTTTACTCATGTATTGCGGCTCACAGTTCTTGCAATTCACAACTAAATCGAATCCAAATCTCCTAATATTCGATTCACCAAAATTAATATTTGAATCACACGATTTACACTTTGAAATACTACTTAAAGTTGTAAACAGCGATACAAATTCAATTATTCTGTATTCCCGGATTTATTATTATACCCCAAAATAAGTCGTTTCAAAGGCTAGGACCTTTTCTATCTTATTTCTAACTACTTCAAACCACTGTTTAAAACAGAAACAAAGAGAAGTCGATTTTTTCGAAAATTTCACACTGTCCTGACCCCTTAATTTAAATCAATTAAAATGGCTCGAACTCTGTCAGTTCCAGTTGTCACGTCGAAGTTTGCTTAGTTGGCAAACGTTAACACGAGTCCAATAATTCGATCGGTACCGGCTCGGTCAGAGGGACCGAGATCGTTTGTGAAACGTTCATTAAATCGAGAGACTACACAGTGGCCAAATCGCAAGCGGTGCGGCACGCTTTACAATCTTACGTGTAACAGTTTCACAAAGTGCCTTTAAGCGTTTCCATTACCCGGCTGTATTCAATCCCAGCCACCAGTTCTCAAAGCGCATTTATCAAATAAGTGTTACCAGGCACTTTGCGCAGCACCGCGCGGAACAGGAATATCGAATCGAACCCGGAAGTCGGTGAAACGCAAGGTTTCTCTTTCAAACGTTTCTCGAAAGTAACATTCTTACGTGGCTATCTCGCTGAACGAGAATTTCAAATGTTTCCCTCTTGTACAGCGAACTGAAGGAATAAATATTTGAATCCTCGAGCTATAGATCGTCTGTACGATACCGCGTATAATTTCCATGCTCATAATTTTTTGATACATTTCCTAGTATTTCTATTGCGCTTGGAATTTTGTTTTCATTAATAACGTATAAAGAACGATCGAATTTATCGATGAACCAAGAACAATTGAATTTCATTTCTATTTTTCATCATTGATATGTAGAACAGGAATAGTTGAATTTGTATGTGTCATATTAGATGTAGGAATTAATTCAATGTAAAACACGTCTTAAATTCTTAAAGGAAACAGTATACATATTCGTTTTCTTTTTTTCTTTTTTTTTTTTTTTTTGATTAAAAGCTCTTCAATATTGATTTGGATATATTTGACTAAGGACATCTCGACGTAAAAATTAAAGAACTGAAAATTTGAAAAATTCGAACAGTTATTAAATGAAAACTCTCATCAGAGAAGAATTTTTATTACAAAGCGAAACCAATAAATGAACGGCAGGTTTGCCTAAAAAGGCATCGAATCAATTTCTACACTTAATATGTACTACTATATTTTTTGTTGTATAATAGTTTTGTAGTTGTGTAGGTCAAAATGATTTATATCCTATTGTACATATTCCTGTTTAAAAAAAAAAAAAAAAATAATAATTTTAATAAAACACAGTTTGAAGATAATAAAAAGATTTATAATTTCGCTCGAATTTATTAAAAAAATTGAAATAATCTACAAAACTCAATTTAGTTTTTCTCATTTTTAGTTTACAAGTCGTAAATAATTACTCACTCATCACACACATAAACGTTGAATAATAATTTATTTAAAGTACAATATAATTAAAATCCATCTCAAAGTGCTTTTATTAAACTTCTGAAAAGCAAGTCTATTTAAAGAGACGAAACATTTTTCGAAAAATGTTCTAACAGTCTCGAATCCCGTTGAGAACAGATAAATAAATATTCTTAAAATTAAAAGTTTCGGACAAAATACATAAAGAGTAAAAATTTCTTCGTCGCGAGAATAGAGAATTTGTTCATCAATGTTAAAAAAGTTCTCAATATTTGTGGCAAATTCTGACAGTGAATACTAATCGATAAATGGTGCTCGAATATAAAAATAAATTTTTAATTCAATGTTCTAACTAATTCTTCCATGGAACTTTTATCATATAGATTCTCTCTCATAAAATATCTTATTATTACTATTATTATATTAAATATATATAATTTATATCAAAATACTATACTATACTATAATATGTATATATAATATATTATAATATATATAATATATGATATTAATACTATTTAAAATATTATACTATACTATATTATTACTATTATTGTATTAAATATATATAATTTATATCAAAATACTATATTATAATAAAATACTATACTATACTATAATATATATATATATAATTTATATTAAAATATAAAATTTATATATAATTTATATAAAATATAGAAACATTGTTCAAAACTATTCCTAGTTTTCCATATTCTACAAAAATAGATATTTCTTTCAAGTTCGAATTCATTTTAAAAACGATAATTAAAAGTGTCAATTTTAATCCCCTGATTAAAACAGTTTCGGATGGATAAAGAAAACTGTGCTCCGCGTGAAATCTTTTCAAAAACGACGAGACATGCGAAGAACGTTCCTAACCACACCGAACGTTGAATGTTGCCAGGCTGGCCGCGGGGTAAATCCAACGAAACACACTGGGAAACGCCATCGAAACTTCCAAACTGCGCCGCAAGGCGAGCAAGAACGAAACAGCGAATCCAATTCGTGGCCGCGAAACGGTTAACTCGCGTGAAAGCAAAAACAATTGTTCAACTCACCGCCCGCGTTCTTTCGCGTGTTATCTGTTACCGCCGCGTGCGAAGAGTTCGCGTTTAATCCTTTAACCTTGTTTCCCACCCGCTTGCCGCTGCTCGCGTTTCGTTGGATTAGAGTCCGTGCGAGATCACCGTAGCGTAGTACAAGTTTTCAGGATTTTACTCGTATCTCGTCTCGGCGAGTCTTTATCCGCGGTGGCGTGCTTCTCACTTTGGCGTTCAACGTTTCCAATAATGTTTGGCCACGGTCTATTACACGTGTATACACATGGAGACGCGTGACGCGTGTCTCGTTTCCACGTGAGCGCGATCCTACGGGAAACCGTGTGTGGCGTCGTCGTCGGGGGCCGACAATCTCATCTCCGCAGGAACACACGCCTTCCTCCAACCCCTCGGAGCACGGAGCCGATACTTGAAGCTCCTTAATTAACGTCTCTAACAACGTTGCTTGCCCCGTCGTAACCGGCTCGGTTACTAGAGCGAACAACACACCGGGCCCCAAGACTTTGGATATCGAGTGTGTTCAAGCGTTGTTACGTTGGGCGTGTAACTTCACTTAACCTCTTGCGCTGGAACGACGTGCCACGCACGTCGAGAACTTTTTGTCCCAAAATTGCAACGTTTTCTCAGTTTTAAGTGCATTTAAATGTAACTTGAGTATTTTAAGTATATTCGAGTGTAACTTGAGTATTTCAAGTATATTTAAATATAACTTGAGTATTTTAAGTACATTTAAATATAACTTAAGTACTTCAAGTGTAATCAAATGTAACTTAAGTGTTTTAAGTATATACAAATATAACTTCAGTATTTCAAGTCTATTTAAGTACAATTAAAGTATTTTACGTATATTTAAATACAACTTAAGTATTTCAAGCATATCTAAATATAACTTAAGTATTTTAAGTATATTTAAATATAACTTGAGCATTTTAAGTAAATTGAAATATAATTTGAGTATTTGAGTATATTTAAATATAATTTAGGTATGTTAAGTATATGTTAAGTATTTAAATAATACAATTAAAGTATTTTACGTATATTTAAATATAACTTAAGTATTTTAAGTATATTTAAATACAACTTGAGTATTTTAGGTATATTTAAATATAATTTAAATATTTTAACTGTATTTAAATATAATTTGAGTATTTTAATTATATTTAAATACAACTTAAGTATTTTAAGTGTAGTTAAATACAGCTTAAGTATTTCAAGTGTATTTAAGTGCAATTTAAGTACTTCAAGTACATTTAAATACAACTTAAGTATTTCAAGTGTCTTTAAGTACAATTAAAGTATTTTACGTATATTTAAATATAACTTAAGTATTTCAAGCATATCTAAATATAACTTAAGTATTTTAAGTATATTTAAAAATTAACTTGAGCATTTTAAGTAAATTGAAATATAATTTGAGTATTTGAGTATATTTAAATATAATTTAGGTATGTTAAGTATATTTAAATAATAAAATTGAAGTATTTTCAGTGTATTTAAATATAACTTGAGTATTTTAAGTATATTTAAATATAATTTGAGTATTTTAAGTATATTTAAATATAATTTAAATATTTTAACTGTATTTAAATATAATTTGAGTATTTCAATTATATTTAAATACAACTGAAGTATTTTAAGTGTAGTTAAATAGAGCTTAAGTATTTCAAGTGTATTTAAGTGTAATTTAAGTATTTCAAGTACATTTAAATACAACTTATGTATTTCAAGTGTATTTAAGTACAATTAAAGTATTTTACGTATATTTAAATATAACTTAAGTATTTCAAGCATATCTAAATATAACTTAAGTATTTTAAGTATATTTAAATATAACTTGAGCATTTTAAGTAAATTGAAATATAATTTGAGTATTTGAGTATATTTAAATATAATTTAGGTATGTTAAGTATATTTAAATAATAAAATTGAAGTATTTTCAGTGTATATAAATATAACTTGAGTATTTTAAGTACATTTAAATATAATTTGAGTATTTTAAGTATATTTAAATATAATTTAAATATTTTAAGTGTATTTAAATATAACTTGAGTATTTTAAGTGTATTTAAATATAACTTAAGTATTTTAAGTATATTTAAATAATGCAACATAAGTATTTTAATTATATTTAAATACAACTTAAGTATTTTAAGTGTAGTTAAATACAGCTTAAGTATTTCAAGTGTATTTAAGTGCAATTTGAGTATTTGAAGTATATTTAAATACAACTTAAGTATTTCAAGTGTATTTAAGTAGAACTTAAGTATTTCAAGTATATTTAAGTACAACTTAAGTATTTCAAGTGTATTTGAATACAGCTTAAGTATTTTAAGCGCATTTAAATATAACTTAAGTATTTCGAGTATGTAGTAATATAACTTAAGTATTTCAAGTATATTTAAATGTAACTTAAGTATTTTCAGTGTATTTAAATATAACTTGAGTATTTTAAGTATATTTAAATGTAACTTAAGTATTTCAAATATATTTAAATATTAAGGCAATATAAAATAATAAATTTGTTACTTTTTAATAATTTCTATCCAGTGATATCATATTGACGAATTCAAAAGGAAAAGAACGCAAAGAAATGTTGTGTACGGTTCGGTCATTCGTTATGGTCCGCGCAACCAATTGCCATCGCAAAGGCGGTAAACATTTCGTTACCGGGGGGCTTGCTCGCCTGACGATCTTCTGACGGCTGCGAGAAACGTCTCTATCATACATGCCATTGTCTTTTTCTTTCGTCGTCTTCCTCTTCTTCTCGTCGATTTTCCTCCGCTTTGTATTTGGAGGGAAGTTTGGTCGTGCGAGTGCAACACGAGAGTTTGATGTTTGCAGAGACGGATTTATGGTACGTGACGCCGCGCGAGAAATGAATTTCGCGAGATTGAATGTTACCTTTCCAGCGAGGTTGGAAGGATCGATCTGCAGTTACGATTAAGAGGCGACGCATACTTGTTTTCATTTCTAAATTTGAATAATTAGAAAAAGTAACTTTCGTTTTGCTTGCTGGTCAACAGAATGATTTTCACTGACTTTTACTTTTAATATTCAATACTTATATGCCTGGATTGTTGTGCATATTTTTTACAAAAAAAAAATCTCAAATGTATACGTCTCATTTTGTAATAATTTCCACTTGTGTGCCCTCTCATTTGTCTTTGTAATAAATTTTTTAAATTGTAAAGAGACTTTATGGACACCCTGTACAAATTCCGGTCGAAAATCGCGCAGGGGTGGGGGGGGGGGCGGCGATACGCGGACATTAAATAGCCTGTGTCGGCGGAATATGTAAAATTACACGGCGGAATTTGTCGAGCGAGCAGTTACAATCCCGCATTATTCAAACGGGGCGGCGTTCATATTGTGAATTTTACAGTGATTAAAACGGCCGGCGGCGGCGCGTTGCTCGCTTTTTGGAAATTATTAACGGGGAAATTTGACAGGAAAAATCTTGGCCGGACGACATACACGGAAGCACGGCCAATAATTTAACACCGCCTGGCCGCGCCGCGTCGCATAATTCAGATAATCCGACACGATTATTCATCGTCCCCTCGGTTCTTCTCTCTCTCTCTCCCCCCATCCCCCCTCTTCCGTCTAGTACGTCCCGTATAATTTCTCTTTCTTCTTCGCGTGCCTCTTTTATATTTCCTTTCCTCGCCCTCATTCCCTCCCTTTTTCTTTCTCAACTTTCTTCGTTAAGCTTCCTTGTTTCCTTCGTGCGTCTCGTTTCGCGTCTTTCGTTTGATCGTTGTACACTTGAAATGGTCCGATTTTCACGGTTGACTGACAATTGGCTAAAATGCGCTGTTAAATAATTAATAAATTAATTAACAAGTTAATTGATTCATTACACATCGACTTACTGTCCGATTTAGATTAATTATTAATTAGTATGACCGGTTCCATGAGATAAGATGAGTCATCTAAGGCTGGAAAGTGAAATATCAGAAATGTTATTAATTATATTGAAACTGCTTTATATTATATTATTAGAGTTATAGTATATTATTATATTATATTATATTGATATATTGAAACTTACATTGACAAATGTGTGTGATTCACGTATTCAATGCAACTTGAACTGTTACTGTAATAATTTCACTTTAATATTTTAAATTATTGTAACTTCGTAATACATACGTATATAGTTACTGCATTTTTAGGGCGTATTTTTAGGTATTTTTTTTTGTGATGCAGCAGTGATTATTATCTGTTATTGGACAAATAATTGTTCAATGGATTTAAAGAGGATTTGCAATTAATAACATAACATTAAATTGATCTCCCTTTTTTATTTTAGCTGTTATGTACAGAATGTTTCGTTCGAAGTTTCGCACGCAATTATCTTTCGGACTAAATACTATTATTCGGACTAAATACTCAAAAAGTAGGAATTTACTTTATTTTGAAGTGAGTCACTAATCTTGTAGATGTGCTTGTGATCTTTTTCGTTTTTTTTTATTGTAGTCACACATTTTTTTTTTTTAGTCAAGTATGTTTAATATTTTTTTTAGTTAAGTAACTAATATTTATAATTTCGAAATTAAATACAAGTTTGAACATATTGACTTCGACTTTTTCAGTTATAAGCATTTAGAATTTTTCAATGCGTTAAAATATAACAATTGTTACATTTATGAAATTAAAAGTGCTAACTTGTTTTTTCCAAGAATAGAAAAACTATATTAATAAAATGTTATATTATATTAATAAAATATTAATGAAATATAGAAAGACTATATTACTTGATATAATTGCCCAGGTATAAATATAACGAGTAACTTGAAATTGAAAATTTCAGAAAAGTCTCCTTCACTACATTTGAATAAGTATCATAAAATAAGAGATCTCATCAATAAATTTCCTACTTTGCTACCCCCGCGGCGAATCTTTTCTGTTTCTCGCTCGTTCTCCTTCGTAACATTTCTCTTCGTTTACTGAGAAGTTGTTTCTTTTTTCTTATCGCATCTTTTTTGTCTCGAATTTCTGCAGTCGAATTCTTTCGAACGACTTCCCCTTTTGTTGAAAGAGTTGCCTTCGATTCTGTACTTTTTTACCTTTTTATCTGGCACTTTTTTCCGTCAATTTTTTTTTTTTTTTTTACTTGCTTCTCGTTCTTCTTCTTCTTCTTCTTTCTCTTTTTCCTCTTCCTTCTTTCTCGCTGTTGGCTCCAGCGAGTCCTTCTTTTTACCCCCTTCGTTTTGCTTTTTCGCTTTCTGTTATGTAGTAGATAATGCCTGATGCGACCATCGTAAAATGCATTTTCCCCAACATATTCGAAAGTACATTCGATCACGCCATTACGGTCACATTTATGTGAAAATGTGATTTTACGATGCGCAACCTTTGAAGGAACATGTTAGTGCCTTTCTGGATGAAAGTTACTTAAGGAATAAAGGAAAATTACGTTGGCAATGGATTTTCTATTAAAATGCCCTTTTAAAAGTTCGTTGAAAGTGTGTGAATTACCTTGCATACTTTCTTCAGATAAAAATTGTATACGCTTCGTTAAAAATTATAACGCGTTGTATTTGTTGTTGTTCGTTCCTGGGATTTTAATTTATTTGAAAGTTGTTTTTCATAATGCAATATATTAACGCAGCATGCATTTTATTGCATTTTCTTTTTTATTACAATTATCATATTTATTATTATTTTATAAATAATCTTTGAAGCGAATTACTTAATTATTAATCATTACGAGTAATCGAAATATTAATTTCGTATGTAATTTTCAATTTGTAGTTAATGCAACTTTCTTGTATGAATTTTAATTTAGAAATTGCTGAAAGAATTTTAATTGATTTGAAATGAGTTATCGATTTTTTAAATTAATAAATTACTTTTAAAGAACTTGCAAGTTTCATTGAAGGGAATAAATGTAAGTTCTTAATCAGTATGATAATAAAATCATGCACGAAGATAGTAAATATACTTTATGTCAACGTACAAATTTATCCTATATATTCATGCTTTGAATTTTTAGCCTGTATTGGAATATTATTGGTATTTATAACCAATAATATAATAATTGGTTTACTTATTAGAGATATATTGCAACATATCGGATAAATGTATAAAAAAATAAATGCGTTTTTAATTTGTTTTTAATGTGCCCCACTATTAAATTAATATGCTCGGTATTAATATGTTCAGTATTAAACTTTTAAACATTCCGACTAAGAAACAGAATATTAATTTACTTATTTATTCATGCAGTTTTTAATAAAGTATTTACAGACTTTTTGCCACGTAACATTTCAGTCTTATTTTTACATATACAAGAAACTGGCGAAATTTTGATGCTTGAATATTCACGAAATTATTAAAATTTATTATTTATTAATAATAATAAATCAATAATAATTTATGAAAATCTCAGATTCGAAGCGAAGCGTTCTTGTTAAAAAGAACAAATACACCGATGAACAAAATTATCAGTCACATTTAAATATATCAGTATTCAATAAAATCTACAGTTTCCTCTTTCGAATATACGAAACTGGCAGATATTAAAGTATCTGCTTGTAATTTTGTCCACCAGTGTTCGTACTTGCCCAGCAGTTTTCATCTGCACTCCGATGCTTCACTACACTCTCAAAGAATTAAAAATTAATCGTGAAAAACGGTGCTCCCTTTCAGCTATATTTTCGTAGAAAAGTCTTAAGTAAATTTCATTGAAGTCAGAATTTTAAAGGACTGAGGAGTAATCCGCGAACGCTTCGAATCAATAATGCATCGTCAAGCCTTTTACATATTAATCGCTTCATCCTCTCGCTTGCCATAAAATCTTATCTTTCAGAACCATTAAAAATAAGAAAAAAAAAAGAAAGAGAAAGAAATAGTACTCGCTGCTCCGACGATATGAAACAGGGTATCTTTGATTGAGAGCGTCTTATTGCGCTGTAAAAGGATAGCATAAATGTTGGACGAGCGAGGGGAGTTTTCTTGAGAACGCAATATTAACCTAAATGAAGTAATTTCCATTTAATACGAGAGACGAAACGTACCACTGTAATTGCTCCAGAGGAACTTCGCTTTTAAACTCACGGCTCGAGAAACTTCGTATTTCACGCGTGTCTGTAAGAAACGAGATCAATTCTAGTTTTATGCAAATACAATTCAGTAGTCGAGCGTTCGATCGTAGGTTGTCGAACATCATTACCGTTTCTCCGATCGTTCG
This sequence comes from Tetragonisca angustula, assembly GCA_036937485.2. NCBI lineage: Eukaryota > Metazoa > Arthropoda > Insecta > Hymenoptera > Apidae > Tetragonisca > Tetragonisca angustula. Next base: position 250,038 of record JAWNGG020000274.1, on the reverse strand, counting down.
TCAGGTTCCAAGGCTTTTGACGGCGGCTCGAGCACAGAGAATTCGAAATCGCTTTTCGAGAAATCGCTCGAGCTGGAAATATTTCTTACACGATCGGAATATTATTACATAATGCAAAAAGAAAATGTCACTCTGGTTTAATACATTGATACTTAATAGTTTAAGGTTTAGGTTAGGTTTGGGTTATTATTATATAATGCAAAAAGAAAATATCATTCTGGTTTAGTACATTGATACTTAATAGTTTAAGGTTTAATAATTAATTCATTGATCTGGTTTAATACAATTTGAAATTATCTGGATCTCCTAATAAATAAATAAGGATTTTGTAAATTAACATATGTAAAAATTAATAAAATAGAAATAATTGTAATTATATCTTTAATTATGAAATATGGATGAAAAATAATTTTATAAACATTATTTTTTGAATGAATTGGATTAGATCCAGAAATATGTAAAATTATTCTATGTAAAAATATTATAATTATAATAATTAAAGGTAAAGTAAAATGAAATGAAAGAGATCGATTTAAAGTTGAATTATTAATTGAAAATCATCCTCAAATTATTGTATAAGGTACATACAGCAGTGTGTGTCAGTTTCTGATCAGATAGATTTTTCACTTTGTACTCTAAAAATGATATTTAAATTAGTTTGCATCGAGACGGTATTTAACAGTACTATATAATAATAATTATGTATGTAGCTAGTGAATAATTTTGTCATTTTGTAAAATTTTAATTAAAAAGGGAAAAATGGAAAGATGGAAGTTATGCTCACTGTATGTATCTCAAGAATACTGAAACTTTAGTAATTATTTATTTTTATTTCTGTCGATAACACTGGTCACACAATTATATAGTATTCAAAAAACGATATTAATCACAATTTAATGTTTGTGATTTGTAAGAATATGATTCACAAATTAAAGAATAGACGTTTAACTAGGTTCTTTTCCATGGACAATTAATTTTGGCATTTATATTGTATACATATACATAAATGCAGAAAAATATTGTGAGTTATGATCTCAATTTGAAAAGAAAATTCCAGCGCCACGCGATTCGAATTCAGTATTTTACATTTAAATTTTCTAATTTGAAAGAAAAAAATCACATACAATGTTTCAATACTTTATGCACCTGATATGATTATATTTATCTAATATCATATTACATTTCATTTATCTAATATGATATTACATTTATAATTAATGTTCATCTAAGAAATTTGAAAAGGAAATCATAAGGCAATAGATTAACTGAAATTTGATATCTCAGTTTTATTTTGACATTATTTATCCTACATAATAACTGGTAAACGATGCATTTGTCATCTCACAATCTAATGATTTATTCGCTTCATAGTTTATGTATTATATGAGTTATTTTTAAATATAATTTTATAACGTCATGAAATTACATTAAAAAGTCGAGCAAATAAGCACAAGATGCTTTGTTAGCCAGGATACACGAGAAGACCCTTCCTTGTACTAATGTTTCATTAAAGTACAATATTCTTCGAACTACCTTAGAAAGAAACACAAAGAAATTCAATGCTGCACAGGATTTACCTGAGCTCGTTGAAATATTAAAACACACGCCAGGATTATACTCATTAAATCAATAAAGCCATGTTACAGTAGTCGACGGTCCATTCACAAATTAATTTTTAATTTTAAACTGAACAGTAGAATCAGTCTTTTTCGTATGTATATTTTTGTTTCTAAAACACATAATTATTTCGTTCAAATACTGTTCTTTTTTTTATTAAGAAATAAAGGAAATAGATTTATTTTTGCTTAGTATGGCCACTTTATCTTGATCTTCTCTGAATCTTACTCTTTATTTAATTGTCCCTTGTCAAATGTCAAATGTCAAATTGTCACAGTATATAGAAAATTAGGTAGTTAAATACCTAACTAAATAGATTGAATTTAGTATTCAATTGTGTATAAGATTCACACGAATCTTATTCTTATTCCAATTTCATGTCGTAATCCTGTCTCCTCTAGTTTCGATCGTTTGTTTTAGATTTTTACTTGCTGCAAATGTCCATAATTATGGTATGATGATCAGAAGGCAGCATACTGCCTATAAAGAGATTCGAAAACAAATATGATTTGCACATTTTGTTATCAGAAACATCGGAAATATTATATATGGTTATACACGTAACAGAGCTATACAGAGCAATAAAAAAAAATTTTTTTTAAATTTGTTTCCTGATAATTGTTAAGGTCAGCTTTGTTCTCTCAAATGGCACTTTATATTTTTGATTTAATAGTATTGTAGTACTCTTTTACTGAAATCATATATTAATTATATATTATGTTATATTATATTATACTATATTCTATTCTATTATATTATACTATACTATACTATACTATATTATATTATACTATACTGTACTATATTATATTACATTATATTATACTATATTATATTTTATTATAATATATTATATTACATTATGTATATTATATATATTATATATTATACTGCAACTCTTTTACTAGATCATCCTTTTATTTAGTAATACGCTACTTCGCGAACGTGCCAATATATTCACAATCTGTTCGTAACGAGAGAAAAAGAAAATCGATCGTAGAGACGATCGGAAATTTCGATACGCCGTCCGTCGGGCTTATTTCTCGAGAACCAACGGGAACGATCTCCGGGCCACTTTTCCCCCGGAGCGACAGCAGAAAGAGGAGCCACGGCGTTTCAAAATGTCTCGTAACGCTGCGTATGGCAGGCGTTTGCGTGTGCTATCTCGAAGGCGAATTTCTCCGTGATAAAATCCAGGGAAACACGGATCCGTTCTGCCGGCGGAGCCAGGAAAATGCGATTCCCCGTGAAAAATCTCCTCGGGAGAACTTCCGCTACCGGCGGTGGCTTTGCGCATTTCTGCGCGAGTCTGTAACCGGCTCTGCTTCCTATCGACTTATTCCACGGAATCAGGGATCTTTTCTTTTTTTTTTAGATCTTCCTCTGCGTCGTCGTGGAAATTCGTTGTCGATCGATGATTCCTTAAGCTTCGTAGGTTTTCACCTTTTCGCAGTGGTTCGCTGTTTGAGATGTATTTTGTATTATATTCGATTGATAATAAAATCGTTGTTAGTGATCTACAGAGTTGGGCGGTAATCAGTCGTTTAATCGATTGCCAAATGTAATCGTAATTATTAATCAGTCACCTTGATTGACTTTCGTCATTTGTGATCATCGATGAGTAATTGTTAAATCATATTTAAATTAATAATTTGTGATTCGTATTGAGCATTGTTTTTTCGTATTATTATTGGAAGTGTTTCATATTATTTTATCACATTGTCATATTATTTTATTATTGTTGCAGTATCACATTATTTTATTATTATTACATTATCACATTACGTAAGCATAATTCTTTGCAAATAAAATAATTCACTCGACACAACATCAGCAACAGATACATGTGCACATACGTAAAGTAACGAAACGTAATTTCAAAAGTGAATTTCGAAAATTAAATTTCCCAAAAGTATAAATTCCATTACAGTGGAAATACATAATTTCCATTAGACTCGTAGAAACAGAAAGTTTTGTAAATTAAATGAAGGATAATCGTACAGTTAGTTTGGTGCAGTTGATACGAATTTCTCGACGATATAAATCGTACAATTTATCTTTTGTGGCTTATTCTTCAGTCAATTAATAGCGCTGTGCTATGTTGGCGAAGCATGAAGTTTACCGTAGCCGTTAGAGCATTTCTAAGGCGATTATGAAACTATTCCCGGACGAAAAAGTTGCCAGAAAGTCCCTCTCTCTGTTCTGGAGAGGAGCGCTTGCAAAAATTTCCCCTGTTCCCATGCTGATATTAAAAATGAACCTGTCATAGAAACGGAAGAGAGAAAAGCGTATCACGCGAATGAAACGGATAACTTCGTGCATGATTCCTCAATGAATACCGTTTATTGCACTTGACCACTCCCTCAGTAAATCTGTGTGAGATATGAAAATTTTTAATGATTCATCTGTAGGAAAGAGACAATATTTATTTTAGAATATTATAGAATATTATTATAGAATGTTATTACAGAATATTATAAAATATTATAGAATATTATTATAGAATATTATTACAGAATATTATAAAATATTATAGAATATTATTACAGAATATTATAAAATATTATAGAATATTATTACAGAATATTATAAAATATTATAGAATATTATAGAATATTACTATAGAATATTATAAGATATTATTATAGAATATTATTATAGAATATTATTACAGAATATTATAGAATATTATAGAATATTTAAAATGTATTTGAATTTGTATTTTAACATTTGTATTTTAAATTTGAAACAGTATTTTAATTATAATGCACGCATACATATGTATATGAATATTTTTCTATTAATATCTATTTTCCTGCTATCTCTTTGAAAAGATTATTGCTTTCGTTGCATTTAGCAGTATTACAGAAGAAATTATTTATTACAAACTTTTTTTCGCTGTTAGAACATTTTATCCGAACATGTAAAGATTTGTCGTATTTTTAAAATTCTTTAAAATATAAAAATATGAAACGCATGTTTGAGAATAAAAATTCGAAATAAACTTTTACAAATGTCTGTATTAAATGGACATAAAGGAAATCTCCAAAAGTGACCCACAGAGAAAATGTTATTTGGAACAAAATGATGTTGAATCTTAAATGATGTTTAACTGCGATGAACAAATAAACAGACGTTCAATTTAAACTTAAATGTTAAAACATCAAATATGCTGCAATTATAGTTATATTAATAAATGTAACAATGTTATGAATTATTTATTATTCTGTTACAAAATTTGAAAGTGTATAGAAGAATCGAGATTTTTTTAATGCAAAATGAAATTTTCTCGTTAATATTAATTTATTGCTATTGGATTATGTCCTTATAATTGATTAGATATCAAAAGTAATTTTATGCTCGAATTCAAGCATTAAATCAGCCATCTTTAATGATACCATACCGTGCAAATGTTTAACGAAAGACTTGCAAATAAAATCACGTGACCTGAACAGAAAGTAGAAATTAATTAATTTGTAATTGTCAAGGTAATTGTCAATCGTCAACGAAACATCAAACTCTCGGAAAGCAATTAGATTTCCAATCAGAGTTAGTCAATATCTCAAGCACGCTGGCTTCGTTCAGTCCAGTGAACAATTAGATTTAACTTACTGTTTCAAGAGGCAAACAATTGTTAATCGATTAATGATTGGTAGTCAGTTATTCCCTGCAAAATTCAAAGAAACACCGATAGCTGTTTTATGCAGTTGAATATGCTCGTACACACATATGTATGTATGTTTATCGGCAAATTATTTCAAGCAAAAACAAAACAAACAACATGTTTCATGTGTACAAATTACTTCATATTAATATACGTAAATTTGGTACTGTTAACGTATTGAACGATAGTATATACGAACGTGGCAGTGTAAATTTAAACAATGTATGAAAAAAATTCTTACTCCAGTCTGGATTCCAATTTTGTGTTCGACATTTTAAAATATTATAAATATTATAAAAATAAAAATAAATTATAAAATATTACAAAAATGAAAATATGTTATGAAATATTATAAATCTTATAAAAATAAAAATAAATTATAAAATATTATAAATATCACAAAAATATGTCATGAAATATTACACACCTTATAAAGATAAAAGTAAATTATAAAATATTATAAATATAAAAATAAAAATAAGTTATAAAATATTGTAAATATTATAAAAATAAGAATAAATTATAAAATATTATAAATACTATAAAAATATTAGAAGATTTATAATATTAAATCTTAAATTTATATTATATTATATTAAGATATTATACATCTTATAAATTTTCTTTGTCAAATTGAGTGTAAGATTGAGATATAAAAATTCCAATATCGAGTAGAGTTAATTTCTTAACGAATTAAAGCACCATAATTGTCAGAGTGAAGCAAGTTTCTTTAGTCTACGGAGATTCTTTGCTATTTTAAACAAATAAAGTTCGCAAAGTACTTGGAATGGACTTTCTACTTCAGCTCAATGTTGACAAGAGTGAGAGATGATCAGATTTCGAAAATATATAGCAGAACGGTAAAATAAATCTCGTAGAAAGTTTCCAACAAACTCAACACATGTTTAATGAAAACAGCAAGCTAGTTTGTAATATTTTCAATTAAATTGTACATTTAAAAGATGATGAATATTATTATAAAATTAATTTACATATATATATTTATAATATAAATATTATAAATAGAGTTGTTTGAATTATTATATATATTGAATTATTATATTATTATTAAATATTATAAATAGAGTTGTTTGAATTTAACTAATTTTGTTTTTCTTTCAAATTGGCATTAAAATTGTATTTTTTGTATTTTTAATGATTATACATGTTAGATAGTTTTCGAACATTAATTAAGAACCGAATCGTGTTGAATTCAAAGTATAAATTTTATTTATTTCCGGTAATTTTATTTATTTCTAAATTTTATTTATTTCTGGTAATTTTATTCATTCATAAATTTTATTTACTTCTGGTAATAATAAACTAGAGCTACATAGACATTTTACCAAAGAATGAAATCATTTTAGCTTTCTCCCTACATTTCAATAATTTTCCAATAGAGTTGAACAAGATGCAAGCTTTAAAGTATGACGTGTGAAACTCCTCTTTATTCTTAGGAATCGCGTACAAATTTAACGAAATTCCTCGATGGAAGTAAAATGAGGAAAGGGTGACATTTTAGAGGCACTTTTCGGCGGGTCGAAAAAGTTTCGAGCGTTCTTGCTCGGAATATCTTCTTGGGTCAGCGTGATGAGAATAGAAGCAATAAGGGAAGATCGTTGAACTCGTTCCAAAAGTTCTCGCCGTCTCTCGATTTTGTTTCCCACTCCTCGGGCCGACATTAAATTTTCAATTATCAGAGGGCCGCGTCTGCTTATTCTCTCAATTACGAGCTCGCGACGCTGTTCGAAATCGTATTGCCCGTCTGCTACAAGACCTGTTTGGAAGAGTTATTCGGCGCTCTTCGTTCGAAAACCATAGTTCCGCGAGACTCGTAAATTTCTCTGATCGCATCTTGGAAAATTTACGAGCGAATGAATATCGAAACTTGTGTCGAAGTTTTTTCTTCGTTTTTTTCTTGGCATTTTTTTGTTTATTATTTGACTCAATTCGTTTAGAAGAGCTAGGAAGCTTCACTTTTTGGAATTGTTTTTTTATGATAAAGGAAACAAGATGATAATTTGTAGTTTTCGCTGTTTCATTATAATATATAATAATATATCTTATTGTAACATATATTAATATGTAATTATTATTTTCATTTTAACTTTTTTATCATAAAAATATAATATACATTATATAAATTGTATATTATATTAATAATATAATAATTGTGAATTATTGTGTATTATGTTTTTTATTATAAAAATAATATTATACTTTTATACTTTAAAAAAAAAGTTTTATATTAAAAACTTTAATGTTATATCTTTTTATTATAAAAATACATATTAAAAATATATATATTATATTTTTTATTATAAATATAGATAATATTATTATTAATGTACATTATGTTTTTTAAAAATATGAAAAACTATATAATTCTTTATTTTGTTCAAATATTAAGAACTACGTCTATGCTACAGTCTGTAGTTCACTTTTGAAACTCAGATATCGGAATTTTAACTATTAAATTGTGTATGGTGAAGAAGAATTTTACAAAGACATATTTATGTTTGTAAAAATTAAAAAAAAGTATATGTCCATTTTCTTACCCAATGATTGCTTAATATGCAGATATTGTAGGAAAGAATTAACTGTGAATTGAAACAAAACATTTCACGTTTCAAAATAAGCCTAGATAGAATGTTGTGTAATTTTTTTTTCACGAAGTTACAACAGTCTGCGTATGGAGAATTTTTCATCCAAAGTCTTCTTTCCAATTTCAGTTTTATTTTGTAAACTTATAGTCGACAGAATTTCTAAATGTCAAATTTCTCTTCATTTAACATGTAGTGAAAAATTTCTTTTAGATGTTTTATTTTTAACAAATTAATGAATTTCACAACGTTGATGAAGTAACAATTTATATTTTACCAAATTACTGCAGCTTATTATTAAGCTAGCAGTTATTAACCAATAATATTGTTCGTCAAACTTCGAATTAATTTGGATGGAATAAAATTTTAAGGCAAGATCAAATTAATTTGATTAGAATAATTTCTCCCAAATGAATGCAATTACGGAGGATTGAAAGTTTCAGAAGAGATCGAAAGTTTCAAGGAAGAACGTCTTAAAGCAGCTGAACCTAAAAAAAGGTGTCTTTTACCTTCATTCATGCCATTTAATATTCATTCATAAGTTTCAGAGCAAATGAAAAAAGAGTTTCATGAAAAAAAACGAGATAAATTTGAAACTTTATTAGAGGTAGACTTTTAATTTAATCATTTTTATTTGAATAATTATCTTTCGATTAGAATTTTATGTCCGTCGCAATGTTTACTGTGTGATTTTTAAAAGTTCTTTTTATTGAAAATTTCAGACAACTCGTGTCTTCTGCTTTACGTTTAGAGATTGCAAATCATCCGTTATGTAAAATGATAGAATATCAGTTGCATAAGATAATGTTCTTTCATTAATTAAAGGAATTAGGCATTTAGGAATTTATTTACAACGATAGTAGAGATAAAATTTATAATAAATTTATTTATTTATTTAGGTGTTTATTTATATAAATATTTATTTTATAGGTATGAATCAGCAAGAGAAACATAATTCTCTCTCATTTGCCAAATTCTTTGCCATTTGCGAACATCAACGAGTAATATTTCCATAAAGGATTATTTCTACAATATGTTTATAGCAATAACTCGAAATTACGTCACTTTCTTCGCAAAGTGTGATGTGAAAACGTCTCAAACTTTCTAACGCGAATACGTAATTTTGCTATTCTCGTAGAAACGATCGAACAGTGAAGACGAAATGTCACATTTAAGGGACAGAGCGCGTAAAGAATGCGAACGAATGGAACGCAGGGCCATCTTCATCACCGGGGACATCACTTTGAAGTTCGCTGTTGCATCGTTCATTTCACTTTATGCGCCGACTGAAATCCAGATAAACGATAAATCCGCCTTCTGGGTCTCCGGGCTTCTCTCTCCGTACTTTATCCCTTTGTCACAATATTCTATTCTCCTCGCCGAACATTGGAAATCAACCGGAAGGATTACCTCGCCTCCTCAACTTCCTCTATTTTTCTTACTCGAACAATCGATTCGTTCGAATTCCTGCGAACGGAATCCCCTGTATCTGCATTGACATTTATAAAAGTTGGAGAGGAAAATTTGCCCGCCGGTCCTCTACCTCGTGAGAATGTGGCTTTTCCATTACACACTGGCCATAGTGATTCACGATCCCCAACTTTTTTTCGGAACAAATTTCATTGTTCCCCTGAACAGATCTTCTTTTAATTCAGCACATAATTTCATTCAGTTTTAATATTTGTCGATTATGATTTTTCGAAATGAAAATTAAATTGCTTTAACGGAGAAAAGTTTATAATTATCTTTGAATTTCGTTGTTGAACGATATTTTTCATTATATGTTTCGTATTGCGCGATGAGTGGCCAAATTTGCAATACTAATATGTTTGCAAACATTTTTAGAGTAATATTGTTGAGTTATAAATGGCACTATGATAATTCACGTAAGATTATTAAAATTTAGAATATTTAATTTTATTTTTCATTTTGCGTGAGATAAATTAGCAATAAAATTCTAACAAATTAACAATTCCACAATCCAACGTTAAATCTTCACGATCTTCACGATTGCTCAATGATACTACTCAGGTGTTAATAAAATTATGATTAAAATTAAACGAAAGGAAGCACTTATGAGGAACAAGTTTCCAGTAGTTAATTTAATTAATTTAATCTAAATATTAAAATTATTGGATAACAAATGACTGTAGTAATTTCAAGTAAAAGAAATTAGAATTTAGGATATATAATTTTATTTTGTATTTTACGTTTTTGATAAGAAGAATTACTAACAAAACTTATTACTAACTTGGTTAAATCAACAATTCCAAAATTAAATAGTTTTAATTAATACCTACGATCAAGTGTAAATCAAATTGTAATTAATTTAATTTGGAAAGAAATATTTTTTCTGTAAGAAATAAATCTCCGAAGAAACACAGTAACTACGAAGTATACTGGGTATTTAAATAATCAAGGTTTATTTATTTATTTATTTATTATTGTAAATTTCAAATTTATTTATCTATCATTATAAATTTTAAGTTTATTTATTTATTATTATTATAAATTTTAAGTTTATTTATTTATTTATTGTTATAAATTTTAAGTTTATTTATTTATTTAAGTTTATTTATTACAAATTTATTCGTTTACTCTGCAATATGTATTCTTCTGAAATACAAATTCTTGGAAAATTTTTCGAATTCGAAATTAGTTTGATTCTAAAGTCAAGTAAAATCAGTGTTACTTTCTTCCGGCCCTTTTTGTCACGGTTTTGTCTGAAGTCGAGTCAGCTTGGCTCTGTCCACTTTGGTAATCTCGTTTTCGAGTTTAAAGGAGTTTCACGAAGTTCAGCCCCGGCGTGCATGGCGAATACGAAGATAGCGCGGCAATTCAAATCGTTGATTTCGCGAAGCGAGTAGAACTGATTGCCACGGTTAGGAGAAACTTTCTTCAACCTTCTTTCAGTTTTTGCTAATCCCCGCCTTTCACTATGCCATGAATATTCATTACATACCTCACGAGATGCAATTTTTTAACTCACAGCTTTGTGTAACTTTGCGCTGTTGAAATTAGTTTCAATGCTGAATGAATTCTTTGCACAATATTAACTCTTCTAGGTCCAAGTGGTTTATGTATAAATCATTGAACGGGCCTAGTTTGTTAAAAGCTTATCTTTGTTACGATTGACGAACGATCTCTTCAGGCATTGAATTTCTACATTTCCAAGTTTCGTATTTATCTTTGATAAATATGAGTTGGTGCTTCATAAAATCTGTGTAAACTTTTTCAATAGTAGCTAGAAACATATATTTCAATCGCTCTAAAATTTCAATAACGAAGAAACCTGTTTAATGTTACTCTGCAGAATATTTAGCCATTATTAGTTATTCTTCTTATTTTTCAATATCTATTAATTGTATATGTCAAGATTGAGTATTATTTATATTGCAAAATTCAGGCAACACGTGTATTAATGATGTAATAGAAAGATGAGTTGCCTAACATGGATTATTAATTTTTCTTATACACTTATTTTACCAATTTACAATGCTTTTATATACATTTATTATGGTTTTGTAGGAAATTTTATGCTCTTTAACTGGTAACAAATTTAAAGTATAATAATGGTTTACACAATATTTTATTATTCTTACTGAGGTTTCTATTTTTCATATTCATGGTGCTTCTAATATGAGATTACCGTATGTGTCTAATATGAAATATCAAATTTATCTTCTAAAGATGGAAATCAAGACCTAAATAAGTAAATAATACGTTTCAATTATCTTTTCTAAAGAAAAAAAAGCAAAATTTATTATTTTTCATACAAAATTAAAAAGGTAATTATCAATCAAACTCAATTATTATTTTTAAATCTGTTAAGGATTCAATCTTTGATTATTTCACTTGGTGGATCATCCATTGATGTGAGAATAAATAACTTTGATCGACTAATTATATAATTAACTCGACTGACTGAACACTGAATCTCTGACTATCGTGAATCTGAATTTTTGCGAATCACTGACTGTAATTGAGAACTGACTATTTCGAATCTTTTTGAATCACAAACTGACTGTGTATTGCTAACTGAATGATTGATTGTATCACTTGAATGTCTTTGAATCACTGACTGAATGACTGATTGTGTATCACTGATTGAGTGACTGATTATGTATCACTGACAGATTTACAATCTCCTTGCGGCTAATTGTATATCATTGACAAACTACTTGAATCTTCTTGAATCACTGACAAACTACTTGAATCTTCTTGAATCACTGGCAAACTACTTGCATCTTCTCGAATCACTGGCCAACTACTTGAATCTTCTTGAATCACTGGCAAACTACTTGCATCTTCTTGAATCACTGGTCAACTACTTGAATCTTCTTGAATCACTGGCAAACTACTTGCATCTTCTTGAATCACTGGCAAACTACTTGAATCTTCTTGAATCACTGACAAACTATTTGAATCTTCTTGAATCACTGGCAAACTACTTGAATCTTCTTGAATCACTGGCAAACTATTTGAATCTTCTTGAATCACTGGCCAACTACTTGAATCTTCTTCAATCACTGGCAAACTACTTGAATCTTCTTGAGTCACTGATCTTTTTAAAGTCTTCTTATAAAGAGATTTTTGTCTACCTTTCCAAAAAACTATGAAAAAGGTTGAGCCATGTTCAGACCAGTTGAAAAGTATCAGGAAAGCTTCCAGAATTTCTCGTTACCATTCCACGAGTCTGACTCTCGTAGGATGGCAGATACGCGACAGATAAACCATTCTGTCGCCTGCACGATACTTCTGGTACGCACTGGTTTATGACAACTGCTATCGCCATGGAAAAAATTCCTCGCACTCGAAATTGAAATTTATGGAATACCCGGTAATAAATACTTTAATAAATACTCGAAACTATCAAAACGCGAGGAATGCGAAAGATCTATAAAAATCCCTAATCCAATAAACTGACTGAAGCACGAGATAAATCCAGGTCATAAATAGTACGCATCGTTGGCCTTGACAAAGATAACATTATATTATACATTGTATTTTATTATTATATATATGTTATTGTATATTATGAAATTATTATATTATTTTTTATAATATTATTATATATTTAATATATATGTATTATATATTATATTTTATTTTATTTTATATTTGTAATAATCAATTTTCATTTATATTTTAAGCAATTAAGAATCTTGTTACTTATATACTTCACACTTTCAACAATTTCATATTCCTGGAGATATTTTGTATTGGGAAAATTGTTTTTGTTTTCGAAAATATTGTATTAATGAGATAGAAATAAATGATGGTACGATGATTATCTAAACTTGGCCATATTTGAAAGATAATTGCGAAACAATGAAGTTTGCACTTATTTCATTATGTATGACGCGAATTTAATAATTTCCATGGAACTGCATTTTGTTAACGTGATTTTTTTTCCAATGATCGATCACGAACACTTATAACTTTTCTTTATAATTTTTACACATGCTTATTAACTGAAACGAATGACAAATGTACTGATTGTATTTATTATTGATAAATAGCAATGTCAAAATTTTTTAATATCTATATTAGCATTCTATATTAAGATAAGTTATCCTCAATTACTTTTTAATAAAGTTAGTATTGGACAAGAGATGTTATCATAGTATATATGTATTAATAAAAAATAAAATTCTTACCATTAATCCAATTGCGTTCTTTTAAGAATTTTTGATCCATTTAAATTTCTCTGAAATTATTATTATATTTATTTATATTTATAATTTATAATTATTATTCTATTTCTCTAAAAATTAAAAAAGTTTATACGAAATGTGAAAATGCTTTTATTAGTTTTATAAATTCTTTTTAAAAAAAAGTTTCTTCATCCTAAGCATAATCTTGAAAATATAAAGGATTAAATAACAAAAACTTAATAATTTAAATCTTGAGGACTGATCAATACATTTGGCATTCTTTTGATGATCTTCTCCGAATTTTTTCCTGAATTTCATCTCAATTCGACTTTGATATATCAATTTATGAAAGAAAAAACGAAAACAAGCATTTTTCTCAAATAAGGAAGTAGAAAGTGTTTCCTTTTCTCAGTCGTTTCTATCAGATCTGACAAAGCATCCGGTAGTATCAAGTTCGAAGCAAATGTCGACATGAACGTCATTGCTGAGAAACGAGGGCAAAAGTGTCAGAACAGGGTTTTTGACGCGGTAGCCTTCCTAGCATAAATGTTTATGAATTACATGAATTTTTAGGACGTGCAAAAAAATTGACCCCATCCGAGAAGATGTCGATTACTTGTTGGAAGAACGGAATAAATTTTCTCCTATGAACAAATACGCGATCTTAGAAATTGATGACGATTGGCATGATCGTAAAAACGTGTCGCACTGATTTGTTGAACGTCGTTGCTTTTTGATAGTTTCCAGAATTTTCAGAACTGTCTTTTGACCGCGTTTGCTACCTTCTTACTGCATTCTGTGAAAAAGTAAAAAATAATATTAACAAAATAGGTAATCTGTCAGCATTATAAGTACCAAAATTGGATAATTTAGTGTTTCTTTTTCATTATTATAAAAGAAATTAAAAATGTCTTTTGATCGCTTTTGCTACTATCTGTTTCAGTTCTGACCGCATTCTGCGAAAAAGTAAAAAATAATATTGACAGTATGGGTAATCTGTCATTCATTACAGTATTATAAGTGCCAAAATTGGATAGTTTAGTGGATAGTTTCTTGTTTTTATTATCATAAAAGTAAAATTTAATATTATAAAAATAGTTTAGTGTCTTCTTTTTATTATTATAAAAATAAAATTTAATATTATAAAATTTTTTTTTATTATTATAAAAAAATATTCTTGATACTGTGATATGTATAATAATTTTAATTAAATTACTACTATAAATGAGTAGCTATAGATAGTGCTAAAATATATCATTCATAAAATTTAAATGAGGAATCGTATGTGCCAAAATTGAAAAATTTGTTTTTCTTCTTTCTGAAAAAATTTGATATCTGGCGCTTACAGTATTTTTCATAAATACGCTTCAATTCCAGTAATATGTGATAGTTATTAGTCTTCATTAAAAATCTGGAAACAGAATTGAGTAAAAATGGGTTAAGTGAAGAACGAATCGACAGAAATTTCTAATGAATGAACAGAAGTGCATTAGTGAATAAATGGGATAATATTCTCGAAGACAACGTGATTTTCAACTATTCTTTTTTTCTGTACTTTCATCGATTAGTTTAACGCAACTGTTGCAAAGAAAGGAATACTGCATATTTTACAAAAATTCTGAATATAATTGTAAATCTTTATTAATTAATCGCGACTGATTAATTAATTCATGTAATATAATAAATATTTAATAATAAATATTTTAAAAAAGACTGAAAACATATTGGTCGAATAAGAATAAACGACGCTGAAGCATTTTTTCATTCTCTTAGAAAGCAAACATACATAAGCAGTGTTTCTCGTTGTGATCCTTTCAATTTGTTTGCTAAGCAGGACAATTATGCTTTCACGACAATAAATTTAAAGTTACGAGTCCAAAGTTCTAAAGAGGTTTCAACTTCTTTAAATTCAGGGAAGCTCTTTGAAGTTTGAAACGGTTTTTAAAGACCCGGAAATTTTCTTAAGTCTTAAAATAAAGTTCTTTTTGTCTATCTCATTTTTTTAAAATGTAAAGTATAAAGGGATTCGTGCTGCAAACGAGAATAGGGCAATTTATAGAGGATCGAGTTATAATTCTCAAACGAATTTGTTGCACGTTTCATCTGGAATATGACTGAAACTAATTCGATTATGAACGAACAAAATTTTACTCGTTTTTGTAAATCTTCTGAATATCTGTGTAGTTAAATATCTAATTTAAATATCTATGCAGTTTATTAATAATAGATTCTTATATATTGTAATTCTTTGATAGATTCTATCTAAAATATGAATCGTGTTGAATTTTTTTTAGAAAATATTTTACAATTACAATTGCACGTTATATGATAATAATTATGTGTGCAATTGTGATACAAGTTCCAATGATAAAGAAAAATTCTTGAAAATAAAAATTTTCAAGAATTATAACATAAAACATATACAACTATTAGATAATATAAAGATGAACATCTTTTTATAATAGGAACAGATGAAAATCACTAAAAAAGTTCAATCTCAACAGATACTGAATACTGTAGAATAAATAGAATTATAACAATTTTTATATTTAAATTTTAAATTAATGATATTAAATGGTTAAGTAATTAAATTAAATAGGTAAATAATTAAATTATTGTTAAATTCATATTCTGAATATTTATTTATGTTCATTTGTAATACTTATGTAGATAATTCACAGTTAAAAGCTTGTTTGTGGTTTCTCTTTGAATCAATAATTAGCTAACAGTATATTATATTATTGAATACGTACAAACGTGATATTTATATACAAAGTAATATACATCTGCGTTTTGATTATCATCGGTGGTTGGTTTGTCTCTTATTGTGTCACAGCATGAATTTCAGTTGAATTTGAATTTTCGATAATGTGATGTTATATCGTTAAATAAAACTACTGTTTAATCGTTTAGTACTTTTATTTAGCTTATGGAACTTTCCTTATGTACAGACGTTCCAAAATAATTTGTTTGTTGTAAAATATAATATTTATATGTTAAAATAGTTTTATAAAAGTTCCTAAATTAGTAGTTAACATAATTTTTCATAAGACAGACCAAATGGAATATTTAAAATTTAAAATTATTAAAAATAAAAATAGAAATAAAATTTTATTTTTACCAATAAAAATAGAAATTTTATATTTGATTTTTAATAATTTTAATAATTAATAAATTTTAAATTATTTTTAATAATTGTAATTTTATTTACCCCTTATGGGGCAAAATCGAATTTTTGTATATCTTCAGAAAGTTTCATTTTCTCGCGAGCCAAACAATTTAAAAAAAAAAAGTTTGGTCATTTTCTCATTACATAATGTTCAGTTAAGAAATTTACGATTCGTCACGAAGCTAAATACATTAGACAATCGGCTTTACCCTACTTCCCCTTATGTATCTATTAACCCCTTGAGCTGGCAATTGGTTCGCGGACCATAACGAGTGGCCGAATCGTATACAATCGTATAATTCGTCGTTTTCTTTTTCTTTTGAACTCGTCGTCATTAAGAAGTAATAAATTTATTACTTGTTTTGCCTGGGTTACATTTAAATATACTTAAAACTGAGGAAATGTTGCAATTTGGGGCAAAAAATTCTCGACGCACGTGTCACGTTATTTCAGCGGTGGTTAAATCTAATCATTCATCAATCTTTTTGAAGCAAAACAGCAAATTTTGAGGACATGTATATTTAAACAAAACACTGATCGTATTCAGTGCAGAAGAGAAGAGAATTCAATGGTTTTTTTTTTAATTAATCACAAGTTAATCAGAGATTTTTTGCAATTTTTAAAAAATTAAAAAATTATATTTGTATTATATTATAATTATATTATATATATATATATTACATAGAAATATATTTTCTAAAAATTATCACAAGTCTGAACAAATTCTTCAGTACGATTGATTATGATTTCTCACTTTAAAAGAAAAAAAAGAAGAAAGGATGAGGAATCTCTTGGCGAACCCAGTGCACAAAACTAAACTCGAATCACGAACCGAGATCTTCAAATCAAGCGGGACCATCCATCTCCCCATTGAGAATGACTCCACCCACGTGTCCAACTCCGGAGTAATACACGATGTATCCAAAGATCGTATCGGATCGCGTACGTGTAACAACCCGCTCTGTCTAACAACAGGAGAAGAGAGAAAGAGAGAAACCCGATCCCGATGGATCGCGATCGCCGTTTGCATTCGCAGAGGAGGGGAGGGGAGGGGGGGCGGGGGTGGAAGAGATCCTTCGCGCCGAATCGGGATCCAGCCGGACGAATAGCCCCCGGATAGATAAAATCGGCGGATTAAAGTGTCGCTTCCTGTTGCCAGCTCGATCGCAATCTGTGAACGACGCGAACAGGGTTGCACCGAACGAACGACAACAGTGTCCGATACTGCACCGTGGCACGTTCCACTTTGGCGCGAACCCGGCCGAATCGAGCGTCGATTGCGAATTCGTACGTCGAACACTCGTAACTAACGATCCGGCACGGGGATAAACGCCGTTTCACGACTTTATTATCGGATCCTTTAGATACGAGGCTGGAAATCCGGCGTTAACGACTCCTCGAACGGATAACGGCCGGCAAGTTACGTGCACGCGAGAGCGTCGACGATGTTTCTGCGTTCGGCACGCTGCGATGGGTGGGTGGGTGTGGGACAGAGTTTTCGGGGGCGGTGGAACGCGAGTATTCCCCGGCGCGGATCGATGCAACGCGAGTCGAAAGTGTAACGCGACGCGCGAAGATAAGCGTTCGACGGGGATATATGCGACAGGCTTTGGGTTTCCGTTCAGGATGAGAGATTGCCTCGCGTAGGGACAAATTCGTGCGACAGGTTTTATGATGAGATTCGGTGGGTTCTGTCTGTTCACGGCGCGAATAAGTTTCCAGTAGCAACGAGCTTCGTTCGAATGAACGTTGGCATAAGGGAGTGTTCTGGTAATCCGGCTTAAAAAAATTAATCTTCTTTTTTCTTTACATTCTCTCGAAGTATATGCTTTCGAAAATGTCTGCGTAAAAGAAGTTGCTTGAATTCGTAAAATTAGCAAAGTTACTGATGCTTAAATGAAGCGGTGTACGAATGCTCGCAACGTAAGTATGAATATGTTTGTACAACGGGTAACGACAAACTTCGAATGTATTTTTCTCCAAAAATATTTTATTTTATGATATTATTATTTATTTTCATATTATTATTATTATTTTAATGATACTCTGTTTCTTGTACTGCTCGATCGTATAAGTATGAATATTTTTGTACAACGGGTAACAGAAAAATTTTTTCAATAAAAATAATCATAAGAGATGCATGCGTAATTTACAATGACGAGACGACGTACTTAGTGAGAATATAAATATAAATTATATATATATATATGTATTTATATATAAATAACAAAATATATACATAAATTTCGATGAAACTCGTTTTTTAAAATGCACTGAACAGCACGAACCTTGGTATCTTTCTTTTGTGTGTACAATTTATGTACAAATCGTTTGCAATACTTGATTAAGAATGTAAGTAAATAGGAATATTTTTTTTATAAAAAGCAACAAATACAAAATCAAAAGATATTTATTAATCAAACGAATGTAAAATATTTACGTAATTCTTTATTAATATATGATGATATTATAAATCTTATTATAAATATTCACGATAATATTATAAATGATATATCATATCACGATGATATAATAAATGTATTTTATTTTCTTTTTATGTAGGTTTAAAAGATGCAAAGATAAACAAATTTCTAAAATAACTCAAACATTGTAAGTGAAACAAATTTAATCCTTTATATTCTGACAGTGCTTAAAGATATCGATGTTATTATTATATACTATATCATTTTAACATAACAATAATTCTTCATAGCACTCAGAAACACATCGTAAATTGATGAATCGTTGGGAAAGAGCACGATGGTGCTTGAAATATTTAAAATTTTTAAATATTTTTACTTTGTATAATTGCTTCTTATCTTTTCCACTTTATCATCTAGTGTACAAAAGAACCTCCTAATTTCTATTTATTAAATACATTGTTAAATTGTACATATAATAGAAATTGATATATAAATTCTCTATTGATAAATAAATTGTATATAATTGTAATAACAATATCAAATATATTAATATTCGAATGTCTGTCAATAACTAAGAATTCTTACTAGACATTCTCTTCGAATGATAAAATATTCGTAAAATGAGAGACTCTATCCGATATCATTAGAAAATTCATTTCTCTTTTCACTATGTAATGCAGCACATAAAAAATGCCGGACCAACATGAACTTACATGGACATCCAGTAATCAGAACTAGGTTCATTCATTATTTAAATAATTCTAAATTCTGGCAGAGTAATCGAAACTGGCCATTCATTATTTAAATAACTCTAAAACCCTGTTTGCTCATCTCTGTTTCCCTCCGCGAAGCGAAAACAAAAACTGAAACAAAACGTTCCTGATTGAATTTTCATTATTCACGGCGCGAGAACTAATTACTGGGTTTTGTAATCACGCTTCTGGCAATGAAAGAGTTCTCGTCTTTTTTCCTTTTTTTTCGAGTGGGGAAAGAGAGAGAAGGGCGATGATGCGAGAACGAGGAAAGCACTTGACGTTTTCACGTCAGTCCGGTGAATCTCATTTTTAACAACCAGTTATCGCATAATAAAGCAGCAACAACCACGCTGGCAACGGTTTTATGCAAAAATATGCCGACTCGTCGCGATAACTTTTAGTTGACGTTCGCAGCGGGCAGATTCGGCATTTGAAAATTAAAATAATTTCGAAAACTTTCGTCGTGAATGGAGAACGCGCGAGGATTTTTCCCCATGTTCGGTCGTTATTTCCTTTTTTTCGTCGTTAAACAAAGCGACTGGATTTGCGACACTATCATAACTAGCAACGTTACTTCTCAATAGAATTTAATGAAATTTTTGCGAATAGGAATTCGTTATAATTGTTGAGATTAGTTACACTCGTTTGGCGATATTCGTATCGATTGAATATGAATTATAATAACTTGAATTTAAAATAAATGGAAGTTGATGTTCGATTTTGCTACAAAATATTAACTATATCCTTTTAAATCTTTTTCTTCGGCGTAAAATTGTAGATATTGTGATCTTTTAGGAACTAATAGTTTAAAGTCTATAGTAAAGAAATAATTAAAGTATAACGTTATCTGTACTTATAAAATATATTTACATAAATTGTAAATTTACATAAATTATAATTACAATATATTTACATTTATTGTAATTATAATAATGGTATTAGATAATTAATATCTATAAAATAAAGCAGCCTACTTGAAATGAAATTTTCATTAATTTGTAATCTAGTTTCAATTCGATAAGAAAAGGAATTCATACTCAATAAAGTGGTGTCAAATGCTTTGAAGTCTAAGCTTAATTAAACTTTACACTTTGTTCTGTTAAAATATTATTTGCACTTACCATTCCTTCATCTGTATTTCATTATGATCGTCCTTTCCAATAAAATTATATTTTCTTTCTCATAACTGTTATGAGAACGAGTTCAGAAACTTTGAAAGGATATTTTAAAGATATTTAAATGTTTAATTGGCCGATAATAGCAAATTAGATATAAATTGAAGGAACTTGAACTGTGATCATTTTAAGATGACAAACTGTTTGAAACTTTAAAATCTATTTAGAATTTTGAGTCTATGATGTTAATTGGATTGTTAGCAAGTTTAAGGATTTTTCAAATATAGTCGTTAGACTATGTATTTATGGAAAATTTAACGATGCAAAAATTTAGTGAATGTGCAAAATCATATGTTATTTGCCTCAATAATGATACTCAAAAATCACGATTTTAGAGAGAACAAATTTGAATGTTCTTGTTATAATTTTGTAATAGCATAATATCAAAGTTCTTATAACAATATTTTGAACACTTATCCGTATAGAAGTCTACCGCTAAAAAATGACAATTGTTTTTTCAGTATCAATAACTGAAAAACTGCAAATTTTGATTTGAGTATAAAGTATTCAAAATGTGGTATTTGTTACAACGTTCAGCAGTGAAAATCTTTCTAATTGTGTTAATGAAAATATGAAATTGCATAAAAATCTGCAGTATTCATATTAATTAATATGATAAAATTAGTAAATTTTATTATAAAGAATTATAATAAAATTAGTAAATTCTATTATAATAAAATTATTATAATAAATAAATTTATTATAATAAAATTATAATCAAATATACACGCATATATATATATGTGTAGTTATATACATATATATATAATAAATAATAAATTCGTAGTTAGTATGTAATTATTATTAACGTATGTAATAATAATTTAAGCTTTTCCGTTTTTAATTTATATTTTTATGACACGTGAATATTTTAACAAAATGATTTGCCAACACTAATATATCATATAACGCCATTTTTCAATATTTTTTAGTAACCAAGGAAATACCTTTTCGTTAAAATCTTTTTGTTTGAGGCAAACGATTTCAATGAGTTCAATGAGTTCACAAACAATCCAAGAGAAACGATCGTTTGATTCAGCGATGGAAACGTATAAAATTTGTAGATTCAAGTGACTTTGAAAATTCGAAAGTGATTTAATTCTAACGTGGTTATATCGTACTATGAGTCAAGGTCTACAAATTGGATTGTTGTGTACGTACTGTGCGTAAGTCATATGTAATTAATGTCTTGGCTCCGCACTCAATAGCGCTAGACATGTTACAAATTCGCAAACATGGCACGCAGCAATCAGTGGTCACAGAGCTAGCTAGCTCCTCTGTCAATCTACATTCCTACTTCGTTGATTATAATGTCATAAAGATGAAAGGACATTTACAGACATAAAGGAGTTTGCATACATCATTAACACTAGAACTGGTTACTGAGGCGTGAAACTTGTGGATATCAGAAAATTCAAGTGTAAAGAACAGAGAAAAGTTTCTAATACAATAGAGATTTTTTTTGTTTTAGTTATATTATTTTATATATTTATTTTAGTTATGTTGTTTTATATATTTATTTTGGTTATATTTAAATTATATTTATTTAGTTATATTTATAGTTTTATTTATTATAGTTGTATTTAGTTATATTATTTTATATGTTTATTTTCGTTTTATTTATTTTATGTATTTATCTTAATTACATTATTTTATATATTTATTTTAGTTTTATTTATTTTAGTTACGTTATTTTATATATTTATTTTAGTTATATTATGTATACTAATGAGGAAATTTCTAAAAATGCACCGTAGTAAATTTACAAAATTTCTATAAGCAATTACTTCGATATGTTTTACCATTAATTAATTAATAAGAATTCAATTTGAATTTTTACAACTCTGAAAATTCATTTTTCCATGTTCTCAAATAACCATTATGTATTATTTATTATGTTTCAGGTAAGTCACCATTATTAATATTCATGGCATATGGCAGTTTGAAATGTTCGAATTTATTTCATCGAAACAGGTATATGATGTATTGCATACCTACAGTTTTAATATTTCACTTCGTTAATGTCAGAAACTTGCAAATGTTTCATGTAAATTTTATTCGAATTTTACTTTAACCTATTTTATGGCAATTCAATGAAGCAGTAATGAGCTAGTTGTAGCGTTAACATCGTCAATATTTGGTGATGTTAATATTATTGATCGTGTACGGTCGATGTTATATGACTGAACTTAAACATTTATGAAAATTTTGTGACCGTCGTATCAATATTAATAAGTGATGAAGATATTGACAATAATATGGACTGTATTAATTATTGTCAATATTATTAATCGTGCATGGACTCTTTAAAAAGACGTGCAGGACATTTACTGATTTAATTAATTTACGTTCACATTCATTCTGAATATTTTGACATAAATTGTCAAAGTTTGGCACAGTGTATTCATGTTTATTTAAATCAAAGTAGCATAAAAGAATTAGCGTTGTTTAAATTCGAAACTTTGGAAAATTTGGAACATTACTTTTTCCAGTCTTGTCTAGCTAAATATTAAAAATTAGATAGTTCTTGTTACCATTAGTTGAAAGAATATCATTAAATTTTTTAATAATTTATCCATTGTACGTATTGTATAATATTTAACTTTATTTTATATTTATTAAAGCTTTAAGTTGATTAGAGTTTTATTAGAGTAAAATTCTTAATTTTATATTTATACAGTATATATACTATACTGTACAGTATAAATACAGTACATATATATATATATATAATACTATACAATATAATAAATATAGCATATCTGATCCGCTACTTGATAAAAGTAACAAAATTTGATATTGAGGTCATTACATGGTCCAATACTTTTTCCAATACTCATTCCAATATGAATAAACATACAATAACGATATAAAATGTGAAGAATAAAATTGAAAAAATCGTAAATAATAAAGTCATAAGAAATAAAGACAAAATAAAACGAAGCATTGTTACGATAATTAAAAGGTTAACTACGTTTAGATCAGAGAGAAAACAGACTGCGATTAATACTGCTCGTAAATTTCAAAAAAAAAAAAAAAGAAAAAAAAACAACATCAACGCGTGAAGTGCGATCGGTTGATTATATCGATTGAAACAGAGAAATAAGAGAGGAAACGGGATGCAAGTACCACGTGCAGTGGTTGGAATCTGCGTATAGCTGCATGATCGTATGCCGTGATTTTATGGGAATAGCTTTGGGTTACCTGTTGGAATTATCGTGCCAGTTTAAATAGACACGCGGTTTGTTCGAAATTCATGCGCGATACCTTCTCTCCGATTTCTTTCGAACACTGTAACATATCCAATAATTGCGAAGAGTCATCAAACGTTTTTCTTTGATCAGATGGAATTAAATGGAAAATTAATTACATTTATGAAAATGTCGAGTTGAAACATGTGTAAGTGTTCATTCAGTAGTGATAGATGTTTGATTATTTGATGCTAGTTACACGATTCGTGTCTAATTAAATTTGATACTATTTAAATGGGAATTTAATAAATTATTCATGGAAGATACTTTTGAAAATATTTTGAATATACTTAAAACTGAGAAAATATTGCAATTTTGGGACAAAAAATTCTCGACGTGGCACGTCAAGTTAAACCCCAAATTTTCGTAAAAAGAAAATTTAAGAGAGAATCTACAAGTTACAAATTTAATAAACAAATCTGTAACAATTGATAAAATAATAAGCAATAATGAGCAAAACGTTCGTTTTGTTCATCTTGAAAATTATTTTCGTTTGATGGTAAATCGTAATAAACGTTGATGTGCTATAAATTCTAATGATTAAATATATACTAATAGTAATCAATACTTTAGTGTGTAATGTATAATATAAATACGAGAAACAGATACAATAATCGTAACATAATTCACAGAATTATTCTTCGTGTCGAAAACTTTCATGAATATATCGTGTGTGACATACATATATAATATTTTGAAATTTTACTCGTGATAAGAAACAATTATCACGATTACTTCAAACAAATAATATTTTTACAAATATAGCGAATACATATATGTATATCCACCACCCAAGAACTAAACCACAACCAACCTAACACAAACGTCACAATCATCTGGATTCCAGCTCATTGAGGAGTAGAAGGAAATGAAAAAGCCGACGCAGCAGCGAAAGAAGCCACAGTTCCCTCATTCACTAACAATCGCAACCATCTTCCAATCCCCTGCGACGACCAAATAATCCATTGCAAAAAAAAGTAGCAAAAAATGAATGGAACAATACATGGAAAACAACTAAAAGCATCCAACTACACAAAAGTATCCAAGACTTTCACCAGCAAACACCAAACTTTAACAACAGGAAAGAAGGAACAATTATCACACGCCTAAAAATCAATACCAAGCTGACACATGACCACCTACCTGCACTCGTTGCAATAATCATCCACTAACATACTGCACGAATGCCACACCACAGAAACTCAAAGACAGAAATACGGAATCAACGCAAACATAAACCTGACTGCTCAAAATGACATACAAAGAGTAGTAAAATATCACAAAAACATAAACTGCTACACACATATCTAATGGCACCGTCGTCGCTAACGACCTCGCTGTCGATGCGACGTTAAAGAATAATAGAAGAAGGAGAAGATACATGTCTATTTCTGTAGCTTTGAAATTTCACGTAAACGCATAAATACCTACGGTCCAGCTATAATTATTCTTCCATCGTGGAATTCGTACAACGATTAATCTCGAAATTCGTCAGCCCCGACATCCCGAAGATATGTTGTCGCCTCAACGGTGGCGTAACTCCAGTGGAGGCAAGCTAATTTGTTGCACCCACGGCAAAATGCACCCCAGCCGGGTGTAAACCACTTGGCTGGTTATGATTCAATCAAGTGTAAACCCAGGAGCAGCTGGATTAGACCGCGTGGCGCATGTAAATTGCACGATACGCAGTGACTTTCTCAGGGTACGTGTTACGGGGTAATCCAACCACCCCCTCCCCCGCCGTTCATCTTCTCGCAGCACGTCCCCTAAATTGATGCCAGTAATTCACACGTAATACACCTTACATGGCAACGAAAACACTTAACGCGAACAACCGCGTAATTTCTAGAGATGTGCCTAATAATTATAAGAGGTGCATTAACTACGGTCGCTCGGAGAGGTCTGTGTAAGTAACACCATAGCTCGAAAGAGATTATACTACATATACTGTTTCAAAATCAAACGATACTTCGTACAACAAAGAATCTGTGGAGTGTTAACACTAGAACTATCAAAATGGTCAAAATGACCAATTGGTAATTATTGTTAGATATTTTATACGTATAAAACAGTGTGTTTTTATATTTATTTTGAATGATTCTTCGTAAAATACAGAAATAAAAGCTTTAGCTATTGTAAAATATTATAAAGATTTTCTTTTACTTTTACTTTAACGTCTCTGATGGAAATTTTATGGTTTAGTCGTCGGTAGGTCTAGTGTTAGTATTGTGTATTAACAGTTGAACAATTTTAAAATGCATGTACCATCAATATTTTTTATTTGCGATTGTTAAAAATAAATAAGAATATTAAAAGCAAGAAATTCATAAAAAGTGAAAATTTATAAATGAAGTATACTTACCTAGAATTTACTTGAAACTGTTTATCTGAGACTCTTGGAAGTTTCTATCATGAAGGTCCATGTTATCCAAAATTTAATTAATGGAACAGAAATCAGAAATAGATTTCATATGTTCAATGTGTGAAAAAAAGCAGGCAAAACAGGAGTTAGGAATAAACAATCTGAATTTCATAATATTGGAAACCTGTCTTTTTTTCCTTCTTTTGATTTTATTATGAAGGAACAGAATCTTTTTTTTTTTGTATTTTCCGACATGTTGCAAAAGAACACATATATCTTATTTTTGACTTTATATTATGTGCATTTATTACAATATTAATATAAAATATTACAGTATATAATATAATATTATAGTATAATATATTAATATCATATATAATAATTGTAATATAATTATACTATATTATATTAATTACTGTAATGTAGTATTATTATTTATATAATATTTTTATTATGTGTGTGTGTGTATTTTAATTTAAACTTTATCTATAAAATGCACCTTAATTTTAACTTTAATTTTAATATTTTTTATTATGTAATTTTTAAATACGAATGCTAAATGAATGTCAGTTGTTTGACTGAGAGAAGTTTTGAGGATACACATTTATAAAAAAAAAGGCACGATTTTGAGTGAAAATCTTTGCAGTGAAATAACTATAATACAAAATACTTGCGCGAATGAATACACACATAACGTTGAGTTTAAATATTCTTTTCAATCAATCAATATCATAAGATTCTAATTCTTACAATAATATAACGGTGAAAAGAAATCTCGAACGTTCGCTTAATATTTTTTCATCGTCATTGCCTTCCACTTGAACTTCATGAAATTTAAAGAAATTGAAATACTTATGACGCTACGATAAATTATTATTGCTTCATCCTCAACGGGTTAAGCTACGCATTTATGGTTCGTCGAGTATTAAAAGTGCACATGTTGGAACGAGCAGAAAATTGCATGTCAAAGACATCAGGCCGATGACATGACTTTTCAGTTTTTCTATTGCGACATACACGCGTCGACGAGACAGATGTCTGTCCTTTTTGATAAGAGTCAGTTCATTTGGCTTGACAGTGCGAAGTATATCGAAAAGTGAGACGTCATAAATGCAGGAAATCACGGTGAAAGTCGTAGTATATGTATTGGGAAGGCTTCTTTCTATCACGATTAAAAACATAAAAATCAGAGCGATTTGTTAATTTAATTAGTATCAAAATTGACAAGTGGCGTAGCAGGGAGAGTTAATATTATTTATGGCAGACTTTGTGGAGGGACAACTTAGTTAATAAAAGGTAAACAACTAGAGTGTCCATCAATAAATTGGATTTTTAAAATGCGTTACCGCGAGTGGAATTTTATCCTCTGCAAATGTTGCTTTGACCTTATTAAAAGGCGATAACAATTTTACGAGTATGAATCAATCTTCCCACCGTGATGTGGCCTTGTATATTTGTTTATAACTGTCGAATTAATTTTTTTAAATATATTTTGCACAAGAAACAGTAAACTGAATAATCACTAAATTATTAATCATTTGATTTATTATTAATGACCAAATTAACAAGCATCAGGTAATGAACAATAATTATATCAGATTTACACATTTTAGATAGATACATTGCGCATCTATCAGAGTGTTTCGTTTAACTGGAAATAGTAAACAAATTAAAGTTATCATAGAAATGCTTTAATAAAAGTTGTGATATCATGTGATGCAAATTTATTTTTTTGCACGTGATGAAAATTAAAATTAAAGTCAACTTTACTTTTCTAAATGGGATCATGTAATTTTGAATGCGTTAATCAGTTTACCTTAGTTTTTTTTTTTCACAAGAAAAAAAGAAAAATGTAATAACGTTGAAAAACTATTGGTTTAAAATATTTTTCGTTTTAATTTTCATACCTATCGTATGAAAGACGAGGACAATATAAACACAAGAATATCACCTATACCGCCCATATTTGAAATTTAAATAAAAATTTATTTCATTCACAAAGTATTTGTAATGAATGTTATACTAAATGCAGTTTACATAATTTTCCCAATTTTGCAAGAATGCATAAAAATCCGTAGTCTAATGACATTTATGCTTAATTAAATTAAATTTTTTGTTCTTAATTAAATATTGTTTCAACACAATGGTTGAAATTTACAAATTTACAGCCGTATAAATTAAAGCGGACAATTCTAGAGATGATTGATAAAAGCTTTGGGTTAGGTTCGGAAAACATCGAGAACACTGTACCAATGTAGAACGGATGCTGGTTTTGTGACTTGAGAAACGGGAAGAAACATGGGATTAAACGTAGAATGTGTAATTATCACAGTGTTATTTATGATCACTGCCAGCAACAATAGTTTCCCTGCTTTCCACTTACTATTCAGTAACAATAAAACAGTAAATTACGCTTTGTGTTGTTTTCCAAAATAAAGAAACATGCACTGGGATCTCGCCTGGGATAATATTAATGTAATTTTCTTCGTTTTTTAAAAAATTAGTAAAAATAATTTTCTACTAATTAATTGTTGATATTTCAACATTTACCTACATGGCAATATATAATATATAAACTATAATATTTATATATATATATATTAATTTTATAAATACCATATCATACTATATATATAAAAAAATATTATATATATTATATATAATATTTATATATAATTAATAAATATTTATATGTATATAAATTATATAAAATTTTATTTAATTATATAATTATGTTTGAATTATTAGTTAAATTAATATTTTATATATAATTTAAAATATTAAATATAGAAATTTACAAAATAATAAATAAAATAATATCATTAATAAAAAATTCTTTATTAATTAATGAAAACTAAACTAGGAAATAAAATTAATAATTATAAATTAAAGCGCGATAGCTTCAATTTTTGATTAGTCTATACTAATTGTTAATATAGGTCAGACCAAATTTTATTTACAATGATACAGAATAATTTGAGATTTATTTTTATTTCAAAAATTACCGAGTCAAGTGAATCATTTACAAACAACTTGTATTTGAGTTAATTCATTGAAATAAAATAATTATAATCTCAGTACAAGCTGATATTTGATCTGATGTAATTGAGAATTTCTATTGAAGTAAAAATGTTGATCGAGGCAATGAATTAATTGTTGGTGAATACTTCTATAATGTTAATGGCATTTTTAATGTATATTTCTTGCTTGTATTGTCATTTTGATATCAAAAGATTCTGCACCTATTTTTTTCCTTTTCTAAATATAGCGATGTTAGAATTTTCTCCAAAGTGTTCATTGAAAAAAATCTCACTATTCAGAAGTGTATTTTTAGAGATTTGATTAATTTTTAAATATATATAACTATATATTTGACTAATTTTTAAATATATAAGTAATTATATTGTTTGCATTGTTTTTTAGTTGGTCATTATTTTTTACAATTAGTATATTTTTTTTAAATATAGCGTGTGTTCTTTACTCATATTTTGCAATTCAATTTCTCTAAAACTGATTTTATACATCAGTCATTGATAGTTCTAGTATTAAGATATTTGAGAAGTAAAAATTTCTAAAAATTTCTTGTATTTTTAAATTTTATATCTCCTTTGTTAGAATTGTCCAGTATAAAGAAAAAAGAGAAGAATTGTAAAATTTTGTTATATTACATTCCTGCGAAAAATATACATATATTACAGAAAAGGAAAATTTTGTATGCACAAACAGTTAGCCTGAAGGAATATTCGAGATTCTCGTTATCTTTATAAATAATCATTATTTTCCAAAGCTAACAGAGAATATTCCATACTGAAATAGAATGAATGTAAGTTGAAGATACGGGCGATATGTTGAAAGTAAACATAATTTCCTTGTGGTTCGCTGAAGCCTTTTATCAATATTGATCGAGCATTCTGTTTTCTAAGAATATAGTTTTTAAATGTAACGACGATCGCCTAGAGTAAATGAACCATTTTGAAACAAGCACGTTATCCATCATCATAAGATAAACAGGAATTAATAAAAACGATTATTTTGTTATAATTTTACAAATGTCGTACATATTCAATAGCTTCATTCTGTCAACGTAGTTTCGTTTCTTCAGAATATTATAAATTTGAAAATTTACTTGAAACGACGATGAAATGTGCAATTTCAGAAATTTAATGATATAATATTGTTTCTTCAAAATACTTTTATAAAGCATTTTTATATCTTTTTAAAAACATTGATATCCTCGAATGAAGACTTAACATCCTGCGTTTTGTTCATATAATAGAAAATATAGGAATATTTCGCGTGCACTCTCTTTCAAAAAAATAGACGCACAATTTTTCCATTGTTGTATTTGTAGCTGTTCTATATTCATAGTGCATTAACGCTAGAGCTGTCAGAATGATAAAATTGAGCAGTTTGTAATTTTTCATAGAAATTTTCTAGATTTACAACGATGCATTTTTAGAGATTCGAACAAAGCTTTCATCAAATGCACGACTAAAAGCCTGTATGCACGTTGCACTATAAACATTTTTTTTTCTATTCTTCGTACTTTAATTCCATCGATACCGGTTTGAAAATTTTGTTGCCTGCTATTATTGCAATATTAATAATTATATAGTAAAGTATCACAAAAATGTCTTCGTATTAAACATTTTTCATTATTTCCAGGATATTAGATAATTTAAAATTTTTTCAAAATCATTTCTTATTACAGTAGTTTCGATATCTGTTTCCTATCATAATATAGAAATAAATACGAAAAATATATAAATAATAAATATTAATATTACAATAAAAAAATATGAATAATAAATATTAATATTATAATAAAAAACATGGATAATAAATATTAATATTATAATAAAAATATATAAATAATAAATAAAATAAATACGAATATTTTTTATGTTTGTATTTCTACGAATACAAAAAAGAGTACGAGTTGTTTTTCTTCATTTCATTTTTATTTCATTTTTTCCTTCTTAACGGATGAAGTACACGTGCTGTACGTGTGCGAAATATTTTTCCACAATACACGTGAAACCGAACTGTGACGTATCGTTCGCGAGATACCCGTGCTCGTTTCTCGATCAATACAAAAATTCGCATTTAAAAAATACCGAAATGCTCGTATTTTGTTGCGACGTTATACTCTGTATTCCAATGCCCGTTGGCACTCGGTGAAATCGTCCACACAAAAATCAAGCGATATTCCACAGTCTGTGGAACGATGAATCGAAAATTTGCCAAAACATTCTTCTGTCGGCTAGAACAAACCATCGATCACGTAAATCGAGTTGCCCAGAGTCAGGAGTCAATAGAGACTCGACGAATTATACTTTTCAAACACGGATCCTTTATTTTTGGCAGTGGATAAAGATCGAGGCGAAGTAAAGCAGGCAATATCCCTGTTTTCGATGAGAGTGTAACAGGTTAGCAGAGGCTTCAGAGACTTTCGAAAAAAGACCCAGCAGAATATGATTTCATTAACGTGAGTCTATCATTGATAAAAAAAAAAAAAAAAAAAAAAAAAGGGAGAAAGAGGGATTAATAAACAACGAGTGTGACGAGATTTAAATTTGTGCTTTTGTCCTCGAGTTTGTTTTAACGCTTGTAATTTCGATTAATTTAGAGTAATTTTGAATTTCTCTCGGGCGTTGGTTATTGGAGAAACAGAAAATGCATTTACTATTGCAATATCCTCCAAAATGATTGATTGACAGATCTTTCCTGTAAATTCTTCTATTTATTCTCTATTCATTTTTTACGATAGATCAATTCTTCGTTCAGCCATTTATATAAATAAACGATTATTATTTAGATTATTTATTAGATTATTATTAAATTGGATTATTTATTATATTATTATTAAATTAGATTATTTATTATATTATTATTAAATTAGATTTATTTATTTATTAGACTATTATTAAATTAGATTATTTATTTATTGGATTATTATTAAATCAGATTATTTATTTATTAGGTTATTATTAAATTAGATTATTTATTTGTTAGATTATTATTAAATTAGATTATTTATTTATTAAATTGTCATTAAATTAGATTATTTATTTACTGTTATTATTAAGTTAGATTATTTATTTACTATTATTATTAAGTTAGATTATTTATTTACATTATATGTATAGTGAACAAAAGAAAGTTTACGAGATAAGTGTACGAAAGGACGTAATAAATTGAGAATAATAAAAGGTCGTGTAATTTTCGCGTATTAATATGTTAGGAACTTGAAGCTAAAGATGTACGAAATGTATATAACGTGCAAAATATGTATAAAGTATTCAAAGTAGAGTGCCCCTTCTAATTTTTAATAGGTAGAAAGTATCTCCGTTTAAATTCTATTTTTCTAATCATAGCTACATTTGTGTAAAATAAAAATTTGCGTGAAAATTCGCGATAATGATCTTAATAATATTAAATGTAATGATATATTTAATAAAATTCATCATATTTTATATATAGACAGAGCATACGTTTACATAAATGTTTTTTCATCGTACTTCTATAAACGCACAGTCAACACGTGAAGTAGGTTCTACTTGTTCTGAGGAACACACTGTATGTGACATTCAATTTAATTAACTAATGTTCTATCGTAATTATCGCTACAAGTATTATAGATTCTAATATTTCAAATATTAATACTTGAAAATGTATGTTGTATAAATTTACTCATAAATTAAAAAATGAAAAAAAGAATTACATATTTGTCGTTTTGTGAGAATATACTTGAAGAAAGAAAATAGAATGTACTTAAGAAAAGTTTATTGAATATTATCAGTTTATTGAACATTTATTCCTGACAACTCATTTTTAAAGCTAATATAATTATAATAAATTATGAAAATACAACTAACATGCAACAAATGTAACGCGATAGCCTCATTGTTTGAAAGATGTTTTGATGAAAAACAATCAGTAAATTATTTTATTGTTTAATCTGTAAGCCAGCGATTCGATGAAAAAACTTCGTCCAAATTGATTCGTCTGAAGCGATTTTTCAAAACAGTGAGCACACTAGTAAACTGCAAAATTTAATTCCAATATACTGTATTTGCTAATTTTTAATGAAATAATTTAGATTTCTATATAAATCTAATTTTAAGCGAGATATGCAATTAATATACAGTTAATATGTAAACTCAATTTTTTTAACTGTATAACAAAATTATATGCATCACTTTTAATTACTAGTTCATCATTGTTCATCTTTTATTCGCACATTACTCATTTTATAAACACTATTTTCCCTTTTTACACATTTACCTCAACTAGCGAACAATTTCGTTCGTATTAATCGATCGTTCACACCACAGAAAACTTCAAATTAATTTTTACACCGATTCCCGATGGCGGATGTTCCGGTTTAAATGCAACACTCGAATTCGTTTCGAATTGGTGACAAAGCTACAGGTTAGACGATCGAACAATTTGTAGCCTTTGTTCGAACGACGTATAAAGGGGAATAAAGTTACGAAACGCTGGTGATCGAGCTGGCTGGAGGGATTTTTAATTAAATCGTGCAAACACGGGAAAATTACCAAGCAAACACGACGAAAATAAGCATAAAGTTGGTGCGAGAGGAATGGATATAGTTAGACGTAGGAACGGAAATGATTCTGTTTTCCTTCTCGCACTTCTAGCGCGAATGAAAGTCACGTTTTCCATTTTATACCAATTGTAAGCTTACGGGTGCATGTTTGCAATATATATGTTTGTTTTCTGTTACACTCGAAAGTACTTCAACAGTTTTGGAAATTTCTTTTGGAGAAATGACGGAGAAATGTTGCAACAAATTATCCCCTAATGATCAGCTCTGTCGTATAAAATTAGGACGAAAAAGATTGCCTACTATCGTGTAAAATTTACTACAGAATGAGAATTCTATGTAATAATTTTCTATAGTATAATATTATAATAATTATATAGTATAGTATATACTGTACTAGTATATAATAATTATATAATTTTATAGTATAATATTATAATATTAGTAATAATATTATACTATTATACGATTATAATATGATAATATACTATTTTATACTATTTTATAATATAATATTATAATAATATTGTAATATAATAGTAATATAATATTACATTAATATTACTAATATATAAGAATTCTATTATTATAGAATTCTTTAGAGATATAGTAATAATAATGTTTGTTATCAAATAAGTAAATCTAATAAGAATGGTAATAAGTAGAAAGTATCACGAAAACTTTGGAAAATAAGAAAATAAATATTCGAATATATAATTCCAAGTTACTGCAACAAATGAAATAAAACTTCTTAATTTAATTGTATATGTGCAGTTAGTTGAATAGCTAGTATCACTTAACTAAAACAGTGATAATTGCAGGTGATTGAAAATCAATTGCAGAGACTTTGTCTGGTGTAATAATGAGATATTAAAAGGATTGAAAGAATTGAAAATAAATGTTAAAACATTTATATAAATTTTGTGAAGTGTTTATTTTGTTTAAAATCCTATTTAGTGAAAGTGAATATAGAATTTGAATGACATGTGTTGATATATTCCTTGCTTCAGATTAACAGAGCAACAGAGTATTCGTTTTTAGAAATAGAAATTAGCAGTAGAAAAGTGTAAATAAAAATATTAACTTTTTAATCAGAATTGTATTAGCTATCCAATTAATTTATTTGTACGATAGCACGTTACATTTAATTATACTTATAGGACTCAATAATTACAATTTTAATAATTTCAATTTTTGTTATTTTTCATTGCAGCGAAATATATAAACAATTTTAATTGCTTTCATGCGTACATGTTACTGCAATATTTTCAATTAAACATTTTTATCACGATATTCGTACTTTTCTATGCCATTTATATTTAAAAAATTTCACACTCTTGTTTATTCAAACGGCTATTTTTCATGATCATAGCAAATAGTTATACAAAAATATCAGATTTGAAATTCTTTTCGAATTTTATGCAATTGTTTAAATGTATGGTATACTTCCAGATATAGGTATCATGAATTAGAATTTAATTGTGTTGGTAGAATTTATTAATTCTCAATATTTTATTAGTGAATTGTATATTTACTAGTTTTAGTTGCAGGTTATTTCAATGTTTCTTCTTTCATAGTTTCAGACATTTGTATTGTATACAGGATGCACCTAAATATCTTTTCGAATCGTAAGGATGCAAAAAAAAATATTTTTCACTTAACATGAATGGTATCGAAAAGCCAATAACTGATAAGAATTTTTTTTTTTAGAATTTTCAAGGTTATTCATTTTTTTTTTCATACAACTATGTATTTTTTTATTGTATCGTTTAACTAGTAAAGAAATACATTCAGATGTGTAAAGAACATGACTCGAAATGACACTGATGTCAAAAAAATTTTAAATCACCCTGTACAATCACGACACTGTATACAAATTACGAACTTTTAACGAAGAGTGGTTATATTGCATTACGAGTTACGCATTATATATAAATATAACGAAGAAAGTTTAAATTGAAACTTTGGTTAAGCACACGGCAGTTATCATGAGAAACATTTTAATCTTTGATTTAACCACTTGCGTATACGATAATTCGTCGCTTTATTTTTAAACTCGTCGGTATGATATCACTATTAAGAAGTAATAAACCTATTTGTTTTGCCTGGGTTACATTTAAGTATACTCAAAACTGAGAGAATGTTGCAATTTGGGGCAAAAAATTCTCGACGTGCATGATTCCAGCCAAACAGGATTAGCTGCAACAAAAAGGCGGAAAAAGTTCAAAAGTAAACAATACTCTCTAGAGATTGACGATCCAACATTTTCATTTTTCTGAAAATTATGAAAATAACAGCTTTTTTTTTTGATGTATCGAATTTGTGCCAAAAATTTCTACGTTTTTTGTTTATATTTTTCGAAATTGTTAAAAAGTAAAAAATGTTCGATCGTCAATCCCTAGTAAATGTTACACTAAAGATACCTACCAAGTTTCACAGTAATCAGTTGCTTAAATTCCGAGATATATCTTACATATCGTTTCTAAAAACCTAGTTCCAAGAGAAACACGTTCAATGTTTCAGAACGTCATTTTTCATATGTATCCTTTACTTACTTATTTTACTTATATAGTAAATAGCGGCTCACAATTCACAACTAAATCGAATCCAAGTCCCCTAATATTCGATTCACCAAAAGTAATATCTCAATCACACTTTATAATACTGCTGAAAGTTGTAAACAGCGATACAAATTCAATTATTCTGTATCCGCGGATTTATTATTACATCCCAAAATAAGTCGTTTCAATGGCTAGGACCTTTTGCATCTTATTTCTAAGACTTCGAACTTCGAACGATTTTTTCGAAAATTTCAAACTGCCCCGACCCCTCAATACGAAAATCTCTGGACACCCTGTGTAGAGACGGTTCTGTGCACGTTCGTCGCCATTCCTTCTTCTTTACACCCTCTTGAGAATCTTGTTATCGATCGGTCAGCGAAATGGCGAGCATCGATCGGTACTTTTTCTTTCACCGGTATATCCCGCCACTCGCGGTCGCCGTTCGACGGCGAATAACGCGGCCTTAACTGCCAGAGCCAAAGTGGAAGAAGAGCCCGAGTGGAGCAAGTGTCGTCGAAGAAGGAAGTCGGAAACCTGTTCCTTTGTACGATCGCAGGAAGAAGTTCGCGATCGAAGAACGTCAATCGGCTCGAGTTGCCGCGCGGAAACTTTTCCGGGAACTTTTACCGCCGGCGGGAGAGGCTGCGACCACTTGATGCGACCCAGCCCAAAGTGGTTACACACTTTCAGCAAGCTATTATCGAGGAGCCGGGCGACATCGTCGTCGCGATTTCGAACTCGAAACCACGACACGTTTTCCCTTTCCACCTCCTTATTGTGCTTTTTCTTCGACAATTATTTTTCCACCGGTCGTCGTTCGACGATGGAGAAATCTCAAACGGATTGTCTTGCACTTTCAGCTTGCTGCCAGAATACTTCCGACTCTGAACAAATTTCGCTCCGACCTCGGAGTAGTTGGATCAATTATGAGAAGTGCTAGAGTACTGGAACGAATTTTGAGATTCACAGACAGAAATTTACATTCCCGGCGCCGTTTAACCGCCTGCGCTGGCTAACTGGTTCGCGGACCATAACGAGTGACCCAACACGTGTACAGTGATTTCTTTTTCTTTTGAACTCGTCGGTATGATATCACTGGATAGAAATTATTAAGCAGTAATACTTATCATACACACTATACATAATTATTAATTGGTAATACTTTAAGTATACTTATCGTTTATTGTTTGTTATCATTTGAATATACTTGAAACTGAGGAAATGTTGCAATTTGGGGCAAAGAATTATCGACGTGCGTGGCACGTTGTCCCAACTCAAGATAGTTAAGCAGCCTTCGAGAATCGAGGAAGAGTATCTTTTATTGAAGAATTTGCCCTAATGTTCGGTTTAAAACTGCATTGTTGATTGGTAATTCGACTTTCCGAGTCGTAAAATATTTTTAGATACTTTATCCCCTTCTTTTTGTTTCCCAAACGAAAGTTATTGATTTTATGTGTTCATTGATAAGCAAAAGTTGACTTTGAGTGTTGTAATTATTATATATTATGTATATACTGACTTTTTGTACATTTACAGATATAATTTTTATATGTATATAAATTTTTTAATATTAACCATTTTGTTTAGCTTAGCTTGTTATAACTATATGATGCTTTTTATAGTCATTTTGTTAATTTATTCTTTGATTATGTATGAATAGACAGTGATGTTATTCTTAATTCATTAAAAAGTTTTGACTGAATAATTAGTTTACTCGCGATATTATAAAAATCTGTATTTATAAGAAATTGAACAATAATATAAACAACAAGTAAATACAGGATATAATTAAAATATTACATTATCAGAGTTGTGAATAAATTGCGAATTTTTATGCATGTATAGAAAATTTGAGAATAAAACATCTAAAAAAAAGTGTGGTGTACATTAGAATATTTACTAGATGAAATAATTTATCATTTACATTTTACAAGTTGTAAATATCTAAAATTTAATCACAAGGCAATCTTTTCTTCTTCTATTTCTAAAAACACAACTCTTTTTTTATTTATTCATTCATAGCCATTTGGTTTATTGCATAATGCAAAATTAACGATTCTTATGATTTTATGTTAAAATAAAATAGGGAAACAATAATATTGCTAAAATACAATAATTTCGTTCGTTTCAAATTTTTTCATCAGTGGGAAAGCTATGAAGATAATACAGGGAAAAAGTGTTGTTAACTTTGTACATTGTACATACTGAAATATATAGTTTTAATATATTTTGAAGCACTCTACTGAATTTTCTCTTTCACTTCGTCCTGGAATGGATTGTTTTATACATTCTGAAACTATGTACGTTCCATTCGTCCTTGCGATGCCAGAACTTGAAAAATGTGCTCGAACTATCCGCAATAAATCGTTTCTTCTTCTATCCCCATAAATTCGCAACCCTCCTAAATTCTATCTGAATGAATTCGATATATGGAAGATGGTCGAGTTACAGCGTAATAAAATAAAACAGCGATGCAAGTTTCAGATAAACGAAATCTTAAACAATACGTGGATTATGTATGTGGTAATTATGAATGAATGCTAATTTGCAAACATACAGGATTTGAAACTGAAATGTGGAAAACGTTGAGAAAGAATATGTGTTATTTTTTATAAAATGAAACTTTATTTAAATGTTCCGCGTGACTTGTTAAAAATTAAAATGATTTTAAAAATATAGGAATGATTTTCTGTTAATAACGTTTACTCTGTAAGTGATTTCATAGTAAATACCATAAATCGTAAACAGGATAGTCATTTATGTTCGACATATTTCTCAGTAGGGAAACGTCCTTGATTCGAAAAAATTGCCGAACTTTCCAGATTAAGATTAAGGTAAAATATTTAATTAATAATTTATTAAATTTATTAAATTATTAATGAAGATTATTACCTTAAATTATTAAATTATTAATGAAGATACGATATATGAATGCTTGCTTCAGAAAATCCATATTTTTCAAATTTGAAGAAAATTTGTCAATATTTTTATACTGTGATAATTTTCGATGTATTTTGAAAAATAGAGGCTTTGGGCTTTAAATTGAGCTTGGGTTTGTTGTTCTGTGATTTTATAAAGTAGTAACAGTTTTAAATATTTAATCTCCGAATGTTAATAGCAGTAACTATTTATTATTTACTATATACTATATAAACACATTAAAGAAAGATATCTCTGGGAAAATTTTGTCATTTCTCCGATCGACGTTCTTATAATTTCAATTCTGCAACGCAAATCCTAACTAACGAATTTGTTTGTTTAACGTCCTGCATTGTACAAGCAAAATTAATATATTCAGTATAATTACGAGAAAAATCTGCTTTCCTTTCGTCCTCCGTGTAAACAATTTCCCCCCCGAATTATGGTTGATGCTTTCCATCATGAAAAGTGTATTATGTCGGTGTTTTTGGCGAGCGGAGTATGCAGGTGACGTGTGTACATTGTAGGGAGACGGCTGAGATGAAAGTGAGGGCTGCTGCATACTCGTAGGGGGTGACCTGCCCTTAACAAGCGTAATTGGAGCAGGTGGTCGGCCGTGGCTGCGGTTTCCCTGCATATGTAACTACCCAAAGGTATTCTACCCCTCAGAGCGGCCAGCCACCCCTTGTTGCCCATCCGCCCCACTTCTCCATCTTTGCGATCTTTCGCGGCTCAACAAACCGAGCCACCGCGATTCCATTGTGGAAATATCAAAAATGAATTACGGAGATGAATTGTGGTTGCGCCATTAGTTAAACCTCTGTAACGTTAAGTTACATACCTACATATTTGATCTCGTCACTGTATCGTGATTGTTTCATCAGTACATATTACTGTTACTATATATGCACGTATTACTAAAATACCGAATGATTTTTTAAAATAATTAATATAATTTAATGTAATAAAATATAATATAAATATTATAATAAATAAAATATTATAATAAAATATAATAAAATATAGTGTTCTTGTAAGAGATGATAGATCTCAATTCTTTAAAAAATTGTGTTTCTAAGATCATTTCTAGAAAAAAGCAAGCGTATCAGTAGATTAAAAATTAAAAAATTAACTTTTGTAAAGCGGATGGTCTCATAGTTCCACATATACCTGATACGAATTAATATTCTATATATATACATTGAACATTCATCAAGATCCTGAATTTTCTATACTTACTGTACCACTATTAAAATATTATTATACCACTGTACCGCTGTTAAAATATTATTATATTTTATGATATTAAATATTATTATATTATTATGCAATATAATATCATTATATTAAATATAATTATACATATTAAAATAATCATTTATGTTTTAAACAAAAATTTCTAGCTGCAGTTACTCTTCTTTCTTAAGTAAAAGAATTTTTGTCTTACAGAGGATTAAGTTGCATGTAATACAATATTTTTCGTAGCCAGTATATTTATATCAAAATGAAATCACGTACTGTGTTACATGCAGTGCACAATGTTATTCATTCTTTTAAGTCTAAGGCGAACTATTATTAAAAATTACATCGGATAGCAATTATGAAAATTTAGTTTCGACTAGGTTCATCGTAATTAATATTCCATAAGTTTTAAACGTGTATTGGATTTATTATCGTGAACGAGGGTAAACAGAATTACCTGACGCAGCGAAATTCAAAAAATAGGAGATAAAACGGAGGGCTGTTGGTACAGTTTATATTAAACAGATTTTTACTAAAGTAGAATTTTGGTAGATATACTTCAACCTGATTTTAACAATCTGTTATAACTGCAGATTCTACGTATTTATGAGAAATTTTGACACAAATAGTACAAAAAAATAGTATAGAATGTGCATAATATATCAAAGTATATATAAAAATTAATATACATATATAACATATCAAAGTATATATATAAAAGTTAATATACATATATAAATGTAAAATATCATAAATACAATATCTGTTCTATATTATAATATTATAATATTTTGTACAGTTTACATAACAGTATAATATTTGTATACTGTACATTATTATTATACTATATGCTTTATATTACATACTTTATATGCTTTATATTATATTACGCATAATGTATAATACTGTATATTATATATTTTATATAATATCAGTATAGTTAATATTATAATATTTACTAGATAAAACAAATCTCTACCTAGATCCCACTATTTATAGAATATAGAATATAACTATTAATAGAATATAAATTTGCACATGAGCAGAAGCTTCTGTCTTTATTTTGAATAAAATAATTATAAAATAAAATAGTAATAGTAAAAATAATAAAATAGTAATAGTAAAAGAAATAAAATAGTAATAGTAACAAAATAGTATTAGTAAAAAAAATAAAATAGTACTAAAATAGTAATAGTAAAAAAATAAAATAAGTAACAGAATAGTAATAGTAAAAAAAATAAAATAGTAGTAAAATAGTAATAGTAAAAAAAATAGTAATAAAATATTAATAGCAATAGTAATAAAATAGTAATAAAATAGTAATAGCGAAAAAAATAAAATAGTAATGAAATAGTAATAGTAAAAAAAATAAAATAGTAATAAAATAGTAATAGTAAAAAAAAATAAAATAGTAATAAAATAAAATTTATAAGAATGGGATAAACATCTAGAGAGAAATACGCTCAGTTTTATTTCCAAAATTATATATTGACCTGCAACGGAATACGTTTCGATGATTGATTTTTTTATTTTCAAGTGTGAATTACGAATCGTAACGCTGTGAATCGCGGCGCGTTTCGGTTCTTACATTCTTATCACACCGATTTATTTCTGTCGGGAGCAAATTTTATCGCAAAAATTTCAATAACGCATTTGTGTGCATCAAGTTCGTATTATTGGAGCGTTCAGTGCAAATCCGTGGTTGCTTTGATCACGATTGAAAAGGGAAAGGATGCATCCACGAGGGAATCGAACTTTGTTAATAAATGGATAGCGGGTACAAGCCCAACGAACAAAGCTCCGCTGTTTCCCATTCAGTATTGTGATTGCAAAGCTTCCCGACAAGCTTTTTTACTGCTTTACTAATGAGTTTGTCTAACAATGATCCAATGTTGCGTAAAACTTTCGAAATACTTGAAAGTTCTACGCAATGAAGGATCTACAGAAAAAAAGGATATCAGTTTTAGGAAATTTTAAGTTCATTGTTTTTTCGCATGCTTCTGTGTGTATTCTTTGTCAATAGTTATATGGGATAATGCGAATAAAATAATAAAAATATTTCGGATTTCTTTTTTATTTGTAGAATAAAATTCATACAATGAGTCAAAAAGGTATTGACGTATCTGATTTTTTGGTGATTTATGAAAACGAATGATACATTAGCAAAATCTGTTTTCAGAAATAGTTCACTGCATACAAAGATAATCTGCACAGCAATTTCCAATCAGTTAATAATAATACAAGTTGTATATAATGTCAATAACAATACAAGTTCTGTATAATGTCAAAATTCTCAATAATAATGTAAAAATTTTCAAAGAATTAAAAAGATGTGAAAATTTAATAAACCAAAGCTAATGACGACTGATTCGCTTAGTTGACTGACTCTGATTGACTAACTCTAATTGATTTAACTGAGCGATCATTGAATTGACTAATTATGGATCCCAGACTCTATCGACTGCTTACTAACTGAATTGACTGGCTGAACTGGCTGAACCATTGACTTCACTGCTGACTGACAATGAGTATGACTCTGCGTGACTAAC
Source organism: Tetragonisca angustula (assembly GCA_036937485.2). Classification (NCBI taxonomy): domain Eukaryota; kingdom Metazoa; phylum Arthropoda; class Insecta; order Hymenoptera; family Apidae; genus Tetragonisca; species Tetragonisca angustula. The sequence continues at coordinate 206,521 of JAWNGG020000274.1, read as the reverse complement.
TGATTGATTGAGTGACTTTTGACTACACTCACTGCTAACTGAGCTGATTGACTGAACTTATGAACAATGATTTCTTGCTATTGAATTAATTGACTGAATTGATTGACCATTGACCATATTGATTACTAACTGAGTTGATTGACTGAATTGATGAACAATGATTTCTCACTACTGAATTAATTCATTGAATTGAGTTACCATTGATTGTTAACTGAGTTGATTGACTAAACTGATTCCTCATTACTGAATTAATTGATTGAATTGAGTGACCATTGACTACATTGACTGTTAACTGAGTTGATTGACTAAACTGATGATTTCTCACTACTGAATTAATTCATTGAATTGAGTGATCATTGACTTCACTGTCGAATGCTGATTGACTGACAATGAGTATGATTCTTTGTGACTAGTTCAATACTGATTTTATTGAGTGACTATTGATCCCTGACTGAGATTCTCGACTGCTTACCAACTGAGTTGCACTGGATGTTGTTTAACTGACTACTGACAACTGGCAATAGAATTGCTCATAATCTTCTTATAAAGAAACCTTTATCCTCCCAAAAGACTCTGAGAGGAGGGACAGTGAAAAATGAGGAAAGCTTCCAGAATTTCTTATTGACTCCATGAGATTGACTCGCATGGGATGGTGGTAGATTTAGAAACGATTTCATCACCTTCTAAAAACTATCCCGTTACCATTAGTATATAATACATCTGATACATTTTTGGTTTATAACATTTGCTATTGTGCTAAAAAAAAAAAAAACTGACATTTACGGGGAACTTAGTTCTAAACTTTCTAAACTATCTATAAAAATAATAAAATAATGAAAAGTATAAAAATAAAATAATAAACAGTATAAAACTCTTTAATTCGACCAACTAATTCTCAAGTACATGTGACAAATAGTACGTACTATTGACCTTCACAGTTTTAACAAATCAATTAAACTTATAAATCATCCAAAATCGTTCAAACTTACAAATTGCCCAAAATTGTTGCTTTCCTGCTTGGGATATTTGGAATTTGACAAACAGATGACTTTTAAAGGCCAAATCGTGTTGCTGCATAGTTTATAGATAAGCTGGGACATTAATTCGAAATCGGATAGTATAGTGTATGCGTAAAGCCGGAAGCCAAAGGAAAGGTAAACCTGGCGACCAATGGTACACGATCATTGGAAACCACAAGGTAAGCTGTCGTGGATGAACCAATGTATGGTTTAACACCGAGGAAAGCATAGATGAATCAATTCCGCACGATCATTGAAAGCCACCTGGGTTAGGATGGTGGACCTCATAACTTGCTATGGTACAAAAGTATTTCGTTGTAGAATATTCAACAAGTAACTTTGAAACGGACTGCATGAGTTGTATAAAATTTCACAAATTAACTCTCGTTCGTCCCTCAGTGTACTTATTCGCTTAATCTTTTAATTTTTTATTAACTTAATTGTGAGTGAATTGAAATTGAGATTTTAGTATTTTACTGTACTAGTAGAGGTATACACCAAATACTTGACGCTATCTTACAAAGATACTTATGATGTTTCTGATAAATTTTATTTAATAACTTCGTAACATTAATTACTTAAAAGAAAATGAAAAATGGACGTTCCTCGTTTCTTCAAATCGATACAATGGCAGAGAATTAACATTTACAATGGAAAAGTAAATTTAAATTGAACCTGCAAATTCTTTTGATAATAAATAAAATAACTTTCTACGTCGAATTGTATGTAAAATACGTACGAAACCTACTCTCATCAATCAGTTCATATCGTGATCTTTTCCTCAGTTTGTCTATTTTGGACTTGTTACAATTATGTTTCAAAACTATATATGCTTACATACATCTTTGAGAATATAATGTACCGAATGGTGCACCTAATACTATAGAAGCTTGTCAAGAGTTAAAAATGAATATTATTGTCAAATTTCTTTGTTGTCAAAAATCTCGAATATATAATGTTAGAAGTAAACCTGTGATATTTTATATAAAAAAAATGTGATATTTTATATAAAAAAAAAAAATGTGTCAGATGAAACGAACAGGTCTCGAATAGATTAAAATCCAATAAATGTGAATCGAAATCCTGAGCTTACATAAAAATCTGTCGTCTAATGATAAATTATTCCTCGATTATTAATGGATTAAATAGCTTTCACTTGACAGTAAAATCTCTCGACAATAAAATGCACGTGTCCAGAATAAACGTTCAAACCTGTGTGAGTAGTAAATAACGAACTGTGGATTTTAGGATGTTTTAAACAAATATATTTCCGGATCTTGCACATTGAAACACCAGAGGGTAGCTTCTACAGAGAAACGACTGACACGTACATACATATGTATCGAACAATATTGCCAAAGTTGTTCTGAAGAGGAATTGAACTAGATCTTGCTGAATATCGGAGTAACGACTAAAACTGACTAAAACTTTCGATTGAAGCCTGGAGTTTCAAATTTCAGCTCTCCTTATATCATACTCCAAATACTGAACGAAATTGATTGTAGAGTAAGCTGGGATGTGTTGTGATACGCTGCTAGGATATATCGCCAGATTGCACTCGTTCAATCCTTGGAGGATACGTTAACCTAAAATTCACACGTCAGCTTATTTCAGATCCTTCATCTTTCGTTCACCTCCGAACAGTTTCTTTTTTGAATTTTCAACTAAATCTCCATTATTACGTGAGACATCTTTACGTGGATGTATTAATGTTAAATGAAATGACAACATTTGTATGGAATAATTTTTAACAACGTTTGTGTTTGTGATTATTAAGAAATAATAATAATTATGGACGATATAACTCTTCTGTTATGGTCAATTAAATATTTTAATTTCTCACTTGGAGTATTCTTGACAGTACTCTTGACTCCTTTGAATGAATTTTTTTTTTCTAAAGTTGTAATCTTTTTTATTATTTTTGGATTTATTTTATTATTTTCGCAAATTTCTTACAGTTTATTTTTATACGATTCACCTCTTTTCTTTCTTTTCATTTGATCAACATAATGTTTGTTTTTAAAATTTTAAAAATTTAAAAATTTAAAAATTTACAATTTGAAAATTTAAAAATTAAAAATTTTAAAATTATTTATTTATTTAATTATAATTTTTTTAAAATTTTAATTGATTAAACTGAGGAATAATTTTTTCTAATTTTAGTTAAAATTATTATTCAAATGGATTAATTATCATAATAATTTAATTTTTTAGAATTATTATTATAAATTTAAATTTAATATATTAAAAAAACTATTGTATTTTATTAAATTTAATTCTGATGTTTTTAATATATTTTCTTTTCAATAAACTCAATATCATTTTACTTTATATTTGACTCTAGTTTGTTAGATCTAGTTAGATTCCGTTTCCAAATTTTCTTCCACTCTGTCCTTCAATCGCCAAGCGATTGCCCGAAAACTATCGAATAAACGGAGCGCAGCCTGGAAGATAGATACATCCGCGATTGATTCTCTTGAAACTGTTCGATGAAGAACGATCCTAGTCGACGAGAACAGTTTCGCGAAACGTTTCCAGGTGACACGCTCAAGTCACGTGTTTTCCCCAGGTGGTTGCACACCTGTCGGACAGGACTCGACGGTGCAAACGAGTCGAGGAAACTCCTTAACGGAGCCCGGACAAAAGCAATTAGACTCGACTCTGTCCAGAGAGAGAGAGAGAGAGAAACCTGGAAGTGATCTCTCGGCGACTTCGTATTCAGCGTGACCCAGCAGCGAGTCCCACCCACTCGCGACCGTTAGTAACGACGAGGAGGCGGGAGACTCCAGACGGCGAGGCTCGATAATGTCTGGGAAAGTGAGTGGGTAATTTGATTGCACCCCGAGATACCGGAACAGGAAGCTGATGGAGTTTCGAAGCAAGCTCCGCTCCACTCCGTCATCCCCGCCCTCGCTATCTCTTTCTGCTTGTCTTCTTGCCGCTTCTTGCTGCTCGTCTTTCACCGAGCACTGTCAGTCACCGTTAACTTTAAATCAACTTTCTCGCGTTGATAAACGCGCCGCGCGTCCCGTAAAAAATCGTTAAACCACCGACGAAATCGGCGCCTAGGCTCACCGGCTAGGCGGCCGGAAGTGCTCCCCGGATGAGAGGCGAGAGCGATAAGAGGATAGTTTCGTGGCTCTGACGAAATCGTTAAGTGATTGCCAGTTCTACCTTTCGTTCACCGAGTCTGCAACGAGTTCCGCGAGTTTCAGTGGAGGAGGAGCTGCAAAGATCATAAAGATCTCTGGGAATTTTAATTGTCGTGATGGAAGAGACGTGAAAAGGAAAGGAAGTGATTCCTTGTCGTTGAATCGTTGTTTCTGTCTTCTATTAAATATAATATTTATTATATTAGATATAATATTAAAATAAATATAATATAAATATATAGCATAATATATTTATTTATTACATTAGATGTAATAAAAATATTATTTAGTGATGAATAATCTACAATCTAAACAAGGATTACATTAGATATAATATTATAATAAATATAATATAAATATATTATGCAATATATATTTATTTATTATATCAGATATAATATTATTTATTGATAAATAATCTACAATCTAAGCCAGGATCATGTTAGATATGATATAGTACAATATTTATTATATTAGATGTAATGTAATTATATAATATATTTATTATTATTATATAATGTTATATAATGTTATATATTTATTATTAGGTATAATATAAGATATTTATAATAAATATAATATAAATATATAATATAATTTATTACATCAGATATATTATAATAAATATTTTATTATAATACAATATTTTTATTATTACATTAGATATAATATAAGATATTTATAATAAATATAATATAAATATATAATATATTTTTTTCTTATCTTAGATAAAATATAATAAAATATTTATTACATTAGGTATAATATTATTAGATATCATACAGTAAAATATTTATTACATTAGATATAATGTAATAAATGTTTTATTATAATAAAATATATTTGTTATTACATTAAGTATAATATAAGATACTTATAATAAATATAATATAAATATATAATATATTATTTATTTATTATATTAGATATAATATAATAAATATTTTATTATAATAAAATGTGTTTATTATTACATTAGATATAACATAAGATATTTATAATAAATATAATATATTTATTTCGTACATTAGATTAAATATAATAAAATATTTATTACATTAGATATAATATTATTTATTGATGAATTAATTTACAGTCTAAGCCAGGACAAGTTTATCCAGGGGATAAATATAGATTGATGCAGTAAAATCGTGTACATGGAATTCGATTGCAGCAACACGCGTAGTATCTGTATTTATTGTTTGTAGGTTTATTACAACAGAGTGTACGTTCACGCTCTTCACTCATTTCTAGTTTCATGAAAAAAGAGGGAATATATTCTTGTTGACTTTGAAAATTTTATATGCTGACATGATATAACTTCTCATTGAACAATCTAAAGATATTAAGGTAATTAAAGTTGTTTTTTTTCATTTGCATGCTTTGAATGTTTGTATAGAGATATGTTTATATAACGATTTTTTGTAGAGTAGGTTGATAGAGTGTGCATTCCTGATATGCAAGATGGATCCAGTGTATAATATATTATGTATGAGGTTTGCTTATATAAGATGCGACGAAGATAGTTCCAATTATGATTAATTAATTGTTAATTTGTACACAAATTTGGAACAATCTTTTTATATCCGCTGCATCAATTAAATCTTTTGTCATTTATGTACATAGTTAAATCATGATTGAAACAGCATATTTCAACTAATAAAAAGTTATTAATCAAAATACTTAAATACGTATCAATTTATTTCGCAGTTGACTAGACTGATACATTCTGATTTCGTGAAATAAATATATTTTAATTTATTTCATACGCTTTTTTATGTAAAGAAGAAGGGTCAAACACTATTTTAACATATTTTTAGTTAAAAGAAACTAATTCAAATAAGAACTGAAGAACGTACCAACTCATCTCGATTTTCTCAAATTAAAATGCTTTTTGAAATTGATTTGTTTCTTTTGATTTTTAATCGTTTAGAATTAAAAGTTTCTTATGGGTTTCACAGAATAACTCATGATTTTCGATACTGTTAATAAATCTCAAGTTACATAAATTTAATTTCGCTATATTACAGATTTGAAATCGTTGATACAGTAGAGATCATTTTCTCGATGATACTAACAGTAAGAGAATGAAACCGTATGGAGAATAAAATCTTTTTCACCTTCACTTCGATACTGTATTAAAGCAATTCATCTCGAGATGGTTCATATCGAAGAAATTTATATAAAATTCATTTTCAATTTAGTAACGCCGTGTTTCATCATCGCCAATAATGCATCTCTCTTTCAATTCAATCTGATGTCAAAATTAGGCACTAATCATTTATTTTGTAATCATCGTTAATGAAATCATTAATCAAGTAGTTATAGACAAAATGTAAAATAAATCAGTAATCTTGATTTGACTTTTGTAATTTCTAATCATTGATCATTAATTTACGTTTCATTACTATCTAGTGTATTATTTCTTCACATTGCCGTAACATGTTCAAACGTGTTAATCACTTAGGGCTGTATATTCAATAGAACTAAATGTTGTTATTGAAAGCTGTTTGTAGTTCGAATAGCAGACCCATTAGTACATCGAAACTAGAGAAAATATCTATAGTGTATTCTTTGTTGCATAACAGCATCTGCATCGTTGAATTTACAATAATTTATCTCAATTACGTTTTTAATACAAAAGTCAATGTATCGTAAGAATCTCAAAATTTCCATCACTCGGCAAGTTTATTATTAAAATCCATCTTCATCGAGTTGCACGAAAAATTGCCATAACGAATCAAGAATTGTACAGATAAGACTTAGGATTGAAGTCGATGTAAAATTGATTGAAAATTAAAATTGTAGGATATAATAATTATGTAGTTCTACAAAATTAATAGCATGCAATGTTATTGACAGAAATAAACTAACTATTGATATACAATCATAATTGAAAGTGTAATTATTTTACGATTAATGATTATTAAATTTGTTATCACTTCCAATTATAATAATTTTGTTTACTTCCATTATTCATTGATTACTGATTATTTGATAATAATTCATATCCATATTGATCACAATTGTTCCATATTAATGATTCCATATTAATTCCTTATTAATCACAATTGTTCATCATTAATTAGATTATGTTTTGCTTAACTTTGGTGATAATTTATTATTAGAAAATGTTCAAGTGTCAAACTGCACAGATTGCACATAGTATGAAAACGTTATTTAAGTATTCAAAGTACAGTTCTTTCTACAATAATCTAACCGATCACTGAGTTCGAAGAGTTTAAAATTTTGCACACTTTACAAAATTTTTAAATTTCTAGTTACAAATTTAATAATAAAATTATATACTATGCTTATACAGTATATAATATGACCAAAGATTAAATAGTTGTCTCTTCAAGTATGACGTAAAATTTGTTGAAAGTGCCATAAAATTATAGATAGATTTCAAAATTTATCTTGTTTTCTGAACTTGGAATGAGAATCACTGCGAATGTACGAATACGTCGTAGAATATTATTTTACAAATGTAATGTCAAACTCGGTTATTAAATGACTATTAAATTAATCATCACCTTCGACTACAATTTTCATCACTTTCATTATTCATTAATCAGACAATACTGATTATTTGATAATCGTTAATATCCTAATTCAATATTCGTAATTATAATCCTGTTAATCATTCGTCAGATTACGTTTCGTCCAACTCTGGTGTGACACGTTTCGAAACCGTGGGACCTTTGCGAATCGACGTGAAACTACGAAAAGCGCAAACGTAACAGCGAATCCTTTCAAACTCCTTGTCCACTTCGCTGATAATTTATAGCGTCGCAGCTCGCTACACTTTGATCCTTTGAACCTTCCCGGTCCATCGATTCGCCATCCATTTCCATCGTCTGGAAATGAGGAAAAGGGTGGAAACGCCTGCTCGCCACCGATGCCTGGAAATCGCATTTTCGTGGCCAAAATTACACTGTTTACAAAAATTAGGGGATATTTCAAAAAGAATATGAAACGATATTAGCGCTGGAATGACGTGTCGAGAATTTTTTTCCCCAAATTGCAACATTTTGTCATTTTTAAGTATATTTAAGTATAACTTAAGTATTTTAAGTATATTTAAATATAACTTAAGTATTTCAAGTATATTTAAATATAACTTAAGTATTTCAAGTATATTTAAATGTAACTTAAATATTTCAAGTATATTTAAATATAATTTAAGTTCAGTTCCAAATATATTTAAATATAACTTAAGTTCAGTTTCAAGTATATTTGAATATAACTTAGATTCAGCTTCAAGTATATTTAAATATAACTTAGGTTCAGTTTATAGTATATTTAAATATTACTTAAGTACAGTTTCAAGTATATTTAAATACAACTTTGGTTCAGCTTCAAGTATATTTGAATATAACTTAGGTTCAGCTTCAAGTATATTTATATATAACTTAAGTTCAGTTTCAAGTATATTTAAATATAACTTAAGTTCTGTTTCAGGTATATTTAAATATAACTTAAATTCAGTTTCAAATATATTTAAATATAACTTAGGTTCAGCTTCAAGTATATTTGAATATAACTTAGGTTCAGTTTCAAGTATATTTAAATATAACTTAAATTCAGTTTCGAGTATATTTAAATGTAATTTGAGTATTTGAAGCATATTTAAATACTAAAATATACTTTTAAGTATGTTTAAATATATTTAAATATTGAGGCAAAATAAGATAATAAATTTATTACTTCTTAATAATTTCTATCTATAGTGATGTCATATCGACGAGTTCAAAAAGAAAGCGACGAATTACTGTATAGGTTCGGTCACTCGTTATGGTCCGCGAACCAATTGCCAGCGCAAGGTTAAACCAGAACATCTTTCTTTGATTTGTCATTTGCTTTTCTTGTTTAATAGAGAAGGAAGTCAAGTGTTCCTTCTGTTTTTCATTGCTTCATATTCATTTTGAGATGTCACCTAATTTTTGTGAGTAGTGTATTTTAGTGTTACCTCGAGATTTATGATCATAATACGGCAAGTGGTTGAATTCGTCTTGACGTCAGCTCTAACGTTGTAAAATCAAAAACATGTGACATATAAAAAATACATGTAACATTTTTTTGTTGTTTTAAAATTCATAGAAGACTGAATGTCTATTAATTTTCATTTGAAATAATTTTTCATCAGATCATCGAAAATGATTGAAACATTGTGGTGATAGTGCTCAGTGTGGTGTAAAAAAGACGTCCATATTTTTCAACGTAATATAATTAACATTGCTAATGTGAGTAATCATCTTCATTCCTAAATATCAAATATCACTTGTTTCTACTTCTTTAAATCCGTGTCTTTAAAGAGGTTGTACTTAAAATTTACTTGTCTCTGACAATTGTTTAAACTTTGTGTAACACAAGTCAAACCACTCAATCATTTTTCAAAGTTCGAATTGCCAAAAACAGTATTCTGCTTGTACATGGATGAAAACACGCTTAAATACAATTGAATAATCGAAACACTTATTGATGTATATAAAACAATAATTTAAACCTTTTGTTTACTCTTGTTTAATTAGTAATTAAAAGAATCATCTTCACTTTGATTTTCAGAATTTTGTCTTCAACATACGTTGTGCTCGTTCGCATAATCATCCGAAATGAATAATATTTTAGATTAAAGGGGTTAAAGGGTCTTTTAACCCCTTGCTTTACGATTTTCTTTTCAATTTTAAGGAGTGAGCATCACTTATCGAAACTGTCAGACTCATTTATGGTATTCAAATCATTAAAACGTTATATATGTAATTTTTATTTATCAATGTTCAGTCCAATTAAATTTCAAATCTGATTTGAACTTTTAAATCGAGATCTCAACTTGTACCACGAGCATGACTCGATATTAATAAGTCAAGAAGTGAAATTTCATAGAAAAGGAAATTTCATCGAAACGTCGAACTTGAGAAATGAATTTTTGGCGGTTTTTTCAAACTGTCGCGCTTAACTGCGACGAAAGATTAGAAGGCCGTCATATTATTTTATTTTAATAATTCAACATCTAATTATAAAACTATTTATTATATTAATATAATAGGGTATCTAATCCTAGTTTAATATTCAATTTTCTTATTTTTTAGTATTTAAATTTATAACATATTAATAATTTAAATTTCACGTATAATTATTAATTTTCATATAAAATCATTTTATATTAATAAAATTTATTAATTATTAACTTATAATATAAGTTTATGCCGCTCTTGCCGGCACTTTAATTTACAATTGTTAATTTTAATTCCCTAATTTAACTGTCGGGAGAAACACAGAGGCAAACGACGGAATTCTTCGTAAACATTTAAGAACTCTGGGTTCTGAACTGTTTGCCCGCAACTGGTCGGCCACGCGGTGAAATTCCCGTGGATTTCGTGGCTAATATACCGCGTTCGAGCCGCGCGATTGCTTCTCGTTCCTCGCCGTTACCCACCGCCGATGTTTCGAACAGCTCTCCTGTCGCTTTCACCGAAGAAAGATGTTGCCTCGCTTCTGGCAACTTCTGTGGAAATTGATCGCCCGCGCCGAGCAAAAGAAGGCACGGAGTTTCGTAGTTTTACGTAGCTTTCGATCGCAGTGAATTTTCACGAAGCGCGTCGAACTCTCAACTGTAATTAAACTTAACACGCTTTTTCAATAAAATTTTTATTTCATTCAGGGTCTTTACATCTTCGTCAATTGCGACGATATAAAAAGTATTTTACACGTAATTTGAACGGTCGACGTCTCGCAGCTGTCTTTTTTTTTTTTCAAAGTTTTCGAAGTTGTCGATGGTTTTTTTTCGAATAACTATATATATTTTTCTCTGTTGTATCGCCGAAAATGAAGATTAAACTTAAAAACTATCGAATAGCTGGCTTGCGAGGAAACTGATTCTTCACGATTCCTTTAAAATCTCTCGTGACTTATAAATAAATTAATAATTCAGGTGTACTCCATAATATGACTTTCGAACCATCTTGAACCCTGAAACTCAAAATTCATAGCTGAAAATAATTCAGGTTTCACGAGACACGTAAGCTATAGTTGGAAAACATTTTTACAAGCTAATGAATGAAATATTATAATAAATGCCTTGTGAATTTCATGGCCAAGTCATCTGGATGTTCTTTGTACTATAAGAAACATTTTCTTCAAATTTACACATGTTGAAGCCTTCTTCTCAGCTATGAATTTTGAGTTTGCAAAAAATACATAGTTGTTTAGAAAAAAGAAACATTTTCTTCAAATTTACACGTGTTGAAGCCTTCTTCTCAGCTATGAATTTTGAATTTGCAAAAAATACATAGTTGTTTAGAAAAAAAAAACATCGACGATCTCTGAAACTTTGAAAGAGCGATAACTATTAAAAAAGACAGCCTGCAGGATTTCGTGTCATTCAAATTACACGTAAAATATTCTTTGCGCCCTCGCAATTAAAAAAAGATATTTCAGGGTCACATTTAAATAAGACACGTTTTATAGCTATACAAATATTTAATATTTAAACACAACCGCAATCGCCAGATATTAACCTTATTGAACATTTGTGGGATTATCTGGAACGAGCAATTCGAAAACATACAATTTCATTTCAAGGTTCAATCAAAAAATGTAACAATATCACTAATCACATCTAATTTGGTTAATTCAATACCTAGAAGGCTAGCTGCAATAATAAAGTCAAAGGGAAACCCTACTAAATACTAATTACAAATATTGATTTTACAATTATTTGTTGTTTCTATTATAAATGTTTAAATTACTTGTACACTCGATAATGACAATAGAACTGTACGAATACTTATTACGCGTTCATTTCTGTTACATTATTCATTTTTCTCGATATTTATATAAACAGTATGAATATTTTTTTTTTGTTTATTTGATATTGTTGTTCTACAGACTTTGGAGAATAGATGCACGATGTTTGTTCGAAAAGTATTGTTTAATAAATATTATTACTCAGCACTGTACGAATACTTTTTACACCCACTGTATATTTTTGACACTTTTGATAACGTCGCCATAAAAATAATATTCTTTTTTCAATCGTGCCATAATTTTTTTTGAAGATCAGTGCGTTGGTTTTGAATGCACGAAAATCCAAAGCAAACGATCACAATGTTACACGAAACTGGAGAAGATAAGATTGTGTGACAACGCTTTTGAAAATTCATGACTGTTCCTGAAGCGGACAGTACACTTTTCCACTCACTTAAGCTTCAACAAGGAAACAGCTTAAGGACCATTGAGAATTTTCCCTGCTGGACTTTTCCAACACTTCTTTTACTGGACTTCAAAGGAATTCTTTCTCTGGTCTTTGACGAATTTCCCGCTGAATCCAAGAAACTTTTCTGTACTTGAAGAAATTTCTCAGAACTCTGAACCTGGCAACATTGAACTCTTAATATAATTCTTTTCTACAAATCAGGATCAATTCAACGTGGAAATTTGTGTTACGTGAATTGTACAACACACGTTCGCTGCCACGCGAGTTTGTTCGTTTGAAAATTTTCTGTGAGAAATATCTCGAGAAACAACGGGAAATATGTTTAATACAAAAATTTCACAGTTTTATTTGTTGTCTTCTTCTCTCAAATAAAAAGATCTATGCTTTGCAGATTTTTATTCCGCAAATAAGAATAAAAAAAATCTTTCGCGTGAAATATTTATCTTTTCCATGAATTTTGTTATAAGACTTTCTCTTGAGAAAACATTTGATAAAATAGAAACTTACGTCAATTTTCTCCAATTCAGATAGAAGATAGAAAATGAAGTGATACGAGCGAAACTTTTTCAATTTTCCTAGTCATTTTTAAGATGATAAAGTGAACAGTCACACTTTTTTTAATGAACACAATGAATCACAATTCTCAAAATGTTCTCCACTAATGGCACAATCTCCTAGGAAAGTAATAATAGAGTTTGAATAGAAATAAATCGAAATGTAGTACATCACGACATTTAATCTTTACAAAATATTATACTACATTTGAATCCTTTTATTCGAGAATATTATTCAAGTTACTCGTGTCGTTGAAAACTTTTTAATTTTACTTTTATGTCATTTTGATTATTCTGAAACTAGTGTCAAGTCACTGATAACTCTTTTCTTTTAAATACTGTATTTAAATTGTTAATGGTACAATTTCTGAATTTTAAGAATATATAAAATCAAATCACCGTATTATTAATCTTGCTGGATTATTTTGGCCATTTACAGTATTTCTATCTATGTACAATCGAAGTGATCGAGTTTCGAATCTGTCGTTATTTGTAACAAGCAATCTTCATGCATAACATTTCTTTCTTATTTTCGCTTATATTCTTATCTTCAAGAATAGATTTGTTGTTTATTCATACTAATATTTGGGTATACCAAACTCACGTATCGCGTGATAGTATCAAAATATATATCGCCGTGAAAGTATCAAAATATATAACAATATCGTATGAAATTACGTATAATTATCGGTGATCGAAATAAATAATTAACCTTTATTTTCGAAAAGAATTTTTGTTCATATTTATATATTTCATTTAAGAAACAAAACTGTTCTTGTAGAATTTTTGTGGAGAAAAGTGGCATTCTAAATGGAATGACTATAATAATTTGTGTTATAAAAATTTAAGCTATTTAATTTTATTTTGTATTAAATGTATTCTACATTTTCTCTGATAGGGATTTCAAAGAAAACGTCAATTTCTATGGCTTTGAACATCCAATGACACCAGTTAAAAATTTTAAACTCTCATTGAATACATGTTTTAGAATTTGCGTAATAAAAATTCCATGGGAAAACAATTGTTTTGAAAGATTTATTTGAAAATGTTTCGTAAAATTAATGAGAGTATTATATTATTGAAAGTTGAAATTAAACCGTAAACGCAATAACAGACTAACTAAGCTACGCAGATGTTACATTACTTTATAAATACCATGTTCAGTAACGCGTTATTAGCCTTCTATCTGGTCGTTCCGAAGAGAAACACAAGCAAGCTTTAAACTGCGAATTATCTACGTAGATATTACAAATAAATAACATATTCAGAATATGAATTTAACTGTAATGTCTGTTTAATATTGTTGTGGCAATGGTATTAAATAGCATCTGTTTAATGTTTGTTAGAATATAACTTTTTTAACATTAATGAACGAGCTATCTGTTCGTGGTGAAAAAATTTTATTTTTATTTTTTTCCTTTTACTTTCAGAAACTTACTTTTTTTCGTCTCTTAAAAATCTATTAAGTTCTATTCGAATTAGTATTCTAAATGATGATCTAATTATTCCTGATCATAAAGCAAATATTATATATAAAGTTCCAATATTTTTATGATTTGTAGATATTAATCATTTATATAAATTTATGATATTATTAATTTTAATATTAATAGTTTTTATTACTTAAAATTTAGTATCATAACTGAAAAAGAAATAAATTGTAAATTTATAAAGATTTTAATGCTTTTAATATTATAATATAATATAAAATTTATATTTATAATATTTTTTTAATTTTGAAGATTAATAGTTTATTTAAAATTTTTAATATTAGTCAATTAATGAATATTTTTATTCGAAATTACAATGTGTGATTATATACGTAATTATTATTATGTAACATGTAATTGTAATTATATTATATTTTTTTCCTTTTTTTTTAATTTTATTATTTTAAACAGAACTTACTGAGAACATCTCGATTCCTGATAATCATATCGTGATATTTCGAAGAAAATGTCACGGTGACAATTGGCGGTCGATTTATATTTTACAATGAGCAAAATAAGATACGTAAAAAAAAAATCTACGTAACGTAAACAATATTGGTAATAAAATGGCAAATGATCGTATGATATTTTGTAAAAATGAAATACGTTGACTTGCATCACGAGTTCAATTACAAAATCTACCATATAAAACTGACGACAATAAAACTGTTTTATTACATATAACCATTTACTCGTATCAAAGAAATAAACGAAAATAAGAAATAAACGGAGTAGCATTAAATGCTTATAATACAAAGATTGTAAACTCCTATATATTTTTTTCGATCGAATGTCGTCAATATATTCTACAGGTTAAAATAACAAAAAATATAAAATATAGATGAACATTATTAAATTGCACATAATGTGAAAAAATTTACGAGACATTTGAATAATAATGTCTTTTGCAATATTTTTTATCGAGGTTTTATGTTTTTTATCATGTTCCCAAAAATGAGAATTTACACAAAAATTCTTGTCATTTTGTCTTTGACTGTATATTCTTAATATAATACATAATTATATGCATCTTAATATAACACAACTAGATACTAGATATAATTAATATACTTAGTGTAATATAATGTATGATATAGTTAATATACTTAATATGATATAATTAATATACTTAATACAGTATAATATATGATATAATTAATATACTCAATGTAATATAGCATATAATATAATTAATATACTCAATATGATGTAATATATGATACAATTAATATAATAGATATACAGTTCTTAATATAATACATAATTATATGCATCTTAATATAACACAACTAGATACTACATATAATATATGATATAATTAATATACACACTTCATATGATATAATATATGGTATAATCAATATACTCAATATAATATAATATATGATTGAATTAATACACTTAATATAACACATAATATAATTAATATACTCAATATGATGTAATATATGATACAATTAATATACTCAATATGTTACAATATATGATATAATTAATTTATTTAATATAATAGATATACAGTTATTAATATAATACATAATTATATGCATCTTAATATAACACAACTAGATACTATATATAATTAATATACTTAATATAATATATGATATAATTAATATACACACTTAATATGATATAATATATGATATAATCAATATACTCAATATAATATAATATATGATTGAATTAATACACTTAATATAATATAACATATAATATAATTAATATACTCAATATGATGTAATATATGATACAATTAATATACTCGATATGTTACAATATATGATATAATTAATATATTTAATATGATAGATATACAGTTCTTACTCAGTTGCTATTTCTGGATCATTTCGCAGAATAATTTCGCGACGCGAACGAGCGAAAGAAACAGAAATTAATTAACGTCTGTAGGAGTGAAAACACTTTTCTCGTCTCGCATTTGTCTCCGTCCTTCGAGCCGGGGACAAGCAAGAAAACAGGTGGAAAAATCGTTGGAAGTTCGAAAGGAGGAGTAAACTGAAAGAAAACACGGAGCATCTGTTCGACACGAGCCGTTTCTCCGATCGTTTCCCGCCTTTTTTCTACCCGGTTTCGTGCGTTTGACAAATACGAATGCGAATTTTTCGCTTGATCGCTGCTCCCGCACGATATGCCGCCCTTAAATATTTCACCGTTAATGGCGATCCTTCCGAGACGGCGAGGCTTTTGTCTTCTTTGCGTTCGGCATCGTTTGCTCTCGCAACTATCCCTCCAACGATCCCAAAATCTTTGTGAATACGAATCTTTCTGTTTTCCCTTTGTCCCTTCCACTTGTCCACGAATCTTTCCACGTTCGAACTGGCTGTTTGTCTCAATGGTTTGTCCCGTGTCTGCAAACCGAATGTAAAGCGTATGTTTAATATTTAGATTCTTGCATGAAGAAAGAAATTTCTGTTTAGATTCCTCTTTTTTTTTATAATATGTAAATGAATTATATTTTACAATATGTAAACGAATTTTTTTCTATAATAGAGTTTGTATTGTACGAACCATAGATTTTCTAGTATAATTGATAATTTCTGTGATACAAGTAATTCCATGAAAAAATTGATATTTTTGTTCTGTCGATGAGTATTTCTCTGTTATTGTTTAATACTACATTTTATTATAACCGAGATTAGACGCTTTGCTAGTTTTAATCAGAAACAAGGATTATATCTATTATCTATTATATATTTGGACAAATTTGTTTGAATTTATTTGAATGTAATTAAAGAAATATTTCAATCTCTTTAGTATCTCAGTATTGAACAGACACACCTAAAGTCGCTTCACTAACGTGTCTCTTGCAAAATTAATTTCCATTCACCTTCTATTAATACAATTGTATTTATACTAATCGATATTAATTAATCATTGTTTAACTTGTTTTCATACCAAAACATTATTGACCGGTCACGAGTTAACTCGTGCTTGCACTTGCATTAACTATTTTAATTTTTGGCACTTAGGGTAATATCAGGATATTGTAAAATATTTCCCCGTTGTGTTCAGTTTATTATAAAAAAAAAATTTATTTTTTTGATATATTGGATTTTATTGCAGTTTTGGTGTTAGTAAACGTTAGTGATAGTAATGAGAAAATAAGTTCCTTTATCAAAATTAAATTTTAAAAATTAAAATAATTTTTTAATTACTCAATTTTAAAAATTAATTTTTTAATTATTAAGTATTAAAAATTAAAATAATTTTTTCATCAAAATTAAATTCTGTCAAGTAAATAAGTAACCGAATATTCATATAGACACATACATTACACGAGGATGATTCAATAATTATTCATAATAAATTAATATTCTTTTTAGCATAAAATGTTTGTGCATCAGCATTTGTTGATTTTCGTTTATTAGATTTTTACTGGTTTTGACAAATTAACTTAAATCTTTTTTCTTTTGTTTATCATGATAATAACAGTAGCTTACTTTACATTTGTACCAGAAAAATGCAACCCTTCAATTTTACAATCTGCATTGAGATTTGGAGCACTGTATGAAAACAATGTCCTTCTTCAATCTAATACGTGTGATTAACAAGTTTAAAATTTATTATTAACAAAATAAATTTAATTATAATAATGATTGAAATAAATAATTAATCTTTAATATAATTTGTTCAAGTTATACTTATAAAGAAGAAATAATTAATAACTTATAAGATTAATTTTGTATTTTAAACTGTTTCAACTACAATTAAATATATTAAATAATTATATAACTATATTATATCTGAATTAAAGAAAGCAGTGCGTCTGGGAGACACTTTTCTTTCTAAAGATACGAAAGAGTTATAAAAAATTTTACGCATAAATAGATCAGATGCATCGACAAGCAGGAAGATTATTAAAACATAACGTCGTTATGAGAATTCCATTAAATCACCGTCGTAACAAATAATTTCATGCTGTGACGGCCAGTATTACCTTATCGTCTGTCCGTAATTAAATTTCCATACCAAGGCGAGAGAACCATCTATATCCGATTTCCTTTCGAAACATTTCACTCTGTGCACGTTCAATTTGTCAGAAAGAGAAACAAGTAATTACGCATTAAAACAAGTCGTGAAGTGGAAGAAAATGGGGAGGGGGCGTGAGAGAAATCGCAACGCGTTTGTTTCGCGCGGAGATTTTATGTTCAATTATTCTTATCACCGTTGCAGCCGAGAAAGACGAGGGTAGTTTCCGCAGTGTGTCAGAAACAAATGGCGGCAGGCGTTCTTGAAGCTCGTTACCAGTTTGAGCCAGTTAATTTGTTATTTGCGCTTTGCTTCTTTCTAGCGTTTCACTCGTACATTGCTACGCGTTCGTCTCGGTGCCGAAGTCCTTCTCGAGTCTCCAACTACAGACCATAACCTCTTGCCTTGCGATCCTCTTTTGATGATTTGGACTCTCCCCAAAATTGCAACTTGTCGAATTGTTATTTTAGATGCGAACGTAGATTGAAACGTTTTGTACATATAATTTTTAACTTTTATTTATTTTTAATTTTTATTTTTAATATTTATTTTTATTATGACTATTTTATTTGTCTATTAAATATTTTAATATTTATTTAACTTGTCTTGCAACATCAAGTTATATTATAAGTTATGGCTTCGACTTGAAAGATGATTCAATTCGAATTTTTTTATACGTCGAACGTTAAATAAGCAGAAATTGAGTATAATGTTTCGATTTTACTTTTGAAATAATTACAATTGCAATAATTAATTGAAAAAAATTGCGAGACAGGAAGTGTTACTGTTCAATTTTAAAATTCAAATAAAAGTTTCATAAGATTATATATATTTATGGTTGTAAGGAAAGGGTTAATAGTTCAGTCATTCCTTTTAACTGGAGTCGTCGTGGAGTTGTTTTTATTTTTGTTCTATTTATATACTATTTTTAACGTCATACTATTTATATACTATTTTTTTGACGTCATCTCTTTCTGATCTGGGAACACTTATGAACCAACATTTCAAACGAAAAAATGAAATCCGCATCGAGGAAACAACGTTCGAGAAAAGAACGTTCACTTTTTCGTGAACGATTAACAAAAACTGGTGGACACTACATAACTATAAAAAAACATTACTATAAAAAAGTAACTACGTAATTTTAGAAGCAAAGAACAAACCTACTTCTACGCAGAGCATAAATTACTTTTATTGTTGTTTCATAAAAGGTGTGTCCTTCCCGTTCGAGGCTAAACTTCCCACCAAATTGAAAATACCAAAAATAATTTAATTTCACAGTTTCTTGACGACTCTAGTCGAAAAACGAAATCCATTCGCCTGGCGGGTGAATTTTTTTTTTCGTAAATCCATTTTATTTTCAGAAAAAACTTCGTGACCGCGCAAGCTAAAACGCGCTTTATTGATTTCTACTTAGCGCGATTCATAAATTAAAAGTCGTAAATGCATGGCTTGCCTGGCGCGAAGATCGCGAGCTTGATAGGCGGACGATTTAGAAGACCGGACGCCAAAGCTTTCGCAAGCTTTTATTCATCGAGTATTCGTGGGATTTAACAACGCCAAGGATTTGAATTGCACACTGTATGCGTAGAGTTTTATTCGGAAGAGAGAAAAAGAGAGAAAAAAGAAAAGATTGATTAAGTATGTATGTTTTGCCAGGCTGGTAAGCTGGTCAAAGCGCAGCGCACACGACGTGGAAAACGTTGTGTTCTTTCGCTTTATAAATTTCATTACGTGGAATTCATTAAATCAAAGGCTCCTTTGAAAGCGAACAGAGTGACAGAGACCGTGAGTCGTAATTAACAGCTAATAAATCGAAGTTAATGAAGGCGAAATCGTAGAACGTTCCTCGAGGAAAGCGTTTTAATGTCCCTCCGTCGCATCTTAATGAATCTTGAAACGGCAACTACCGGCTGTAAAGAGCGCTAATTAGCTTTGGCGTGACGATCGTTTCGTAGAACGTGTACATAAATCGTATTGGATGATCGAAATAATCGCAGTGTAATTTCTTCGCTGCGGGGGAAAAGATATTTCGCGTACGAATGTACGTACGTAATTCTATTGTTTCGTTACGTTTGTGCGCGAAGTTTAATATTTTTAGTATCGACGAGAAGAGTGATTCTGAAACGGAAATTTGTCAAGCCAAGCTCGATGGCTTGAGAAGAAAATTTCATTAGATGGAAGATAATCTTAGTAGATAAAAAGTTTCATTTTGGATCATGATTGCAGAATTGGAACAGAAACGTGGAAATAAATAAAGAGCCTCTATATTTAAAAGGATAAATAAATAATAATTGTAGGATAAACAGCATCTGACTAACGAAGACTTGTCATTGTTATTAGTGAAATTGTTATCGTTGTCTGATATTGAAGGAATTAGGATTTAAAATTCTCATAATTGCGAAAGATTGCATTTATTTCTTTGTATCGTTGAAATTGCATTTAATTCTTTATATTATACATATTTAATTCTTTATATTTCTTTATATATATTTAATTCTTTATATTATATATATTTGTGTCGTTGAAGTTGCATTTAATTCTCTTCTTGCAGAAAACTGACTCCTCGACTAAATTTGCAAAGCTGAGATGTAGTTTCTGTAGTAATCTAAATTTCTAGTTGTTAATTAGGTGATCTTTCACGTGGAAAATTAAGAAGTTTACTCTTCATAATAATTGTCATATTGTAGTTAAAATATATATATATATATATGCATATTATTCTCAAATAACTGCAATAACATTATTTTTATTCATATTATATTTTAGTAACATATATTTATTATTATATAT
The DNA here is from genome assembly GCA_036937485.2 of Tetragonisca angustula. Taxonomy (NCBI): domain Eukaryota; kingdom Metazoa; phylum Arthropoda; class Insecta; order Hymenoptera; family Apidae; genus Tetragonisca; species Tetragonisca angustula. Next base: position 185,305 of record JAWNGG020000274.1, on the reverse strand, counting down.
ATAATATATACAATAATGTAGTATATAATTTATTAATAATAAATAATTAATTTTAATTAATTATATGTGTATAATAATATTATTTATTATTAATCCAAATTGCTCGACAAAATGCAGAATATTAGCACAACTGAATTCTGAGTTATTGCAACGAACGTAGCATATCAGCAAAGTTGTTTCACAATATAATGGATAATGTCGCCAATATTTTTATAATTTCGAACGGAAAGGTATATTTGCGTATGAAATATGTATAATTTTTATATACATTTTTGGATTTGATAAATGAATTCGACTACAGTCTTAATAAAGTATATTTTATGTAACACGCGTAATGTATTCTTCAAAAATTCCTATGACTGTCCAACTACTTTCATGTAGATAGACTTGGTATAAGTATAATGTAATCTTTATAAAATATTTCGAAATTGTTTCTTCTTTCTAGAAAAGGTCGTAGCAAACCAAAATTAAGATCAAAAGATTCAACTGATGAATAAAATAATATTATCCAAAAAATAGTGATCTAATCGATGGATTATAATAAAGTTTACAACATGTGTAAGTGTGATATATAAAATATTATTTATATATATGTATATTTATTATATATATTACCTATATTATATATATATATTCAGTACATTATATATATTTTATATATTATTTATATAAATATTTATTGCAACATGATACATTTACAATAAGAATATAATAGAAGTCGCAGCAAACCGAAATCAAAATTATTAAGAAATACCGTGTATAAATAAATAATATTAATTGTTATAGTGTAAATAACAATGTAGTACAATGAACTAAACTATGCTGTACAATATACATTGAAATGAGACATTGAAATGAATGTTCGGACTTCGTACGAAGATCGACTTGAAGCTGGGTTATTAAGAACAGTCGCGGTGAACACAGGAAGAAATAATCGTTCCCTTAATGGCAGAAAAATAATTAAAACATCTTTCGGCTAGCCGCGGGCGGACGCGCCGCCAGGCCGTTTTAAAATTCATTCCTTTTAAGCGGAAAATTGGATTACCGAAAGCGGAGAATATCGTGAAGAGGTGACGAGATTAAGAAGTCGTTTCCGTGAAGGCAGCAAAGGGGTGAAAATCCGCCAGCTTAAATTTCGCTCTTTAAGAGCGCCACGAACGAGTCACACTTTCTGCCGTTCCACTCCATTGTGGCTTAATCTTTCTCCGAGGTTCTTGGTCTACATGCATGTAACGTCCTATTTAATTGTACAGCGTGTAACCAGTATATTCTGGTGCCAACGTTTTAGAAAAGAAGTAGTGAAAAACTTCAGAAAGAGAACACGTTCAGTAAAGATAATAATGAAATTTAAAATAAACAAAATTCACGTTCGATAAAATTTTAAATGATAAATTCATGTTGATGAATTTCGTTGTGGTTTAATCTTTCTCCAGTGTTCTTGGTACGTGCATGTAACGTCCTATTTAATTGTGTAGCGTGGAACCAGTATTCTGGTGCACGCTTCCAACGTTTTAGAAAAGAAAGTAATGGTGAAACTTCAGAAAGAGAACATGTTCAGTAAAGATAATAATGAAATTTAAAATAAACGAAATTCACGTTCGATAAAATTTTAAATAATAAAATTCAAAAATGTAACAGTCAGTGTATTTTTGATGTAATTGATATCATACTTTTGATAGATATAATAAAATGTCATCAAAATTGCGTTCTTAGATTTCAAATTCATTAGACTTTTAAACAGATTGATACTTATGATAATGAAACGTGGCAGAAATTCTACTGTAAGAATTTTATTGTAATATCTTTGTCGCGATAGTATAGCATGTAACTATTACTCTGGTGTATGTTAAAAAGAATATATGAAATTTAAAACAGTAAAATACAAGAAGTTTATTAATATTGAATACTATATTATTCAATATTATATTTAGTAGTATATTATTCACATATATTATCCATATTATTGATATGCATATTTGTTCCATATCTATATTAATCTAAAAGTGGTACCTAATTTATGTATATTTATACAAATACAATAAATGTTACGTCAATAAAACTATTTTTCCGAATTTTAAATTCATTAGACTTTTGGTTATTTATATTAATAATTTAATTACAACAAAACATTATTATTGTATTAAATTTTATTGTATTAGAAATTGTATTAAATTTTATCGAGACAGTAAAAATAAGACTATATGATATTTACACAAATATTATTAAAGTATTAGTATAAATATTAGCATTAGTATTATTAATTTTCAATAACTAGAACAAAAGTTAAATAAATAAAAATGTTTACTGAAGATAGAATTTAAGTAGGTTGACATGTATGAAATGTCGTTGAATAACATTTGATTTATTTTTTTAATTACAGCATCACTCTTCTTCTAATATTTATGCATAATAATATAAATAAAATTTATATCTACTTATATCTGTGGAAACAAGGCATTTCAGAATGTTTAATTAAAAATCCACTGTTGTATTCGAGTAATGTTCATTGAGTAGTATTCAATGTCAGTAAAAATTTTCTACAAATTTTTGCTGTTAATTGTTAATAACTTTTATTAAATTTTATTAATAAATAATATTTTTTGCTCCCCCGATAACAAAATTTTTACTTCTCACATTGTTATAAGTTCTATTCTATCTAAGACTTTTATTTTTATTTGTCTTTTATATTATTTTATATATATTTTTTTTTAATATTATATATTACGTTCCCATCGGGATTTGTGACACGTTTCGTAAAGTTTCTACGATTCACGGGTTTTCTTATCTATCTTTTCACTTTCTCGATCCCTGACACATTCATTGAAAAACGCACCAATTCACGCCGACAGCCACAATATCCGTTCGCGAGAGAATTTGAATCTTCTAATGCCCCGTAAATCTCCCGTCGACGGCCTACGTGCTCCAAGAACGAGAGAACTTAATCTCCATCCGTCGAACACACCGGAACGGATGAGGATTAAGAATAACCTTCGCCGTGCATCCATTTTAATCGTTTTCGTCGCGGCGCACAACGCGACGAACGTCAAACATTGATAGCACAATAACCCGACTGCTAACAGCGTGGTTCTTTGCACACCTTACCACCTTCCCAGCCTCCTCGTCGTAAATGTTGAATGCACGAGGCGTAAATCTTGGCGCCGGCGTCTCTCGCGTATTATGAGAATAACGAAAGAGTCGGGTGAGAAGAAGAGGGTGCGAAGCACCCCGGAAAGAGCCACGTTTCGGCGCGAAGAGAACGCCTCAGTGTTCACGATGCACTCAAGGTCGTGGGTGAATGGCTTGTTCGCGTGCTCGAGAATTAATATTTACCGGGGAGACGTAACCAGGCCGGCGTTTTCACTGTTCCTCGCGGTTAAGACCCGTTGATCTTTGTTCACGAACGTTGCTCGCGGTTTCCACGCTCGCGAATAATTCGACGGTTTCCGGGAATCTGCTTGCCATACTGCGTTTTCGCCAACGAACAAAGCGCGCGTCAGTGTCTTGTCGTCTTTATCGTCTGTCTGCTCGAGCCGTTTGTTTCGAAAGTGGCGTGGCAAGTCAGCTTCGCAGCGGCGAAAAAAATGGCGAGATTCGTTCAACACGTCTGACGAGAAAAAGAACAAACGGATACAAGCAGATCTCGAGAAGTTGGCAACACCCTCCGCGTCATTTGTACAAGGTGTCCCACGTAACTTTTCGCCATTTTTTTTATATTACTAAATATAAGGATATTTCAGTAAAAGAGTTGCCGGATGTTTTATTTTTTTCTCTTTTGGGAGCAAAAGACACTTAAATTTGCAGAAATCTTAACCCTCTTCTGCACAGTTCTAAAATATCGTAATATACAAAGTGTTTCGTAACTTGTGGGACCCACTCCGGGAGCTGATTGCACGCGTAAAAATAATGAAAAAAAGTCATATAAATATATGTCCCATCTGTCTTCGTTTATGAGATATAATGAATGAACTGTATATTTTCGATATTTTCTTAGTATACTTAGTATACTTGGTGTCCCACGTAACACTTTTCACGATTTTTCAAGTAATTGCGACAATCTGACAGAAAAATGTTTTCAACGAAAGTTGATCAGTTTTCGATTGGCTATACAGTGCAACAAAGAAACATTTCAAAAAGATCATCTTCGTTTTTTTTAAATGGCACTTTATATTTGCGACTTAATAGTACTGTAGCTAGTATCTAGACGAACTCAACGACCTAGTATACCTTCGAACGATCTTGAAGGGAAAGAAATGAAAATTTCAACAAAAAATGACAATCAGCATGAATGGCTGGCAATAACTTGCGTTTATTATTAAGACTCGAAATTACATTCAATTCAGGAACCTTGAGTAAATGTTTCTGAAGGACAATAATTTTGTCCTTCATATTTAAATATTCCTTTCCAATCTTCCACTTAATCTAGTTGAATTCTGTAAGCATCCTGAATCTATAGATATACTCGTGCCTTCTTTACATAATACGTACGTATATTTCCCATTTGTGTTTCATGTTCTTTGCTTTCTGCTCCCAACGTCGATTTTATTTGAAATCTGATGCATTTCGCTTGTATCAGGTTGACCGGAAAACACTGTCGACTTTCTTTGCTATGAATAATCTCGCTGTTTTTATTATACTTATTTGCTCGTAATGGAGATTTTCAAATCTGCCATGATCTCGAAGATTGAAGTTTCCTTTTTGCAACCTCTTGCAAACTTGCTGTACGATTTTTGAACTTTGAACGTTTAGAGTTAAATGACGAAATGTTAATGTTGTTTCTTGAACTTTTTGTTATTTTACTCCAATGTCCAAGGGTTCAATAAAGTGGCAAAGAGAAACTCATGCGGCAAGTTTCAATGAGTCGATTTTGGAACTGTTTTAAATTTTTACAATTTTCGACAATAGAAGCATCTTTGCTTTTACAGCTGCTGTAACCGAAAGAGGAAAAAGCTCAAGGTTTCACGTTTTAACCTAAGACCATCTGAATTACCAGTATGATTTTGTGCAGTTTAAAGTAATTTTCCATTGAGTGAGCGAACGCTTCGCTTACGATTTGTAAAAGATGTAACTTCGATTCGTAAAATGTACAAAAATGTACAGCGATTTTCTTTCCCCACACATTGCAGTCGTCAGTGTTCTTTTTCTCGCGCATCGAACGATCTATTAAACGCGTAACAATTTCCTTGATTGAACAAGTTTAGTCTTATTGACGCAAAAAGCTCGAGAACTTTTTGTCTCAAATTGCAACATTTTCTCAGTTTCAAGTATATTTAAATGTAACCCAGGCAAAACAAATGACAAGTTTGTTACTTCTTAGCAATTTCTATCCAGTGATATCGTACCGACGAGTTCAAAAGGAAAAGAAAGCGACGAATTACAGAATTATACGGCTCGGTCACTCGTTATGGTCCGCAATCAGTTGCCAGCGCAAGTGATTAACCTCTTACACTGGAATGACGAGAACTTTTTGTCCCAAATTGCAACATTTTCTCAATTTTAAGTGTAATTAAATGTAACCCAGGTAAAATAAACGATAAGATTGTTACTTATTAATAATTTCTATCCAGTGATATCGTAGCGGCGAGTTCAAAAGGAAAAGAAAGCGACGAATTATTGTATTATACGGTTCGGTCACTCGTTATGGTCCGCGAACCAGTTGCCAGCGCAAGATGTTAATCGATGACGATCTAAGCGCGGAGAAACACGAGTTTACAAATTCCTTCTTGTCCCAATGGTTCCTGCGTGTATTAGTCATGATGATTTTTCTTTCTTTCGCGATGATATCTTCTGACAGAAGGTTCGCGATATTTAACCACCGATATTTCGACATTTTGATTGTTTCGGATCAAAGTAGGCAAATTTTATTTGAAATAACTTGCTTAAGTGATTGCTTCATTTTCATAAGTGCTACAAGTAGTTGAATATTCTCTTAATATATACATGTATAATTATACTTATTAATATTATACATACTTATATTATATTATTATTATATATTGTATATTTATTTATATATTTATATATTTATTATTGTACTTATAATTATACTTATTTATATTATATATACTTATATTATATTATTATTATATATTGTATATTTATTTATATATTTATATATATATATATATTATTGTACTTATACTTATTAATATTATATATACTTATATTATATTATCATTATATATAATAATATATTTATTAAATAATAAGAATAAATAATGGTGGAAATATTACAGAAAAAAAATAATAACAAGTGTCAATAAAAATTATTTTGAATTACAATAATCTATTGTAGGTTTTGCATGATTTGTAATTTCTGGTTCGGTTGCAATAGTTTTTTGTAGATAATGCAACAACCTGTCAATTTCTCCTGCTTCTGTTGAATTTTTTCGGTAGCATCTTCTCTAATTCTTTCTGCTCCTCCATATTCATTGATCCACTCTGCTTCAACTTCATCAGAAATTGTTTCACACGCTGCATCGCACATAGTAATTTCCGATGAGAGAGTGACAGAATGCGTCGAGACTTCTTCTCAATTGAGGATTTTACTTCAGATATTGAATATATTCGCAACAGTTATAGTGGTCCATGTTTCATTTACTAAATCCATACAGTCTTGTCGCGACTGTCCTTAACAAAATGTAAAAAATATTTTTTTCTCTTCACGACCGGTCGTTTCAACTACTTTTATACGAATTTCAATAAATTTTCAAGAAGTTCAGATTAATTAAAATAGTTATTAATTCGAGAATTATTGCTTTGTTATAATTTATTGTTTTATTTAGTTTGAAAGTACGTATTAAGTTTAAAATAATTCAGATGTGCTCGATTTAAACAGAAAAAAATGTTAAAATGTTAAATTTCTTTCCAATCGAATAATACATGGTAAACAATACTGGAATTCGTCGCACGTGCCTGGTATCGGTATAACAATTGACCCACTCTTTCTTTCGATGCCAGCTCGAAACAGAATACACTCCTCTTAAGTGTCCGCTTTCGGTCTCGACTGTGAGGGCACTACTGCACTTTCAACGTTTTGCATCGACGTCTTCGATCCGTCTCGTCGCCTCGTCGATACTGCTACGCATGATTAATTCGCCGAGGCTTCTTCTCGGGGGAGGTGAAATTGCGGTCAATGAACGCCGCGTTGAATTCGATTTGGTGAAACCACATCGTCACCTTCTGTCGCGTTTGCTTAGGGTTTACCACCGTGTATCGTTCGATGGGCATTTAAAGAGGATGTAAGGCGACGCGTTGAAACGTACGAGGAACAGTGAAAAAGCGTTTGTATATAAATATAAATATAATTTATGAAAACATTGCGGACAGAATCGACGATATTCACTCGCGTTCTACTTCAAAATTTCGCAGAATTTGGCTGACGTGGCTTTTCGACGTTACCTTTATGAAAAGAAATTATATATTAGCAAAGTCACAGTAATCGCAATCATTAATCGATCAGTCGTTGTTAAGATAAATCAGAAATCCTGACTCGGGTCGGTAATTTTTAAATCATTAACACTAGAACCACCAAAATGGTCAAAATGACCATTTCAATATTTTTGTATATATCATATTTTATAGATATGAAACTATAGATATTTTTGGAGAGAATGATTCTTTGTGAAATACGCAAATAAAAGCTCGTGCATCCTATTTATAAGTGTTGTAAAGAGTTTCTGTTTCATTCACTTTAATATCTCTGACGGAAATTTTACGATTTAATCGTCGGTTGTTCTAGGTTTTGAGCGATTACTTTACATTTTATTTCGATCTGTAGTGTATTATTTCTTTACATTGCCATAACATATTCAAACGTGTTAATCGCCTAGGGCTGTACTATTCAATAGAACTAAATGTTGTTATTGGAAGCTGTTTGCAGTTCGAATACTCATTAGTAGACCGAAATTAGAGAAAATGTCTACAGAGTATTCTTTGTTGCATAATAGCATCTGCATCGTTGAATTTACAATAATTTGTCTCTAATTATATTTTTAATACAAAAGTCAATGTATCGTAATGAAGAATCTGAAAATTTCGATCATTCGGCAAGTTTATTATTAAAATCCATCTTCATCGAGTTGCACGAAAAATTGCCATAACGAATCAAGAATTGTACAGATAAGACTTAGGATTGAAGTCGATGTAAAATTGATTGAAAATTAAAATTGTAGGATATAATAATTATGTAGTTCTACAAAATTATTAGCATGCAATGTTGTTGACAGAAATAAACTAACTATTAATATACAATCATAATTGAAAGTGTAATTATTTTACGATTAATGATTATTAAATTTGTTGTCACTTCCAATTATAATAATTTTGTTTATTTCCATTATTCATTAATCAGTGATTACTGATTATTTGATAATAATTCATATCCATATTGATCACCATTGTTTCATATTAATAATTCTACATCATTTCCATATTAATCACAATTGTTCATCATTACTTAGATTACGTTTTGCTCAACTTTGGTGATAATTTATTAGAAAACGTTCAAGTGTCAAACTGCACAGATTGCACATAATATCAAAACGTTGTTTAAATAGTCAAAGTACAGTTCTTCCTCAAAATTTCGATCATTCGGCAAGTTTATTATTAAAATCCATCTTCATCGAGTTGCACGAAGAATTGTGCCAATAACGATTGAAAAATTGTACGGATAAGACTTTCGATTGAAGTCGATGGAAAATTGGTTGAATATTTTTTGTTTCTTAATTGTTCCATAAATGAACAGAAATTCACAATCTACGTATAGCACGCGTATATCGAATTTGAAATTTGAGCAACTTTTTGGGCATTTGTGTAACGTAATTTCCAACTTTAAATGACATAAATTTTTCTCAATCTTTAGTCGTGTATGAAACTCTTACAAGATATGGTTAACCATTTGCCCTGGCAACTGATTGCGGACCATAACGAGTGACCAAATCGCATACAATAATTCGTTGCTTTCTTCTCGAACTCGTCGGTATATCACTGGATAGAAATGATTAAAAAGTAATAAATTTATTACATTATTTTGGGTTATTTGTAAATATTACTTTTTTAATGTTTTTGAATAATATTGTTATTAATTAATTAATATTAATTAATTTTAATGATATTATTATTATTAATTAATATTATGTGTTAATGATATTATTTTTCAATATTTACTTTATCAAGTATATTTTAATATTAAGTAAGTAAGTTTAGTATATTTTAATATTTCAAACTTTATTTAAACATACTAGACTGAGAAAATATTGCAATTTTGGGACAAAAAATTCTCAACGTACGTGGCGTGTCATTCCAACGTAAAACGTTAAGGGGATATTGAAATGAAAATAAATCTTACATTCTGCCAGTAGAATAATCAATATAAATGTGTTAATGATACTGCTACATATTTATGATATATCATCTGATAAATAATAGGTTAGTAATCTAGAATCAGCAGACGTAACAGTAATATATAAAACACGTGATGTATAGCAATGGCAAATATATCAAATCGTTTCTGTTTTTATAGCTCGCGAACTTCGAATTTCCACGATCTATCGATCGACATTATATCGAAGGCAGTTGTAAACGTTAAAACTTTCAATTAAGAATTTCCGTAACCGCTCTCTAATACCACAGAAGGCGTGCCACGAAAGAAATTGAAAAGAAACTGACTGGTCGATCTGAAAAATAAGAACGATTGTCGTAATTGTTGCGTTGTTGCGTCGTGGCAGGCAATTAACCTCTTGTGTTGGACTGACGTGCCACGTCGAGAATTTTTTGTTCCAAAATTGTAATATTTTCTCAGTTTAGTATATTTGAATAAAGTGAATATTAAAATATGCTTAACACTAAACTTACTTGCTTAATATTAAAATATACTTAATAAAGTAAATATTAAAATGTACTTAACACTAAACTTACTTGCTTATTCTTAAAATATAATTAATAAAGTGAATATTAAAATGTACTTAACACTAAACTTACTTGCTTAATGTTAAAATGTACTTAATAAAGTAAATATTAAAATATACTTACCATTAAACTGACTTGCTTAATATTAAAATATACTTAATAAAGTAAACATTAAAATATACTTAACACTAAACTTACTTACTTAATATTAAAATATATATAAAAAATAAAGTAAATATTAAGAAATAATATTATTAAAACATAATATTAAATAAATAATTAATTATTAATATTATTATTAAAAGATAATATTCAAAAATACTAAAAAAATAAATATTTAAAAATAACCCAAAATAAAGTAATAAATTTATTACTTCTTAATAATTTCTATCTATAGTACTGTTATACCGACGAGTTCGAAAAGAAAGCGACAAATTACTGTATGCGGTTTGGTCACTCGTTATGGTCCGCAATCAGTTGCCAGACCAATTTCCAGCGACATTTTTAGTTAATTAATTTTATTTCCAAATAGCGTAATAAAAAAATGAAGAAAAGAAACGCGCGTTTGTACAGAGGCACGAAAGAAATTGAAGTGAATCTGGCTGGTCGATCTGAAAAATAAGAACGATTGTCGTAATTATTGCGGTCGTGGCGATGGCAATTAATTTCCACCGACATTTTTAGCAGCGGTGATCAATACTACGCGCCATTTACCGGCCGATTCGGAAAAAGGAGATTTTCCAACGGCGATACGTGTCCCGCGTTTCAACGGGAATGGGGAAACATACGGTTACCCGTGTATTTCTGTTTGCGTGGATGCAATTTAATCGCACGACCGCACCTCCCCCGCCCCCCTCCCACCCCGTATTACGCGTTCTCGCGAAGAAAACAAATTAGCGGGCCGATTTGACGAACGTGTTCGACGGAAAACGGGAACAGGGGAGACGTGCGCGCGCGAGAACTAAAGGCACGGAGTTGTATCCGAGAGTGACAAGTTGCTGATTGAAATTATTTAGCTACAAAGATGGTTAACTGGAGAGTTGGTAGGGTCTGAAACGTTAATAGCTGCGGAAGTTTTGAGGGAATTTCGTTTGAGCTGACGGAATTACGAATTCTACTTGATTGGAGTAGTTGGTCAAATTTTGGTCGTGGGGGGGGGGGGGAGCTGGAAGGGAAGTTGAAATGAGGGGCGTTCAAGTTGTCAGAGTAGTTCGTGAGATGAAGAAACACACACGAAATGCGTTCTTTTTGAACTCGTCGGTACGACATCATAGATAGAAATTATTAAGAAGTGATAAATTAATTTTAATATTATTTTATTTTGCCTATACATAAAGCTATATTTAAATATACTTAGATATACTCAAAACTATATTTTAATATTTAAATATACTTAAAACTATGTTTTAATATTTAAATATACTTAAATATACTTAGAACTATATTTTAATATTTAAATATACTTAAATATACTTAAAACTATATTTTAATATTTAAATATACTTGAAACTATGTTTTAATATTTAAATATACTTGAAACTATGTTTAATATTTAAATATACTTAAATATATTTAAAACTATATTTTAATATTTAAATATACTTGAAACTATGTTTTAATATTTAAATATACTTAAAACTATGTTTAATATTTAAATATACTTAAATATATTTAAAACTATATTTTAATATTTAAATATACTTGAAACTATGTTTTAATATTTAAATATACTTGAAACTATGTTTAATATTTAAATATACTTAAATATATTTAAAACTATATTTTAATATTTAAATATACTTGAAACTATGTTTTAATATTTAAATATACTTAAAACTATGTTTAATATTTAAATATACTTAAATATATTTAAAACTATATTTTAATATTTAAATATACTTGAAACTATGTTTTATTATTTAAATATACTTGAAACTATGTTTAATATTTAAATATACTTAAATATACTTAAAACTATATTTTAATATTTAAATATACTTGAAACTATGTTTTAATATTTAAATATACTTAAAACTATGTTTAATATTTAAATATACTTATATATATTTAAAACTATATTTTAATATTTAAATATACTTATATATATTTAAAACTATATTTTAATATTTAAATATACTTAAATATACTTAAAACTATGTTTTAATATTCAAATATACTTAAATTATATTTAAATATACTTAAAATACTTAAATTATATTTAAATATACTTGAAATACTTAAATTATATTTAAATATACTTAAAATACTTAAATTATATTTAAATATAATTAAATAAACTAAATAAACTGAATAAACTAATAAACTAAATAAACTAAATGAACTAAAAACTGAGAAAGTATTGCAAAATATTCTCGACGCGCGTGGTACGTCATTCCAGCACTAGGGGTGAATCAAATCAGAGCATTTGATCTCGTTCACGACGAAATACAGAAAATTAACAACAGAAGAATCGTCAGTCGTAATTGTAGAAACGTAATATACCATTTGAATTCAATTGCACTAGAAGTTCAAATTATTTATTCGCGATGATGCGTTTCTACAAAACAATTTTTATACTTTTTTCCTACGAACGTTTTCCTTTCACACGTGCCAAGTGTTTTCTATCAAAGTTTCCGTGACAACGTAATCTTCAATTGCGGTTAGTTGAAAAATTCATACTCCGGTGCACGCATCACGCTGAAAGTTACGTTAGAGACGTTGCGAAAGTCACACCATATAAAAACCATCGCAGGCTGTTCCAGGTTGTTGTTACGACTAGTTGTATCGAAGACGAGCTATTTTGAAAAACTGCTTGTCGAAGCGACAGCACCTGAGACCAGAACATTTCTGCTCGCGTGTAAGTCACAAGCTGAAAGTTGCGCGGGTCCGCGCGTGCACTGACACGGTAACCTAAACCTCGTTCATTTTTCAATTAACGTGGTTCAGAAGTTTTCGAAAACCGTAACTTTTCGCGAAATGTAACTCGCCGTTGTAACAAATTCAGACGAGGATTCGCGGGCTCTGCGCGTTAGACTTCATGAATAAAATTCCAATTTTACAATTTTTTTTCTCTCGTTTTTCTTTTTTTTTTTCAACGCCTGTCGATGTCCGCCGCTTCGCGCTTGGCGGATCGTGTCGCCCGTATGAATGGAAACACGAAAGAGTAGAAAACGAGTTTGCAAAATTTTATTGGAAACGCAAAGTGCGCCTGGAATTACCTCGCTACGAGGCGTGGCATTTTGTCACTGGTTTTCGGCAATTCGATTTTGTTTGTTTTCCGTGTGTTCCGGCTTGTTTCGGTTCCCTTCTGTTGCCCATTATTCACGGATTGTTAGCGACAAAGATACGACGATTACAGAGTCGGATGAAATGATACGACGGAGCATTGTTTTCATCGACGAAATCAATTTTCTCGCACAATTTTTCGAGAAATGTAAACGTTACAATTGTAATTAGTTAATGTAAATACTATACTTGAAAATATCATCGTAATATATTAATATTATTATTAATAATGTTATATTATTAATTATATAATATAATATTATATTAATATATTATATTATTAATAATATTATTAATTATTAATTTATATTTATATTTATTTAAGAAAGTTATTTCTTTTAAAATTCCAACATACTTCTAAAACTACTTCTACTAAAATTTTCGAGCCAAAGTATGTCAGTGTACGTACGTATCTGAATATTTTTTAAACGAAAGTAAAAAAAGAAAAGTACAAAGCGTATGCCAAATAGAATAGAATTTCTATTCAAAGAATGCAATTTGTAGTTCGATTTAACATGTTTTTATCTGTATATTTTACGAAAAGTTATTCAAATCTACAAAAATCTATTATATTTTTAGAGAAGATTAGGAATCTTGATCACTCTGATAATTTATAGTGTTAACACGACTCATTTTCCTCAATTAACAAGTAAGTAAAATAATTTCGTGGCCAACCTACAAACGCATCATACACATTTCGATTCTGTTCTATTGATTATCTTCCATTATTAACTTTTCATTGACAGATATCATAAATGCACTGCAGGTTTTGATAAAAAGTTCATGTTTTGAAATCAAAAAATTGTTTTATGTGCTACTTGTTACAACTTTATATTTTTGATATTTTATATGCATTCTGTGCAATCTTGTGCTTCTTTCTTATAAATGTATAAAATGTAGTTTAGCATAAAAGCAGTTAAGTATGAAAGATTTTATATTCACTTACTGTGTGCATAAGCATTTGGACACTTCTAAATCACTGCGACATGAAATACAATTCAAATCAATTTTTTTAAATTTAATCTTAATATTTACAGTTGACAAATATAATAGAATAAATAAATATAATAATTAGATGCAGAATGACTTTAAATATGTCTGTTATGTTTATTATCAAATTTTAGAACGATTCAAATATGTATTTCTATTTATCAGAAATAGTAAGTGGATCGGTTATGAATTTATTAGAAATAAATACGAAGATTAACAGAATTAATTTTCGATAATATTGATAATATCTATAAACGATTTCAATGTTTTAGACATCTTGCATATGAGCGTGCATGTTTATGTTGATAAACTATTAAAACTGAATTAACTCGTACTTGCATTCTATTATTACATTGCTGTATTATATCTGTAATATTATATAGGATGACCACTGAAAAACTGAAGGGTTTGAAAAAGTCATAACTTGTTTATTTTTAATCTTTTTCATTTCCTTGTTTTGCAGGTTATAGAGTATCCCTTGGAGATTAGAAATACATAATACTGAAAAAGTCTGTTAATTACATTTCCAAATAAAATAATAAGAAATTAAAAGAACATGTGTTTGTACAGGGTGGTGTCACTGAAGGACCGTGTGATGTAAAACAAAAATAACTTTTACGAACACATGTTTTTTTAAAACTTTTTATTAATCTTTTTCAGTATCACGACCCTCCCAAATACGGGCTCTCCCAACCCTTCAGTTTTTCAGTGGCCACCCCATACTTATTTGTCTAAACTTCAATTAATCAATTCTCAATTTTCAATCTCGACATTTCTCAATATGTATGTCCGTCGTTGAAGTATTAACGAATTAACAAAAATTACCAGCTCTCTCTCTCTCTCTCCCCTCTCCCTCTCTCACCCACCCATAAGATTAATCGAACGTCCGCATGACAGAAAACACGGTCACACGCGTGAAAGCGTTACTTTGAAAAGTAAACTCGTTTCACACGTTCACGAACGGCTCGGAACTCCGTCTGGCGGGCTCATCTAAAATCTATTGGTATCATTAGCCGTGAATGTTCGCGGGTACACGCGGATATTAATTAAAAGGGGGTGCGAATGGAAAGAGAGAGAGCGAGTTGGAGGAGGGTGGAAGGGTGAGGGTGGAGGTTTCCTTTTTTCTCCGGCGAAAGTACACGTGTCCGAGCGCAGGGGTGACGAAGAATAAAAGGAGAGAGCAAGGTGGAAATGTACGAGTAGTTCGTGCCCGACTCTTCACCGGTCCTCGTCGTTCTACATTTTCCTCTTTGAACTAAATTCTTTGTTAATTATACGGTCGACTGCTTCGTCGTTAAATTCAAGCCTCGAATTGCGCCCGGCCTGCCTCAAATCCCGTTATGGAGACCGACTCTTTATATCCACCTAACGACGACCAGCGAGAAAAATTTGCAATTTCAAGCCTGTGTGTGGGACCGTCTGTCCATTGATCAAAAATCCTTCCGCAGAGTTTAGGATAATTTCGAAACGCCGTCACTGTCGCCGGGATCGTACGGAAATACGATTATTTCGTTGAGGAAATGTTGGATCAGTGTAGACCTGCGAAGTCACGTCGTTCTCTGTTTCACGTTAACTGTTAAATAAAAAGAATTCTCCGGCGAAACCGCTAATTTCGGCCCCCTCTCGGAGACGTTTTATAGGCGATCGTGAGGTATCAAATATAAATGTTAGTTGTCGAGTGAAAAGAAAGATTCGTGTAACATCGACACCAACCATTCCACGAAAACACGAGGAAACAGGCCCTTGGATTTTAAAAATCCCTGAAACTAATGTTTACCTCGGAAAATATCCCAAAGATCAAATAAGTAGTGTACAACATAGAAATAACTTCCAACAACTATACAGTAAATGTCCAAATCACCAAAAAGTATACACTGACGCATCCAAAACTGACGAGGGAGTTGGATTTGCCATCATCTGTGGGAACATGCATAAACAATTTCATCTTCCAAAAGCCGCATCTATCTTCACAGCAGAAGCTTGTGCAATTCTAGATGCTTTTTACCATACACGAAACAACAATACTCAATCGTCCATTATTTTTACAGACTCCATGAGCGTAATCAGAGCAACAGAAAACATAAATAGTAAAACAAAACATGAAATCGTTCTAAACATTCAACATATTTTTACATACCTCACCAACAATAACAAAGACATAATCATCGCCTGAGTTCCATTCCACCAGGGAATCAAAGGTAAAGAGGAAGCTCACATAGCAGCCAAAGAAGCAACATCGCCCTCGTCGGATGTCATCCGAAGACGAATTCCTTGTCAAGACTTTGTTGTAACATTACACCATGTCGAAAAACAATCATGGAACAAAATATGGAACATCTCCAAAAAAACTCATAATATAACCCAAGATTTCTATCAAACAATGCCTACCCACAACATGAAAAGAAAAGACAGAATAGTCATGACAAGGCTTAGAACAAGACACTGCAAACTCACACATGAGTATCTATTAAAAAAAAAAACAGAACCCGCAATGCAACCGAATTTTATCAATCAATCATCTTCTATTCGAATGCAGCAAGTACCACGCTCAAAGGCAAAAATACAAAATAACTTCACCGGCAACCCTGACGCAGAAACACGTAGGAAATGTCCTGAATTATCTAAAGGAAACTAACATCTACCATGAGATATAATCGTTTTGAAAAGAAGGAAACAGTACCTAGCTGCTAATGACCAGAAGGTAGATCAAAATCATAAATTAAAAAAAAAAAAAAAAGAAGGATTCGTGTCACAAATGGCATCGTAACAGGAGTTGTCAAATAGTTTTTATAAATAAGATACATTTAAATCTGAAATGTCTTTATTTCAATATTTTATTTAATTTGATAAATTATACCTGAAATCAACCTATCGATGAAATCTAAAATCAACGTAGCTCCTAAAAGCAATTGTTTCGATAAGAGATCAACTTTTATTATCTACTAACATTCTGTCTTGTAAATAGATTACTTTGTAATAATATTAATTATTTATTATTTTAATATTAATATAATATTAATATTATATTAATTATTTTAATATTATTTATTGAAACTAAATGTTTTATTATTGATTATAATAAGTTTTGCAAATGCGACTCCACGATTAAAATTACGTCTGTCAGCTTGCAAAAAACAAATATCATTTGAAAAATCATATGTTGCTATGTGGAAAACGATTTAAAAACATCCCACTGGAACAACATTTATGTATAAATATATATATATATATATATATAAAACGTTTATATATTTCGGAAGAAACCACTATTTTTATGGAAAAATACTAATTTAATTTTAAAGATTAATTCTAATATTATTATAATATAACGTAATATTCTACTATATTTATTAGCAAAATTTATGGTAAACCAGACAGAAGAATTGACACAAATATTCTACGTTTAATTAACTGGAAATTTTTCAAACTTTCCGTTCTAAGTGATGGGGAATTAAACGAGACTTAATCTTTTCAATATCTTAGAATTTTTCTATGTATCATTTAGAATTACAAAACATTGTCGTAGAAACAGAATGTGTAAAAACCTCGATAGATAGAAATATTTTGTAAAAATAAGGGGTTAATAAGAGAGACCGAAATATTCGAATGTCCAAAAAATGTTCAGTATTAAACTGTGACAAAAATCGTGGATTGGATACTGGAAAGGATTAATATTCTATATTTTATTTTGTTGTTTTACTATTAACACTAATATGATAAACTTAGTCTCAGGAAATTTAATATACCTGTAATGAAGTATTAGTATGTTTAATAGACGAACAGTTGTGGAATATTTTCTCAATGATCCCTACATACAGCTATATAGGAAAATGTTATGTTTGAGTATAAACAAATTTTTAACTATTTTTTTTAAACAAAGGAAATTTACTAGATGTATTTTATATATTTATGTATGTTCGATGAATGATATTAGAACAAATGGTACTTTAGGAAAAATTTATGCGGGATGTAACAATTTAATTTTCCATATTCAAAAATGTCTGTGTGTTTATCAAATTTTTAATGCATGAAGTTTATATAATTATATATTATTTATAATTTATAAATATTCTAATGTTAATATTTCAATATATTTATATTATTTCATATATATGTATTAATAATGATTTAATTTATAGATTACTCAATCATTATCCAATTAAATTCTAATTAAACTTGCACAAGACTTCTAATTAAACTTATCTAATTAAACTTGAGGGTAACGCACGAGATAAACAGTAAAAGAACACAAATTTATCAACGATTCAACACGTTTTACAAGAAACGGGAAAATATTTCTTTATTTATAATATTGTACCGTTACAACACAATCTATTCATGATATTTTTCGTATGCTTCTTATCAGAAATTAGCTGAAGGGATGAACGATATCCTCTGTACTATCAAGGACGCTTCACAACAGACTTTGTTAAGAGATGTACTGTACATGGTTCCTGTCGTAAATTATTTTCTACTTTCTTAATGAAACGAGAGCGGAACAGAAAAGATAACTAGCCGACAGCCGTTCGTCTTCGTTTTTAATAAACTTACTTCGGGGCTTGCTTTTAAATTTAAATTCAAATTTCCCTCGGACAGCTTAAGCACGATCACAATTTTGCGCAACGATTTTCTTCTCGTCGACGGTATGCGTTATCGACGCGAATAAACTCATCCAGACATGGATTTAGCTACAGTTTATTATAACTCACCGCATTGCAAATCACCTCTATCAGGATGTCATTTGAAATAACGATCTATCTGGCGAAATAGCGTTTCGATAATTCGAAAATTGTGAATATCTTTCATTTGTATGATTTATATTCGTGATATCGGTGAAATTTTCATTTTCAAGCAACTGGAAACTGATGATGAATTATTTCACTTGTAGTAAAATAATAGCAAAGTTTGAAGAAAGAAAATGATCTTGCATGCTGTTTTTGTGAATATTGGATTTTCTCCTTCGTCACGTTACACACTGAAAATCATTACATATGTTACAACATTTAATTACGCGATTGAAACAATGAAAACAGATTTAAACATTCTTTGAATTAATTATTGAATACGAAACAAACGTGGCGTGTATTTATTCCGATATTATCGTAATACGTTATTCGTTTCAAACTTCAAACCAATTATTTTGCTATTGATTATACGCTTATCTGTACATTCAAAGGATTGATATAATATACTATATATAATCATAATGGATTGCAGCTATTGATCTCTGCGTGGCTTTTCCGATCTTTGTAAAGCGATGCATACGTTTGTACTAAATGTTTTATAACATCTACATTTTCAGAATTGTTGAAAATTTTGTCACAATTTAAATTTTTATATTCGTAAAAGGTATCACAACTGTACGTACTGGTTTCACGAGTCATTGTAAAAAGAAAATTTATAGCTTATTTCGTTTGCACGTTAATGTACTTGAACTGTGAAAAGTGATAGGAAATATTAAAAGAACACGAACGAGCGTAAGCACCTGTTTTTATCAGTTTCTCAGTAGTATATAATGTTTTACAAAACGAGAATCTGGTGGTGCAGAGCGCACGAAACGATTGATGATACGGCGGCGAGCCGAGGTCACGGAAGATCGATATTCAGTCCAGATGCGAGGGTATTCTTCGCGAAAACTGAAACAAGCTGGTAAATTAACACATCGAATTCCCTCACACGTGGTGGCCGTGTGGCCAGCAGCGGAACTTCCGTTCGGTCTGGAACTGTGTACCATCCGCAACGAGTTTCCGTATGGCGAAGTTCCCTACCCGCGATAGCCTTCGGCATTTGTATCAGAGAAAAAGGGAGCACGTGGAAAGTGGAGCGCGGGAAAAGGCGCGATAATCGACGTGCCGTGACATGGTTTTAATGTACACGAAAGTTGTATTAGAACGGCTGTAAATCGCAATTCTCGTCGACTACGTTGTACTCGATTATTCAATTAATTAACAAACGTGCATAGCTCGGGAGGTAAGGAAATTCTTAAGCGGTCGGGACAGTTTGAAATTTTCAAAAAATTTTTATTTTGTTTTAAATAGTAGTTTGAAGTCTTAGAAATAAGATACAAAAGGTCGTAGCCTTTAAAACGACATATTTTAGGGTATAATAATAAATACGTGAATGATGCCACGCACGTCAAAAATTTTTTGCCCCAAAATGGCAATATTTTCTTAGTTCAATATAACCTGAATAAAGTAAATATTAAAAATTAATATTAAATAAATAATTAATTATTAATAATATTATCAAAAAATAATACTAATGAAAATAATATTCCAAAATATTAAAAAAGTAATATTTAAAAATAACCCAAAATAAAGTAATAAATTTATTACTTCTCAATAATTTCTATCTAGTGACATTATACCGACGAATTATTGTATAAGGTTTGGTCACTCGTTATGGTTCGCAATCAGTCGCCAGCGCAAGTGGTTAATGATAACAAGAGCACAAATAAGTCGAAAACAAGTGCATTTAATTAGAGTTTATATAAACGCAGATTTTCTGTACGATGTTTTCAGTTGTTTAATTATTTGCAAGTGTTCTTTACTTTACATTACTCTTCGTGTCATAATTCTTTCGAGAAAGTTGTCTAAATAAGCATAAAATGAAGCTTACGATGACTGTGCGTCGCGATCGTATTATTGGTTGATTTATCGCGCGTTCAATGTGAGAGAGACTTGCAAACGTGAAAATCACGTTTGGTAAAGTGATGATATTATTCTTACTAAGTACCCTGAGGAAGAAGTTATGGAGCAAGTCCTAATACTTCGTCGTACTTCTGCTCGTGGGGGGTTGTAGAACTGGTGAAATATGAGGAGATTATTTGGCAATCAAAGAACAGTCTACTTAAGAGATTCATAAAAGCGTGCGAGAGAAAAACGACAAGGACGGTGTGGAAACTTCTGAAAAATAGTTATTACCATTCTATGTTGAATAATCTGCTGAAAAATCTACGAATGAATTTATGTCCATAGATTGTCATTTTTCAACACTACTCGTGAAAAATAGTGCTAGTGACTGAGATTGAAATTAAATTTGTTGCTCTGCCATATCTTGCTATATTGGCTTGTTCAAGTGAAATTTTAACTAGAAACCATTAAAATTTATGAATCACATGAAATATGAAGCTTTGGAATTTTTTCGAAACATATTGCTATATTAGAAAATAATATGATAATAATAATATTTTCTATATATTCAACTTTTTTTGCGTTTAAATCTTTTATTTTATATAATTCCTAAATTTTATTAGATATGGAATCTTTTTTAAATTTGTAATGATATCAAATTTTAAATAAATTGTATATTAGAAAATATATAGTATATTAGATAGTATATCTCTAATATACTAAATAGTATATTAGACAGTAATTAAATAATAATAATATTTTCTATATTCAAGTTTTTGCGTTTAAATTTTTTATTTTATATAATTTCTAAATTTTATTAAATATGGAATCTTTTAAATTTGTAGTGATATTAAATTTTAAATAAATAGTATATATCTATGTATTAGATAGTATATCTCTAATATACTTCTATCTCTAATATGCTAAATAGTACATTAGAACATAATAAAATAATAATAATATTTTCTGTATACTCAGGATTTTGCGTTTAAGTCTTTTATTTTATATAATTCCTAAATTTTATTCGATATGGAATCTTTTTCAAATTTATAATGATCTCAAATTTTGAATAATGTTCTTCTTAAACTTTCTTGATTTGCTGAAAAGTTTCATCTTGTGATTTTTAAAATTAGGCAATATTAATATTCTGCATTCCTTGTTTCTTCATATCATCTTTGTATTGAATTCTCTAAAACGATAAATCAGTATTGTATCACACATTCATTTTTTTTTTTTTTTTTTTTGATATACTAGTAGATTCTGATATCGCTACTTTGTTCTGATTTTTTAAAATTTTCATTCGTAAGCGTTGTTTTTGAAAATCATTTTTATGTAGCAATAATATGCAACTGATTTCAATTTAAAAAAGTTTGGAAATGTGTGAATTTTGTCCAATTTTTTCACCCGAGGTAACCGTAGAAACGTTTCATAGAAGAAAGATTAAAACGTTGGCACGCTTACAGCCACGTGAAAAATATTAATAATTTCTCTCGTAAATCTGAAATTAATAATTTTTACAGCTGGGAAAGTATAAAGTTGCCATCGCGACGAAGAGACAAATCCAAATGATAAGGGAGATTTTTAAAATTCTCTGTGCGCGCGAAAGTGTTTACTCGGGATTGAAAAAGGAATGTAATTATAGTAAATTCCGCGCTTAGTTCGGGCCACGTTGCCAGCTTCTGAAATTAAAGCTATAAAGTTGTAACACGTGTGTACGTTGCATCGTGCGACTGATACAGACTTTATACCGCGTTTCAGCGCGCGGGTACGTCTGACAAAGAATGACTCATTCTACTGACGTCACACATAAAATCTTTAACGCGGCTGAATAATTAAAACACGAATTTAATCTCACTTCTTTTCCCAAGCTGAAATAATGTTGCAGTTCCCATAGAACGAGTTCGTTGGATTGTATAATAAAATGGATGCTGTTATTTCTATTTTAATTTTCGCTGCAATTCAGTTTCTGTTTCTGAGAATAGCAAAGTTTTTGATATGGAATATTGTGTCTCTTACTCTATTGTTACATAAATTGGGTCTGTGAAGGAATATTATATTATATTATATTATATTATACTATATTATATTATATTATATTATGTAACTATTGCACATGCAAAAAGAAAAATGTCACTTTTCGAATTTTCTACTTTCATTTTATCCGACAACTACATTTGACAATTTATAGTGTAAAAATAAATTTATAATTTATAACGGTATATAAATGTAAACTATGTAGGAAGTTTTGTTTTTCTTTCTAGAATACTATATTTTTTTTCAGTTATGTCAATCACATCAATATTATATACATTCTAGTAAAATTAAAATATAATTTTTATAAAAATTTTTAAGTAATGTTTAAGTATGTATTAAATTATTCTATTTTTGCTTTTTCAATTAATAATTTATTTCAATTGATAATTATTAAATATAACAAGAAGTATTGCTGATATTGACATTATATGCAACATTTATGACATACTATAATTTACCATATATCACATTTGTGACTGTTGCGATTTAATTTTTGAATTCAAAAATAAGCTTTCAGAATCATATAAAATAGAATATATAATTGCACATGAAATTGAAAAGATTATTAAAAATTTGTATGTAAATTAATTAAAAAAATTGAAAAATGGAAAAAGAAATCGAAAAATTGACTGTATCGATAAATTAATTATCATTGCAACTAAACTGCAAATTTTTATATTTTTTACATTTTTATGAATATTATATATTTTATAAATAATTGTTTTACTATTATATATGTATTATAATAAATATTTTGCTTCGCTATTTTATAATAAATATTTTACTTTGTAATATAAACATGTAAATATGTAAAAATCTATGACCTATCGATAACCATTCATCAACTATACTTATTCAACATTTAAAGATTAAGCAACTTGGAATTACAAAACATTTCAAATATCAAAATATATAGTTTCATTAAATTTCCAATTTTATTATCGTATCAAATTTTAATATACAAAGCCATATTAATTAAACTGTAAATGTGTACGAACCTAACTGAAGAAATGAAATTTAAATTTTTCTCCATTTACTAAACAATTAATACACATCTCCACTCTGTTTAAAATATATTATATATATATATATTTTTTTATAATTTTATATAATTAAATAAGTTTATATATATTTTAATTATATATAATTTGTATATTTTTATATACATTATATGTATTTCGTGAATTTTTGCATTGTCAAATTTCTCAGAACATCTGCAAGTCGAGCAGTAATCAAAAACAATTATCGAATAGAAATTACAGATTCTTGTACTTTCTCGTAATTAAATTATGTTCGAAGCAATCAAATAGGGAGCAACGTTTCAAACGACAGTATATTTCTTCCCTAACGATCGTATTAATCGTATCGATCCTGTCGACTTACGTAACAGTCATCCCAATTAATTGCTTCCACGATATTTCGTATCAATTGATCGAATACTTTCCAGAAGTGTATTATCTGCAATGGAGGCTGCAGGAATGACCCGGTTACTTTCAAGGAAAATTCATGCCGTTGTTATTCATGAATTTATTTAAATTCATTTGTCGAACGACGCGCAATAAATTGAATCGGGTAATCGACCGGCCTAAATTCAAAGTGTCAAAGGACGGAAATCTGAATATCGTCCCTTGGGATACGTGGCACTCAGAGATACAAGATGTTGTACAACGATATTTTCGAGTGCACTCGTCTCTCCGTTATTTTCAAATCTTTATAGAATCGGCGCAACGCGTGCCTTCATTGACGTGGTCGTTCCGATTCATCAGCCTTCGACTCAGGAAAAGGTCCGTGGGCCACGTTTCGCGTATTCGCGAATCTCGAGTCAATGCAGCTTCTTCCTTCGGTCTGCTTTAAGCAAAGAAGTGCACCATTGAAAAGCAATTTTTCGAGATACCTCTGAGATCTCGTTGAGATTGTTTGCCAGGAATCGTACAGTTGTATAATTTGAACTCTTGAATATTTTCATCATTCCCATTTTAATTGCACGTGCACGAAGTGATTGTTTTATAGTACATTGTCATGTATTATAAGATAGATTATAAACACCATCGTTTCTTTTTTTATACTTGGATGAGAAATTTTGAGAAATGATTTTTTCTTCAAACGTGAACAATTCTAAAAATAATCGCATTCATTCCGCTTATTAAATGTATATATGTTTCAATCCCAATATATCAAATCGGTTTTTTAGACTCCTGTCTGTAGAATGAAAAATATATTATATATTATAAAATATTATAAAATTATATATGTATGAATTTGGTATATATTAGATTGGTTTTTTAGACTTTTATCTAGAATGAAAAATATATTATAAAATATTATAAAATATAAAATATTGTAAAATATAAAATATTATAAACATATAAATTATAAAATATGTGTTTCAATCCGGTATATATCAGATTGGTTTTTTAGACTTCTGTCTAGAATGAAAAATATATTATAAAATATTATATAGTATTATATTTATTTATAAACATATAAATTATAAAATATATATGTTTTAATCCAGTATATATATCAGATTGGTCTTTTAGATTTCTGTCTAAAAGGAAAAAGACATGTCGAAATCAAATTTAAGAATCGAAAGGCAGAATTGAAAAGCAATAAGATTCAAAAATAAATTATTATTTTTGTTTCTCGATTGAAATATTTTTTATAAGTTCAAATGATATGTTGTTTGTTTGCCGATAATTTAACAAGTTTTACAAAGTATTTGTGTAATAAAATTTCGTTTAAATTATTATTACAATTTATTTATTGGTTTACATTGATAATATTACTGCTGTTATTATTACTTCTTAAAAGCTATCATTTAAAAAATCAATTTATATTGGATAATTTCAATTTCATTTAATTTTATTATTATTCTCTATCAATATACAAGAGGAAATTTTTTTAGAAATCAAGTCGATAATTTGCATTGAATTATTTTATAAATTAAATTAAAACGTATTAACAAAAATATAAGAATCATTTTTAGCTTCTGTTCTTGCTTGCAGAGTAATTATCAATTTTCCTTTAATCGATATTTTAATAATTGAGATATGGGTCGAAACTTTCTTGATATTCTTAATAATCAATACAGGCTAATAATATTTTTTAACTCCTCGTAACAAGATAATCTAACAAGAAAACTCTAATAAGGAATATGAATTTTCTGAAAACGAACTCTTTAAGAATTTAATGTACGTTTTATCTAGTAAATATATATCTAACTATTGATTTAATACGAAAGTTAATTAAAAGTTTTTTTATGACTGGAAAGAATTTTATCACTTTCGATGTTTTTCTTTAGATATTCATCATTTACAAAAGACCTTGCGCATATTTCAGTGATGATAATTTAATATTAGTATTCTGTTCATTATGGTTATGTACGTGAACTGAAACAAAACTATGACAGTGTGTCGTGATTAGATTTTTATCTTTCATTTCGATTCGCCGAGTATAATAGAAACTTATTGTCCTTGCATTTGTGTGTAATAAGAGGTATGATTTTCCATGGACAAGCATATTATTGTTGACAATGAGTTGTTCATTGTTTCTTTTCCTTTTTTTTCTTTATACTGGGCTTTATACTGGGCTTTTGAAAAATGTGAAAAGATTTCAAATTACTTGACGAAGTCTTTACGTATGTATGTACATACTATACAATAGAGTCTCCTACATATGTTTCCCATTATTCAAGTACTCAAACTGTTTGACATGTTTTTCATAATTGTAAAAGAACTCACTAAAATACAAGACTTCATTTGAACTCAATTGAAAATATTAATAATATGTAATCAATTTTAAATCAACGTTTCGCTTACAGATGTCCAAGGTATCTTAAACACTATTTTCTCACAGTAGTAAAAGTAAATGAAAATACGTACATTGAATTCCCAAAGTTTCGAAAAATTGGCGATATAAATTGTCATAATTTCGTTATAATTCTACTTAATTATAATTAATTAAACTAAAGAACTATATATATGAGGGCATTTTCATTTTAATATGCCATACGTTGTTTTATATGATTTTTTCTTTTGTTTTGTTTCTGTTTAGCTAGTTAGTTCCATTCTATTTTATAATGAGAAAAATAATTATGGGTTAAGTAAGTTAGTTAAGTATTTTCATAGTTAGATAATTGCCAGGTGTAAGTTGAAAAATTTAGTATTAGGAGATTAGTATTGCATTCATTATTAGCAATTATGTTTAAGGAGAATAGATGTAGAAGTAGTATGTATGGAAAATGAGAAGGAGCGGAATCTTTGTAGTAGGAAAACAATAAACATCTATACGAATCTAAATCATCTAAAGATCTGTCTGTAATTAATTAAATTACAATTGTTATAATTCTACTTAATTTCACAATTATGGGTTTCGTATTCACAAAAGTATCTTCATATCTTGTAGTATCTAAGCGAAGAACTCACAGTATTGTTTTACCTCGAATTTGCTTTTCTCGAAACATCGAACAATTTAAAAAACGCTATGAATTTTCCGTATCGCCCGATATAAAAAAAAAAACTGTCCAAAATTTGTCAATTAACGTGAATTTTTGCTATCAGTTTTGATTCGAATTTACTGTCGAGTTACATACATACTGTACTTGATTCTATCACTAACAATTACTACCAAGAAAGCTAATGTACTTACTTGAGGATCCACCGTAATGTGTACACGTGTAATTTAAGTGGTAAGGATTGTCGTCTCAGCCTCGGGCCTCCCTGATGCTGTACTCATGGCCATTCAAGTACCGTTTATCCCGTGATAAATTGTCCAGCTGACTGCAATCGTGTGCTTCCGCGCAACAGTCGTTGGGATTCACGCTGAGGGGAATACAACCAACCTCCGTGTAATGACTGAGGTCCGTAGACCTGATCACTTTTATCATTTGTTCTTTTTAAAAACGAAACTTATGTAACCCAGATGAACAAAAATTCATCGATCAGATGAAAAGTAGTGAAATGTGTGTTTTGAATTTCGGAGGAATTGAGATGACGTATGTATGCTATAACTATCGCCATGAATTTTGTGGGACTTTTAATAGTGATAACTGAAAAGAAAAATGTTTTTAGTGGGCTATAAAGCCTATGTTTTATGTTATAAATATATATAACATATATTTTATATATGTAAATATATATCATATAATTCTATAATTATTATATATTATATACAAATATATATTATTGTATAATTTTATAATTATTATACATTGTATGTAAATATATATAACATAATTTTGTATATATAAAATAAAATTATTAATTATTATTAATTATTAAAATTATTATAAAATTAATATTATGGTATATTAATATATTTTATATATATAAATTAAGTATATATATATAAAATATAATGTAAAAAAGTCCTCAAAATTTTTTTGCTATGAAAGAAGTTCTTGAACTTAGAATTTAAAAATTTGCGATTAATAAAGGGAAATGTTATTGTTGCACTTCATTCATCCTTTTCACCAAATCAAACTAAACTGTGTTCACGTATTCAATTATAACGGATGTCCAAAACTGGTGTTCATTTTCTTTTAAACATAGTTTCAGTTCCTGAAGTACCTCAAAGATTTGAAGTCCCCAGATACTTGAATTCCTGAATTCTCGGAGATTCAGGCTTAAATTATATCTAGATTATATACGATTATAAATAGTATCGTAAACCATATATACGTTGATGATAGTGGCGTATTATTCGCGAAATTAATCTTGACACTAGAATAACCAAATCTATTCAGATTTTCTTTTTTTACAATTGCTTAAAAGATGCGGACATTTTTGTCAAAATTAATGATGAAATTCTTCTGTTCAGACAGAGACATAACTATATAAATATTTTTATTTAAATTACAACGACATACGTAGAATATTTTGATATGTATTAAAGATTGGTTGTTCTGTTAGTTAAGAGCTTCGGGAATTGTCTCGAAGCTTCGATCTTAAAGTTTCGAAAGCTTGGGCTTCGTATAACATTGGTCTTCGACTGAGCATTTAAGATTTAGTCTTGAAGCTTTAAACACTCGAGCTTTATATATTCACTATGATAGTAATAATTAAATTCTTGTCAGCGAAAACGTAAATTTTACGAGGTAAGAGTGTACTAACATTAATATAAATACTAATATTATGTATAATAAAGATATTAATATTAATATATAATGAAGATACGTGCATAGTAGATTATGTCTTGACACAGCATAGCTAAGTAAGTCTCGATTAGTAATTTCCTAACTACTATTAAAGCACTTTGGTAATTTCCCGAGTGACTAACATTCAGAATTAATCTTTGAACGTTAGATGATTATGAATGTGCGTGAATTATAAATGAAATTTGTCAAATTATCTTAAAAAATAAATATACATTTTGTTTATTGTAGAATTTGCAGTAACAAAAAATGTTACTGTCTAGGGGAATAATTAAATGAATATTTTGTGTGCAGTTATATATCATAATTTTCCAATTTCTGTTATTATTATATCATATTATACATATATATATATATATATATATATATATATATATATATATATTTCTTAAAAACTAGAATTTCTTAAAATTGGACATACTTCGTATTGCATGAAATAAATAAATCGTCCAGGAATTTGATTTTTGGCTCTCTTCTTTCTCTTCGTATAAATTTTTCAAAGCTATTGAAATAATGAAATTTATTTTAATAGTTGTTAAACAATTACCGTTAAATCATAGTAAAAAATGCGATTTCTTTGACTTTCTATTAAAAGAACTTTGGTATCCAACAATTTTTGATTATTTGAAGCTTTGTAAATTTGTAGAGAATTTTTGCTACAACGTTGTTTTTTAGAAGATAATATTTCCTTATTTCTCTGTATAATTTTCAAATAATAGTAGTTATGAAACAAAATACTTTGAATGGAAATTTATCAGTTTTTAATATTCCGCAATTAAATTGATAGATTTTTTGCATGAAAAAATAACAAAAATACTTCAACACCATAATTTTCGGTAATTTAAATTTCTTGTCACGTCCAAAAACAGGTACAGCCTTATTACAAATGCAAACACACGTGCCAAACTTGACAGAAAATTCAATATTAAAATTATTTTAACAAATACATGCTCTTTCGTGCGAACATACGCGTATTATTTATGTGCATTATTTATTCTTGCCTATTATCATCGAACGATGCAAAAATAACGACAATCAAGCATGAATAACGCTTGCACGAACAAGCTTTGCAAATCCTTTTTTTCTGTACAGGATACATTATGTATACAAATATAATGATGTTTCGTTATTTTGCATTCAATCTTTATTATACAATGTATTCGTTCTATTTGGAATCGAATGAAACCTGTAATATGAAAAATATTCAAATAAATATTGTGCAGTATAATTTATTAACGAGTCGATCAAACTTATATGGAAAATTTTGTCAATAACAACTAAAGAATTATACTACCTAATGCTACATGGATGGAAAATTGCTTGAATATTTGGAACAAATCTTGATGCAATTGTAAGGTTGTGCGAATTGAAAAACAATATAGATAGTAATAACCAGAGAGGTAAAGAACTGATACAATCATAGTTAAAAGTGTAATCATTATATGATTAATGATTATTAAACTAATTACAACCTTTGATCACATCTTGATTATTTCTAATCTCCGATAAAAATATATTTCATAATATATTTGTAGACATCAACATGTAACATGTTGGTCTTGTCGACAATTTATTTCATTAAGAATTATTGTGAGTTACTTTGATAAGATAAACGTGTTGCCGAGTTAGGTTTGAATCAGGCAACCTGTTTTCAATTATGTAGTGTTAATAATACAAATCAGCGAATATTTAATTATATATTTAACTTATAAAAATTAAAAATATTAAATAAATATTAAATTTATGTATTTTAAATTAGATAAATATTAAATATTAAATTTACATTAAATTTAGCTCACATTAATTATTTAAATTTTTAATATTTAAAATATTTAGCTTAATTTAAATTTGATCTGAACCTGAAGATACATATTAAATACATAACATTAAAAATATCTTCGTGTATACTTCTAACTAGACTAAATCCGAACTGTAGTAACATGTACAAGGAAAAATTGTCGAGAATCATGCTCCTGATATTTCGAGATCTCCGAAATCATTTAGATCCGAATAATTACCTATTTTGAATTGGTGTCATTGTTTAATTAATATTTTATTTGTCCAATGTTCATTGTATTATTATACATTTTATATAATTTTATTATATTATAAATAATATATAAATATAATATTATATAATAAATATAAAATAAATGATATAATAATTCCATTATATTGTAAATAATTTGCAAGTTGTATCTTGTTACGAGAGCTACACAATAAGAAGTATGAAAAAGGAAAATGTACAGGAAAGAGTATTAGCAATCGAATCCGCAACGTTTCGTTTGAGGCACTTGCCGCAGGAACGGGAAGTTCCGCGACAAAGATTTGCAATTCCACTCGACCAGACACTGGCACGGTCGTCTTCGGTTCCACCTCGTCAGCGACCGTGAGGAATTTAAAATCCTCTGGACAGTGAACACGATGGAGAAGTTTTTCGCGCAAGGAGGAGAGAACTTTGCCCATAGCCTTTTTCGCCACGGCCTCCGTTATTACACGCGAGTTGTAGCGAGGTTGATGGCCGACCGTGGTTGGGCAGATTTCCGTCGACGAAATTACGTGTTCCTCGAATGAAAAGCGGCTGTTAATGACGGTTGCAATTGTCTCGCAAATTGGCTAATCGACCCTCTTAATTTAGCGAACGCCTGCCGCGCGATATTATTAGGCGTTCATATTTAATTTTAATTACTTAACATGACGTTCGAACAATGAGAGTAATTCGTTCGCACGTAGCTGTACGATGTTGGCGCTTCGTTCCGATACAACTGATACGAAAATTAAAATTTGGCGAAAATATCTTGGGCAAGTGTTCGTTCTACGATTTGAAACTAATGATCTTTCACCAAAATCAGTTATGTTACTTAAAAATAATAAATACAACTTGATTCTCATTCTTTGAATTTGACATACCTGTGTATCTATATGTCATAATCAGAGAATGGAATTAACCTAACTGGAACTAAGTCATTTTTGAATAAATATGTAGTTATAAAAAATTTTTATTAAAAAATGATTCGGTTAATAGATTAATATTTATGTAATATTAATATAATAAGTATTATATGATATAATAATAACGTGAAGTGAACAAAATGGTGAAAAGGATTCAGTCTCCTCTACATCTACATACGTAAAATCACGTTCACTTCATCCCTTTAAACTCACCTCGCTTTTCACTGAAATTTCGCAACATCAACTTGATTAACTATTTACTTTTACGCGTTTCCAACATTACAACGTCCAGCAGTATCAGAAACCAGAAATGTTTTCTATTGTAACGTTATATTTTCCGAGATTATTTCACGTTGGAGGTACAACATGAAATGAGATTCATCTTGTTTCAGTTACCTGTCTCGTTGCGAATGTAATACTCAACGATACGAAAATGCGCGTATTTTCGAATTGTTTACTCCCCGGAAAACAAGTGTGTGGCATCGTAGAAAATTTTCCTCGGTGATACTCTTTCCTTTTTACGGCATCATCGCAATTAGTTTCGTCGCTCGTTGCTTTTCAACGATATTGTCCCACATTTTTATTTTGTCAGTCTTTCGAATATGGTTAAAAAAAAAAAAGAAAAAAAATAGACATAGCGAGACAAGCGCAAATGTCAAATTCACATAGAGAGAAGTTTTTCAAAACCACCGTCATTTTTTGAATGTTTCTGCAAATTCATCTTCGAACGTTGCACAATTTTTTACGTCAACTTCACTTATTTATTTCTGTTTCACATTCGATTATCGGGAAAAAATTACAACTGACGGAATTTTTAGCAACAGATGCCTCTTCATTCTTGTGCATTTTTGTCAAATCGGTTCTGTTGCATTGGAATTTTGATGTACTCTCTGACAAGTAAGTGATAATTTAGAAAATACAATTATTTAGAAATCTCAATTATTCGAGCTAATTGAGAGATAAATGTATTGTATAGATAATAGAACAACAGATTTATCTGTAGCAAATTTTATACATTTTAAACATAAAATATTAATGATCCCATAATTTTTTAACGTAAGTTAAAAATTAACGCAATTTGTGCTTCACACCATCTGCTCTTCAGGTATAGATAATTTCCAATTAATCCTTGTGTAGATATCTTTTTCATTGATCTTTTGGAATTATATCTATTGCACGTTCGTTAGTCTTTTCAACTTTTTAATGATTTCACATTTCATTTTAATTAATAAGACAATCTATTTCACACAGTACTAATATTGTACTAGTAATATTGTGCTAATACTAGTACAATACGTAGAGTACGATACTACATAAGAGGTAGTATCTTCAATGATTTTCATAGAATTATTACGTATACACAAAAAGTACGAAATCTATTGTTGAGAACATATAGAACATAATAGAATAGTCGAGATTCTACTGTAAATTGTCATAATGCAATAAATAAAATAATTATTGGAAGATTATTTTTGTTCTTGCTGTTTTATTTAAAAGAAGACGTTTTATTTAAAAGAAGAGGAAACTCTTGGATTGACGTCTTATTATGATGGTGTTCAAAAGAAGATGACTAGAAAAAGTTTTTATAGTGTTAAACAAGTGATAATTATAAATGATATTTTATATTTACTAATATAGAAATCAGATTCATGTATTATTTATATTTACGTATTATCATGGTGTTGGTATTGTTTTATATATTTGTTTGGACTAGTTTTACTTATTAAATTAATTAATTTTAGAATCTTCAATTAATTCATTACTGATTTTTATTGGTTTAAATTTTAATTACTACTCTATCATGAAAAACAAAATACACTAAATAAAGTCAAACATATAAAATTTTTGCAATCTGTAATATAATGATACGGATTGAAAGATCAAGTTTGTTTATAATTCTTTTAGATTAATTTATATCAAGCAACTGAGAAAATTTAATCATTTCTTCATAATAAGAAAGAATGATTTGGAAAGAATCGTTTGTTTTATTTTATTCCCCAAAATAGTTCTTATTCTTATTTTCATGAATGATTTTTTAAAAACAACAGAACCGATATAATATCGATTGTTGGTGTTCTATTTCGTAAGGTAATCAAGAAAATTCTACGATTTTTTTTTTTATTTATAAGAAACAAAACGTAAAAGATCGTTCATCAAAGTGAAAATAGCTATTTTTGGTAAAATTGTGCATCATTCCCCACTATTATAAAAAAAAAAAACGATTCTGTCTTATTAGATTCTATTTTTTAACTATGAAATAAATTAACTATGAAAAGAAATTCTAAAGATTTTTTCATCATTCTAAATTCTACAATTTTATGAAACTTCATGAAATTGACATTTGAAGTAAACCTGATCTTTCAATGCAACAAAAAACGGCTGTCTTTTAATAAACTTTCCATAAATCTTGTTTATTCAATGTTAATTTATCGTGGCTGATTTTATTGCTAACTACATTCAAAATTCAAGTATTTCTTTTACTATTGTTTAAAAATAACAGAATACCGGAAGAACTTTCATTATCGCATCGTGCAATATTACCACGAGCCAACGATTAATTACCATAACGCCATACACCGGAAACGTTCAACAAAGATAAAAGCAGCACGCGCGCCGAAAATTCGCCCGCGAAGAAGCGTCAGTGCGCTTGCATAGGAAAAGAGCACGATGAAAGGAGCTGTCCGCGTATCGAGCCCTTCCGGTGGCCGTAAAAGACCAAGACAATCGCGAGGAACAGCACGACGATTCCATTTAACGAGCGAAGCGGACCAAAACTCGGTTATGCACGTAGAAAACGCCGCGCGTATATTGTGTACCCGGCGCGAGCTCGCCTCACGGACACACCCTGGCGCCGCGACACGCTCGTAAAAGCAGCCTGTATCTTTTCGCTCATTAACTCGCCTCAACAATGAGCGGTGGGTGTCGGCGTAGTACGTCGAGATCCTTTCAACCCCCATCCATCCACACCCTTCCAGTGACAGCGGCGCGCACGCGCGTTGCCCGACCATGGAGGCGGTTCGCGCGTAAAATCGCGCCGACCGGCGGCGGTCAGTCGCGCGTAATACGGCGCGGGGTGCGGTTTGTCGCGTTTGTCGTCCTCGAGAATTTCACGTACGCGTTCACCTTGCGCGCTCGTCGTCCGTGAACTTTGGCCCCTACGGTCGTCGTTGGTTGTGCGCGTCGATAGTTCGTCGCGGTTCGAGCCGGATGACTCCGACGTCTTGGTTCGTATGCACCTGCCGCGCGTGACGAGAGCTTAGAGCGAGGATGCGCTTCGCGGGAGGCTCGTGTGCCTTGCTGCTGCTGGCACTGACACTGTGCCACTGCACGGGCCCTGTCCAAGCGAAAAACGACAACTGTGAGTAACTTCAGCGTTCGGTGTGCTGCTGCACCGAGGCAGACATAACCTCTTGCGCTGGAATGACGTGCCACGCACGTCGAGTATATTTTGTCCCAAATTGCAACATTTTCCCAGTTTTGAGTATATTTAAATATAATTCAGGCAAAACAAATAATAAATTTATTACTTCTCATTAATTTCTATCCGGTGATATACCGACGAGTTCAAAAAGAGAGCGACGAATTATTGTATACGGTTTGGTCACTCGTTATGGTCCGCAATCGGTTATCAGCGCAAGTGGTTAACCTCTTGCGCTGGAATGACGTCACGCACGTCGAGAATTCTTTGTCCCAAAATTGCAATACTTTCTCAGTATAATTCAGGCAAAACAAATAATAAATTTATTACTTCTCAATAATTTTTATCCAGTCATATCATACGGACAAGTTCAAAAAGAAAGCGACGAATTATTATGAGTAAAAATCGTTTCTAGTAAAATATCCAATAACGTTTATATTTCGGTTTTTGTTCATAAATAAAATAACTAAAATTCAAAGATTAAAAATTGAACAAATGATAAGTTTATTACTTCTTAATAATTTCTATCCAGTGATATCATGCCGACGAGTTCAAAAAGAAAGCAACGAAATATTGTATACGGTTTGGTCACTCGTTATGGTCCGCAATCAGTCGCCAGCGCAAGTGGTTAACCTCTTGCGCTGGAATGACGTGCCACGCACTTCGAGAATATTTTGTCCCAAATTGCAACATTTTCTCAGTTTCAAGTATATTTAAATGTAACCCAGGCAAAACAAATAATAAATTACTCCTTAGTAATTTCTATCCTGTGATATACCGATGAATTGAAAGAAGAAGACGAATTACTGTGCACAGTTTGGTCACTCGTTATGGTCCGCGAATCAGTTACTAGCGCAAGAGGTTAACCTCTTCGCGGACCATAACGAATGACTAAACCGTATACAATAATCCGTCGTTTTCTTTTACTTTTGAACTCGTCGGTATATCACTGGATAGAAATTATTAAGAAGCAATAAACTCATCATTTGTTTTGCCTCGGTTACATTTAGATATACTTAAAACTGACAAAATGTTGCAATTTAATATGTATGGCGCTTCTACGGTTACAGAAAGGGGGCGGGATGGGGGGGGGGAGAAGCGTTTGTCGTCGGACGTTTGGTCGACAAGTGGTTGCGAGAGGGACGAGGACAACAGGGGTTGTCAGGGTTGCGAAGGTGGATAGGTTGTTGTAACGGATGTATGAGGGGTTCGAAGTAAGGTATGGTTTGTGTTTGGTAATCGGGGAATTTTTAAAAACTGAAGTAGGAGAACGATGACGAAGTTGAATGTTGTATATTTAATTTGGCAGGTTTCTTTGCTGTATTTGGATAATTTTCGAATTCAAATTCTGACGTAAATATAGCATATAAAGGAGAAAATAGCGAAGGTGAATGGCCGTGAATATAGGATGAAACTTTTTAATATATATTTAATATTGATGGTAAGAATTATTATTCAAATGCTGATATGAGCATGCATAGAGCATATAAGAGTTTATTTTAAAAGTGGCGTGAGTCGCATTGTTTTTAAATCAACGTGTTTAAAGGTTTGCGTCTAGAAAAATTGGTGCTAACTTTTCGAGAAAATTTACTTGTGTTTGTCATCTTAGATACTTATGTATGTTTCTAAGAGTAAACAGTTTCGCACAGACGTTAAGAAATCGTTATTTTTCATTACTATAAAGTGACTCATGACACTTTCAAAGTAAAAAAACTGAGCTATAGCCAGCTGCAATGAATTGAATAATTTTCACCTATTACGAATAATGGATATTATATTTCGTACTTTACTGATTGTTGATCAAATACGATAAACTATTAACTAGAAACAAACTATGTAATTATTATATTATCTGTATCATAAAAATAAAGATTGGAAGAAAGTTATAAGTAATGAATGTTTGTGTTAGTAAAATATCCAGTAACGTTTATATTTCGGTTTTTGTTTATAGATAAAATAACTAAAATTAGAAGATTAAAAGTTAAAACATTAAAAACAATTAATATTTTAAAAAATAACGCATGAGAAATGCTTTCATCTAAAATTATAAGTAAAATTATATTGTTAAAGTATAAATGCTTTAAAAATACAGATTTATTTTTTAAATAAATTAAATACTTTTAAAAATAGTATAATTAAATAATATGTTATATAATTAAAGATATGATTTTTATTATCGCAATGTACAAGAAAAAGAAGGACTTTCTTGTTATACGTATTATGTGTGTGTGTTTTATTATTATCTGGACATTCCTCACGTTATAACAACGAAACTAATGTAAATACACAAGAAATCAGAACGTTTTTATGCCGCTCTTCAACGAGCTTGCATTAACTTACAAAGGAGGGAAGTTCTTGTTTTGAGTAAATACAAGTGCAAGCTTACATTCACTGAAAGTTCATCTCGCCCAGTCTGAAACAGGTCACACTCTTCACGTAACGCACCTTTCAGTTTCCTGCGCTTGTCCTGAATTTAACAAGTTCAGAACAAAACATCAGAATTTATGTGTTATATCTAAACAGAAACTTTCGCATAAAATCATTTCAGAAATTCTGACTAAATTTCTATCCGCTATTCGATTTTATATTAGTACTATGTTTCAATTTATTTTAAATTTATTGATTAATTTATTATAAATTTTAAATATGCAACAAGAGTTTGAAACATTTTATAAAAACTAATTTATTTATCTAAAAAATGAGAATAGCTATTTAAAATTTCGCACAAATATGTATGTAGATTTTTGTGGCTGACTTTTCGTGCATGATTTTTTTTAAAGACACTTTTAATAAAATAAAATTATGATCTATGTTTTCTTTTCTTTTCCATAATATTCCTTAATATTTTTTTCATTAATTGTATTAGACTTGAACGTAATATTATTTAAATATAATTTGTGTTATCTTATTTGACTGAATATTATTTTGTAGTAATTATTTGAAATATATTAATATTCATTATTATATTCAGTATTATTATTATTTATAGTATAATAAGCAAATGATTTTATTATTAAACTATAAAATAAAATTATTTTTTAGTTTATTTACTGTTTTATATTTGAATAAATATTCGGTATATAGTAAACCTATTGGGTATTGCGAACTGCTTCAAAAACACTGTGATTTCTTCACAGTGTCACGTACATAAACTCAAACATGTATTATTCAAAAGTAATTGAATTTAAAGCAAGTCTTAGACTAAACGCTGAGAAATTCTAGAATAATTTATTCATATTATAATATATATAACACGCATAAGTCTAAATTATTTATTGTTTCGACATAATAAATTAATTATAATTGAAAATTACTTGATCTTAACATAAAATAATTATTTTTCTGAAATAAAAATAATAAAGTATATCGTGCGGTTTATTATTTCAAATTGTTATTTTTTTTATTTCAAATAAAATTTAATAAAACCGAGTCTATTATAATGTAAAATTTAATAAAAACTGTACATATAGTACTCTGAAATAAATAAGCATATTTTCGTCTCAGAGCTGTAAAAATTTATTTTTGTCTGTTTCTCAACAGTTAAGTTAATAATTGTTTCCCAACAGTTATCATTTCTTATATCGTTATTTTTTTTAAATTTTGCGAAACATATAAATAAATATAAAGATTTATTTTATTGTATAAGAATTTATTTTATTGACAGCATAATACATATGTATAATTATATGTAATTATTGTAAATATTATATATTTATAAATCTAAAGTGTTAGAGTACTATATAGTTTGATTTAATTTATTCGAATTTCCAAACCATGTAACCATTAGCTTCATGAAAATTACACATGCTCCTAAAATAAAAGTTAGTTATGTCAGTAATCAATCAATATTCTGAAAATATTACAAACTCAAAATTTCAATATTAGATTTTGCAACTCTAAGTGGAACTTCCCGCAACATGTTTCAATCTATTTCAGTATTTGCTAACATACTTAATTATACATTTTAACTAAACCACGCATGTCGGTAAAATCCGTAAACTGAAAGTTACAAATAGTAGTTTTAGCGTTAAATTGCATAATTTTCTTTTACTGTACTCTACTTTTAACGTACATATCAATCATGTTACGCTGTTTCGATCATTTCAGAGTAATCGTTATTTATTGTCAATTTTAATGTTAAATTTCAAAAATTTTTTATACGCTCGGTTGTTTTTGGTTTTGAAACATTTTATGTCTTTTGGCTTGTTAAATAAGAGTCAGAATGATCTAAAAAGCGCGGTGAGTAGTTAGTAAAAAAATAAATAACTATCGGAGATCAGTTAGGTAATAGAAAATTTCGTTTCTTTATGTAATACAAAGTTATAAATAGTTTCACACTATACACATATTATTTAACATAATATTAATTTTATATATCTATCTACGATTTCTATTTAACTAATTATATCATATTATATTATAACTAATAAAACTCTTATCAACAAAAATTTACTAATTAAAAATTTGAAACGATAAGTACATAATGCTTGGTGTTTGCAATGAAAAAATATGATTTTAGACTATCACTATGAGAATGTTCTTCAATACTCAAGGTATGAAAGTTTTATTCATTTATCTTTCTAATTAGAAAGAAGTTAGATCGCTTTTGCTCATGTAGCAACATTATGCCATAATATGAAATATGAAAATTTATTCTATGTTTTATATTCTGTATTCTGCTAGTATAATTGTGTTTTATTATGAGTTTTGTCCGAATTATTATTAAGAACAAATATGTACTGATGACCAGTATATTATTTTGAATTACGTCATTTCTTTCATCAACAAAATGTCTAATTATGTTCAGTAACTGTTTCTTACTTCTCTTGAAAAGTACATTTTTCAAACTGTGTGATATTCGTATGATGTTGATACTTACCTTATGTATACATGTGTACTGATACTATATTATTATAAATACTATACTATACTACTATAAATACATACTAATACTATACTATATTATTATAAATACATACTAATACTCTACTATTATAAATACTATATTATTCTACACTGTCATAAATATTATACTGTTATAAATACTGTACTATACTATATTATACTGTATTAATACTATACTAAATAGTGTATTATACTGTATTAATACTATACTAAATAGTGTATTATACTGTATTAATACTATACTAAATAGTGTATTATACTGTATTAATACTACACTAAATAGTGTATTATACTGTATTAATACTATACTAAATAGTATATTATACTGTATTAATACTATACTAGATAGTGTATTATACTGTATTAATACTATACTAAATAGTATATTATACTGTATTAATGCTTTACTAAATAATATACTATATTATACTAATACTATACTAAATTCATACTTGACAATTTCTCGTACTCGGTTTTCTCGAAAATTATTATTCCTTCTCGACTTGTTTCTACATAAAAAAGCTACAACTACCTCGATGTGGTACCACGGTCTTTCGGTTGCATTCAGTGCGGTGTACAAACGTCATCCTCGAAAGATTAAATCACCCCGGTCAACCGCATAGCCACGTTCCCTCAACGAGATAAGTTCCGTTCCCCCAGATTTAACGGAAGGAAAGCTCCTTGCCATTATACTTATCCAGAAACAAAGCCGGCCCGGGCGATCTTCTTTCCATTCCGCCGCGATTAAGCCGGTGGTGCTTGTTGTGGCTCGCGTCCGCGTGTTATCGCGTCGTGTAATACCGCGAAGACGCCTTTAACCGCGGAAACAGTCGTCCGAGGGACAGATTAACGGCTAACGATCCGTTGTTCAGGCAAATTTTCCTCTCGCATTGCACCCGAGATTACGGTATTTCATCGTCGACAAAGCGTTCTGGCCATACGTGTAGAGAGAGAGAGAGTGGGTCCATATGAACCAATCCTGGCGCGATCTATTCAGCAAGATTTACGCCGGGGCCTGAGCGAGATATTTGCAGCCGCATTTGCATGCATGATTAGGCTCGATGCAACGAGCGGGTTTCACCACGCCGGTATTTCCCGCACCGTTTCAGCCGTACACCGAATTATTCGAGAAGGCGCAGACGAGCGGATGGACTCGCGGCGGCGCTTAGGCTCGCCGTGGATGAACCGGTTTTATCGCGCGATGCCTCGACGACGCTCGTTTGAATATCACATGTTTCTTCCGTGTGTTCGTGCGTGTTACGATCGTGTACACATGGATGGCCAATTTTCGCGTGCTTGCGACTTATCGGTATAATTCTGTTCGGTTTGTTTGAACTTTTTGCGATTTAAAATGATTTAAAGTAATATACTGACAATCAATTTTAACACAAACTGGTCAAAATGACCGATTTATAATTTTTCCACGGAAATTTTATATATTCATGACGGTGTGTTTTTAGATACTCGAGTGATTTTCAATAAAATAATTTTAATAATAAATTTTAATTTTAATAAAATGTTAGTAGAAGCTTTTTATTCTTTGTTGCATTATTAACTTTCTTCTGTATCTTGCACTTTAATTCCTTTGCTACGAATATTATACTTTAGTCAGTAGTTCTAGTGTTAATTCTTTCGGAGCCTGCTGATACATACAGTCGCTCCAGAAAGTCTTTGTACATGTGACAAAAAAATTATCGATATTTCGAACTTCTATTAATTCTGTAAAGAAGAAAAATTTTGACTTCACTCTTCAAAACTGTGGTGAAATTAAGTATAAGAAGAATTTTTTTTGATGTTCACAAAGACGTTTGAATTTTTGAGAGGAAAAATATCTTTAGTTTAGACCCATCAAGATTTTTTTTATTAAGAACTATGTATTTTATACATCATCGTTTCATACGAAAAGAAAATTTATGTAATACTTGATATTTGAATTTGTCGCGAATAAAAAAATAGGCTTTAGTGATATATTGGTAATTCTCAAGTAGTATAGTATGTGGTACGCATTAAATTTAATTAGTCGAATGATTAAATTATCTAGGTTTTCTAATGTCGAAGGAATAATTTTGTTGATTTAATTTGAATCACCTCCAATCTCATTCTGCAAATTTACATATGTTTCTGAACGTTTAAATTCGAATTCATTGAATGTATTCTGATTCGCTTCATTGAAAAATTACGGGAAACAAAGATGAAAGAAGAATTTTTAAATGATTTTTAACTTCGTTACAAAATGACTAATCAAATTTTCATTCATTTTCAGAATTCATGATTAAATATATTGTAAATAATTTTATAATTGTTATGGTTAGATAAGAAAAATTATGTATATTGTAGTCGGATTTGTAAATGTGCTTCGTTTATTAATTCTTCTCTTATAAAATATTCAATAGGGTATAAAGCGATATTGGAAATATCTCGAGAAAACAGTTTGTCCTACATTCTAAGTATTGTGCATTAATAAGCTAGAATTGTTATGAAATATCTAGGTTAAAAATTATTTGTGAAAGATACAATGGAAGTTCTCCGGTGTCATACAACTGAATTCATATTTATAAATATTTTCCGTATAATACATTCCTATGTAATCATTTTAATTATTTATTCCTTTTGTGCGAGAAACAAAAATAGATCTTAAAAGATTGTTATAGAAAAGTTAATAA
The DNA here is from genome assembly GCA_036937485.2 of Tetragonisca angustula. NCBI lineage: Eukaryota > Metazoa > Arthropoda > Insecta > Hymenoptera > Apidae > Tetragonisca > Tetragonisca angustula. The sequence continues at coordinate 142,369 of JAWNGG020000274.1, read as the reverse complement.
GTATCGAAATTTTTAAAAATAGTTACCTAATTTCTCAGCGCAAAATAAAATTATTCTTTTGTGTGGATTATTTGAAAATATATGCCAATATAAAATCTTTCGATAAAATTGAAAATGTATTCAAGTATTAAAATCTTACTCTTTTCTTAAATCAATTAATTATTAATTAATTTTTCTTGATAAGTAACATTATTTAATAATTATTTAATAATTTCGTAGTTAGACTTTAATCTCTGCAAGAAATTATTTTAATTAAATTAAACTATATGTATATATAACATGTCACATTAAATGAAAACCATCCTTTTTACAGGAAATTAATTGTATAAATACGTTTAACATTAATTAATTGTATAAATATGTTTATTTTGTATTAACAAAGTAGATTAATAAATACTTTCTATATTTTTTATCATTGAATTAGTTTTATTAACTTCCATTATTAATTTCTCTTTAATAATATATTATGGAAGTTAATAAAACTAATTCAATCGTAAAATCACGTTTTAAATATATTAGAAATAATAAATCTTCTATTTTTGCATACATTCTTTGTTGAACTAAAACACACGAGAAGAACAATTACTTCATACATCATAATATGATGTTACACGTTCATTCTTTTTGAAAATTACATGAATATTTTTTTATAATTTCTTCTCTCATTTTTAAATGAATGAATGGTGTATGTGAATATATGAAATTCATGAAAAGTGTAATATATGAAATTCAAATTTGAAAATTATTTAAATAAAATATTTGAAGAACGATTTAAATAACATTTTATACGATGTTATGTTGAAATAATTTTTGATATTAAATTGGTTGTTGTACAATATTCGTATTGCAAATTATTTCGCGAGAATGAAACTTTCTCGGATTCTTTTTCTTTTTTTTATTTCAGTCAAATGGTTCGTGAGAGTCATTTTTCACGGGACAATTTTTGAAATTACAAACTTATGACATTCGGCCATCGAGTTTCGCATACTTTGATTTTTGTATATGTCGATAAGATCCGTCGAAATTACAATCCAATTCACCTGTACTAACAAATCCGTTGTAATTAATTTAAAAATTCCTTATTGGATGGAATAACGTGTTTCAAACATTTCGACATTTCTCGCACGCTTTCTGAATTTGAAACGATGCGAGTTCGACTGTTTCTGCCATGGAATTCGAAGTGCTTTCAACTTTTGTTTCGACCAATTTCCCGTATGTTTTATACAATCGCGTGCTTCACGTACATACACTACCGTAAATAAATAAAGGGATATTTATTCAATTCCAATTAAAAACTTGACATTTTCGTTACACTTCGACAATTATGATTGATAATTTTCTGCATTTTCAAGTTTCGTATTTATTTCCAATAACGGTTTCATATAATAATTTCATAAAATTTGCACAAACTTCTTCAATGTAATTAAAAACATATTTCAGTCGTTCTAAAATTTTAACACTAAATATATACATGTACTGATTTTGTTTTCAGCCACCTAATTATTATATTTATTTGTTTTTTTTTTAATCAATATCTAACTGTGTACGTTAAGATTAAATTGAAAAGATTCATTCGAATTTTATATATTGCAATAATTTAGAAATGTCAATCCCAAAACCTGTGCACATTATACGTATATACAGGATGTCGCAAAATGTATCAAAAAACTTTGCCACTGTGTTTGGTAGATCATTCTGAACAAAAAAGATCATATACACTATGGATTTCAATTCCAAAAAATGGATTTTATTTATATAATTTGAACAGAGAAATAATACATACTTTTCATATACTTATACAGGTTAAGAGAGACATTCAAAATGACAGCCTTTCTCCAATAAACTATTCAAATTTTTAATAATCGTTACCAATTTAGTCTATTAATTTTACATCTAATCCCGGTTAATGGTATTGTTTGTATTAGATCATCATCGTCATTTTCAACATCTCCTTTAACCTATACGAGTAGAAAAAGGTACAAATATGTTGTGAACTTATTTCTTTGAAGTAAATAAGAAACAAGTGAATCAGAGCTTACAACGTAAGGTAACCTTTCTCATTTAGAAAAAGGTAAATTTCTACATTTCTCAATTTTGATTAGTTCGCTGCACTCCTCGTGATTAGCGTTCCTTTTTATTTAAAAGCACAGCCAAAATTTACGGAAAGCCACTAAACTAAAAGTTTATCGTTCAAAATAACCTACCGAACACACTGGTCGTTCTGTTTCTCCCTAACGTTCCGCACAATATCAGAATCGCGCTACTTAATCACAAAGTGACATTGATATCGGTAGCCCAACGAAAATATACTCTATCGTGCTATTCTCTTACGATCGCCCCTCGGATAAATCTAAATTCTCGGCTACGCGTCGCGCCAGATATCCTCGACAAACTCCTTATAACCGCTACACCCCAAAAGCTAGCTCGCCGTACCGCGAGGCGAAACGCAGCGAGAAGAAACTTCAAGCAAAGATCGAACTCTCCTTCGAGCGAAATCTTCGCCGAAGTACACCGAATCAGATCGTAGGCTGCTCTCCGAGCCGATATATCTTTGCTGGGTACGATCGCACGAGTCTCGAGAAGTCTCCCTCCCCCTCCGCGCTCTTTCGCAGCGATAACATTGTTTCCGGCGGCTTCGGATCAGATAAAGCCTCTGTCGGTAGTCGTCTCGGTTCCCAGCGAGCAAAAATTTGTTGGTGCGAGCAGCGGTCAGGTCTCGGGGTCTCGCAGCACCAAAGTGCTCCTCGCGGCTTAATATGATAGCGCTCGGTTGCCGCTCAGACGAGCCGTGCCGCGCTCGAAGAGAGAGTAATATTGATCGACGGAGTAGCGGACTTACATCGTCCCAAGAGGGAGCGAGCAGAGCTAACGCAGGGAAGGGTGGCGAGTTGGCGCGAGGGTGGCGAGCGCTTGAGGGTGCGACGGAGAGATGAGGAGGAGGAGGAAGAACAGCGCGGTGAGAGAGCAGGAAGAGTCGGGGGGTGAAGGTGGTAGGAGAGGGTTGGTGGTGGTTGCTGGAGGGTCGAAGGGCCAACGCGCACCGACCATGGCCAAAGGGTGCTCTCTCTATCTGCCCTTCTTCCCTTCCCCTTTTTATATCTCACTCTCGGTTTTTCTCTCTCCCCTTCGCCCCTGCTCGTTCTTTCTATTTCCCTTTCCCTTCTGTTTCACCTCCCTCACCTGGTTTGTTTTGCACGCGACTTTTCGCGGAACCCCCGAAGTTCTTTGTAGTTGCGTCTCAAAGTACCCCTTTGAGGGGGTCGTTTCTTCATACCGGCGTGCGGCCGATTTAATTTTTTTTTTCTTCTTCGTATGTTCTCTCTCTCTCTCTCTCTGTTTTTTTCCTCGTCGTTTTTACTCTCATTCCGTTGTCCTTTATATGTCTGCCTCGTTCGGTTTTATTATACCCGGAACTTTCGTCATCTTTATTTGCCTCGTGGAAATTTGATAGTCTCGGTGGCCGAGGGTTTCCTCCGGGAAATGTTTCGTAAGTTTCCACTGGGAGGAGGCGACTTTCGCCAAGCTTTTTTTTTTCCTTTTTTTTTTTCCCTCACCCCTGACCGGGAGATTTACGAGCGCGGAGGCCGAGCCGACGGTTCGGGAGCGACCGTACGAATTTACGCGTCGAACTCGCGTCGTTTTAACAGCGGGGCCACGGGTACTTCTACGCCGATTATGCGAGACACCCTTGGCGCTCGAGTGCCCGTGAATTATGGCCAGCCACGCGTTGTCCATCGGCTCTGCGGGAATTTAACGTTGGAAAGCCGCGCGGCTAATAACCGTGATTGATCTTGTCGTGTTCGTTCGTTTGATCGCATCGCGAGAGAGCCTCCTCGCCCGTGATTCCAGTAAAGGGTGCTCCATGGGATTTGTCGAAGCGCGAAACTCGACGAATTTCAACTCGTGTCAGTTCGATGATTACTGATATCACATGGGGCTCTCTTGAAAATGTTCAATTCTTTTCTCGACTTTCGCGTAGAACAGAGATTCTCAACGATCTAATACTGTATCGCGTTAAATTTTAATAATAATTGTCATCGAGCTCAACGAAAGTTGTTACGAATACGAAATATAGAAATTAACTTTTTCAATAACAAGGAGAATATTACAATAATATCCATTATATTTGTACTTTATTTATTTCCTATGTGTATTACATTTGGTATTAAATCATTATTCATTTAAATTTAATGTGCGTGATATAATTTAAATTATGTGATGTGTTTTAATTATTATATTTAATTCCATTGTATTTACAAGTTATACTTGTATTTAATTTGTTTATTATACTTATATTTAATTTGTTCAAATTTAATGGAAAATGAAACTTTTGTATATTAGAAATCGTTATTTTAAGTGTATCTAATTTAAATTTTATTTATCGAATTACATTATTTTTAATTGGAATTCCAACATTTGTTATACATTATTATATATTGTTTTTTATATATATTTTATGTCCAACGAGAATAGTTATTTCGTACTATATTAGTTCATAGTTTTAGATCAGTAATATAAAAAAAAAATTGATTTGTATGTTGTTAGTCAGTTTTTTTTTTAACATTTCATGTAATTTACTTTTTTACGAGATAGAAAAGAGAAAATATAGAAAATAAATAAATAAATATATATATATATATATATATATATAAATCCGTAATGTTCCTGTAAAGTAATATTTTCTATCATATGATACTTTTTTCTTTTAGTAGATTAATCCTGGACATTCAGTTCAATGTTTAAATGTATCTGCATCGATTAAGTTCCATATGAACAATTAGAATCTAATGAAATACATATAATGTGCCATTGATTAAAGTTACACATAATTATCGTTAATTGATAATAGTTCGTCAGTTCATAAATTGTCTAAAATTGATTTAAAGTAGGACACCTAGAAGCTTCGACGCAGATTATTATAGAAATGGAATAGGCATGGAAAATATTGATTCGTATCTCTCAATCGAATATTTTGTGTTAACACACGTATATTTATACATTTCTTTTTTCTTTTTTTTTTAATTAAATAAAACTGTTTATTAAAAGAAACAAATTAACTAGTGAATAGAATTGCTAATGTTTTGAATTCATTAGTTTACATAGTATAGCAATATTTATATTAAAAATAAAATTTTGTACATTTGCAAGAACTAGCATGAATTAATGCATCTTAATTAACTCTCCAGCCGCAAGCATTCATTCAGTATTCAGAAATATAGTTACTGACAAAACAACTTTTTTTTTTTGCACAGTAATAATAATAATTAGAGTAATAATTGTATTTGTATTACGTACATGTGTATATAACAGGTGAATTTTTCGACTAGATGTTTGCAATGATAATATTTATAACAACACAATAAGTAGAATTCTAGAAAATTTCACGTATTGTAAAATCTACCATCATTTATTTAAAAAATTTATTTATTTAATGATCTTAAGTCTTTCGAAGTAATTAAGACACTTCTCATGGTATATTTCTCGTAACATGAACATAATTAAGGGGTCAAGTCAGTATCCAGGCTTAAATAATCCAGGAATATTTATGAAATCACATCAAACATCAATTAACAATTCTTTCTTTCATTAATAAAATAAAATTACTGGAAAAAATTACAAAAATGTGATTCTAATAATTGGAGAGCTATATCAAGTAGAATGATACAAGTTGGTTAATTATATAATGAAATCCATTACCGATTCCGAAATTCAAAATTAGTACTTAAAAGCATTCTATAATATGTTATATTATACGTAATAATGTGTTTTACCAATCCATCAAGATGGATCTTTCCACGTAGTGTATTAAAATTTTTAATTTCAAATTATTACAAAAATATGAATTATAATATAAAATAATATTAAATTAAATATATAATCATATATATATATATTTTAAGAATAATTCTGAACTAACTAAATATTTAATTACTTAAAATTATTTTTGATTATAATTTCGAATGGCTACCGATTGAAGGATGTTGTAAGAAATGCGGGTAGATTCTAAAAACATAAAATCTCCGAATTCATCCTTTTCTTTGAGAAATCTTTGAGAATTCATCCTTTTCAAGGATATGTAGATCCTTCAATTTTAAGCTACTATACATGTAAGATAGGCACAAGCAACTAGTTAGCGTTAGGCCTAGTTGCTCTATTTTACTCCACTCTACTTTCTACTCCCCTTTTTTACTCTCCTTACTTTACCTCTTATTTTTTTACTTCCCTTTTTCTCCATATACTACCCTTTACTCTACTTTACTCCACTTTTTACTTTCCTTTATTTTCTTTACTCTCTTTACTCTCTTTACTCTCTTGACCTCCCTTTACTCTTTTTACTTCTTTTTACTCTCTTGACTCCCCTTTACCCCCTTTACTCTCCTTTACTCCATTCCTTAAGAGTAAAGAGGATTAACAGAGAGTAAAGGAGAGTAAAGAAGAATAAAGGAGAGTAAAAGAGCACAAAGGAAAGTAAAGGAGAGTATAAGAGAGTAATAAAGAGGAACAAAGAGGAGCAAAGGAGAGTTAAAGGAAGTGAAGTGATGTAAAAGGGAGTAAAGCAGAATGAAGGAAAATAAAAAGTAGAGTAAAGAGGAGTAAAGTAAAAGGAAGTAAATGGGGACTAAAAAGAGCAGCAAAGGGATACAGAGAAGTATATAGGAAAGCAAAGGGGGAGGGAAGTAAAAGTGAGTAAGGTGTAAAGGCTAGTAAAGGCTAGTAAAGGTTCTAGCAGAAACTAGCAAATGCTAGCAACTGATTTTTCTGTTCAAAATTTGTTGTGATCTTTATAGAAAAAGATAACATTTAATATTAATATATTTAAATAAAAATTTAATATTAATATGTTTAAATAAAAGTTTAATATTAATATATGACATACTATCTCTTGACACTATTTTCGTTTGCAATGTATGTATAGCTCTGAAATAAACAGTAGAATAAACAGTAGTTTTTTGAGTAGTACCTTGTTTCTTAATTTTTGAAAATTATATAGTTCCTTGAATACAATACTTATTGTAATATTTAGTAACTAAAACAGTTTTCTAGTTGGTTCTTTAATTATTCAATTTTTAATTATATTAATGACAATGAAAATAAGCGAAGAGGAAAGGAAATATTTCTCATTAACTTACAACCTGAAGAATTCATTCAACGGAGAAATAATAATGTTGTTCAAGTACTCTAAAAATACTTGATAGTAACGTGGCCCGAGGAAATTAACAGGATAAGTGGAACGCGAGTTCAACGTCGTCTGCGGTTAATCTCTAAAATGCTGTCGAAATACAGTTGCTGAAATTGAAAAATGCTGCACTTGATAACATTTATTGAATAGGAAGTTTATTATATTCAAATTGAATTCATCACATTTAACTATTAAAGTAGAAAGTACAACGTCCGAATATATGAATATTATTACTCAATGAATATCATGGAACGAAATATTATTAATATAATGCGCATTATTAATGTTTTTAAAAACTTAGAAATGTTATAGTAGCAGTATTTCTGAATGTTATTATTTCTGAATATCGTATTCTAAAGATTGTTGAAACGAATGAAAATTTATATTGAAATTGAGAATTAATCATTGTTTAAGTCTTAAAATAAAAGTGATCAATACGGGAATATCAATGTGAATAACAAAATGTTACAACGTTATAACGTAATATTATAATGTTTCTTTTAATGCAGTGTGAAAAGAACGAAAATAGAAATATTATTTTCAATAATATGCAATTTGTAACTTGAAAAATTCATTTAATAACGTTAAATTATTACATTACTGTTATTAATTACTGGCTCTGAAGGATTCAGAAATATTACATTAAACGCGTAAGTAGCCTTCTTTTGAATACATTTCGTATCGATAACAGCTACCCCCTTGAAAAGCGTAATTATACGATAATTAATTTTTAACATGGTAATCATCTCATTTAAATATTAAAAGGCAATTTTAGTATGATTATTCTGTAAATAAAATTAGTACGCTACAATAATGCATTCACGACGATAATTTTAAAATGATCTTTCTTGGCGACCCCATTGGAATTGTACCAGCAACGGAGAACAAAGAATAATTTTTTGGAGCGACGAGCGTTTTCTGGGACGCGAACAAAGTTTTTCTCCACCACCAGGGAGAATTCTTTTTCGCTATCCAAATATTTGCCCCTTTTATTCGTTTTCTGTTATATCAGAACTCTGTAATTCAGCTGGCTAATTTAGATTGCAAATAAAATGCCCGGGACAAACTAAATATCTGTCAAATGAAACGAGTTATCAAAAGGCTCTTTGTTTGTAAAAGGAATACTGCGGCGAATGAAATATTTTTAAAAGGGAGAAGTTTTCAATTTTTCATATTATTTTCGTTGTTTTAAATATCGTGTGCTGTATAACATTATTCATAAGGAGTAAAAAAATTTTTTCGATGCGAGTATATATGGTGCGTAGAACAAGAATTACAGAAGATACAGTTGAAACTATATAAAATAAAAGTACAAAGTCAGTAAGTAAGCTGAGTTAACTCTTTATAGGTTGCTAAGTATATGTTTGTATATTACACGTAGCATATGTTATAAGTGACTCTTATTGTGATCATTATTATTATTTTTACGCACAATATATAATGTATATTCTTTCCAAACTCAATTGTAGACGTTACAATTCAACAAATAATTTCTGACAACTATATTATGCTTTAACAGATGCTTTTATTCCAAATAAAATGATACGAAAAATTCTATTATTTTTAGACGAATCCTTATATAACAACATTATATCAGAATTAAACACGTGTGGTTTATAAAATATTTCTCTATAAATATTTAATTTATCACAAACAATATATCGTTTGTAACTAAAATAGCCGACAAACAATTTTGTAATTACGAAACTTTTATAAGTAGGTTTGCAACTACTCCAGCAGTATCTCATTTTATTCAGAAAATATTGTATAATTTAAATATAATAGTATAATTCGAATATAATGTTAGCGATCTACATAGTGCATGCATAGTATTATTAATAATATCTATTCGTTATAATACTAATTATTAATTAGATCAAGACATAGCAAATATTAGAACAGTATAACCGTAATTTTATAATTATTTCACAATAAAAAATAATCGAAACGCTTCTTCTCGTTAAATTGTGCTAAATTTGCGTCGAACATAAATTCACGTGGAACGTAGAAATGGATAAACCGTGTAACGTGAATAACACGAACTATTTTCTGATACAATTGGATTCACTGTAGAACAAATTTGAATAAATGGGTTATAGAATTGATTCGATTTTCTCAAAAAGACGATAGACAGAATTATTTTCGTCGTGTCAAAAGTTGTCGAAAGTATTGGCAGTATTCATTTAATGCTTAAACAATGATTTCGACTAAACAGTGTATCGTTATTTATATAATTAATTCAGATAACATAGATTTAAAAATTTAATATAGATTTAGGTCAAGAAACATGGATTTAGATAATTACGTACATTTTATATTCGGCAGACGATTAACAAAAGGTATATATACATGTACATGTGATATCTTTGGATTGGATATCTAAGTAATTGAATAATTGTATATTCTATATTTAAAAATAAGTTAAATATATTCTAAAATAAATATATTCTATATTTAAAAAAATTTTGTCAGTTTTATGCTTCGTGGTTGAGAAAATCGAGTTTGACGTTTGATCAAGTGCAACTTCTGTCCGAACAAAAGTTATTGCAAATCAATATAAATTCTGACAACAGCTTAACAGCTATTAATAATTTACAAGAAATCTGAAATCCGTCATTTTAACAGATTTGAGTATGAGAAATAATTGTATTTGTAATAATAATAATAATTTATTAATAAATGTATTCGTATTTGAGATGCAAGAAACAAATAAGATAGCGAGAATATATCTTGAAATGTAGACAAAGAATTCACATGTAACTCTGAAAAATTCATAATGAAAGCTAACTTAAAGAGGCACAAAAATTTTATTAGAAATGAAAAAATTATGAAATATATTTTATAAAGAATTTAAAAAATTGTGTAACGTGTGTATAAATTAAATTGTTTATATAATACATGTAATTAAATTTATTATGCAATACATAAATTATGTAATATATAATAAAAGAAATTAAATAACTATAATTTAAAGAAGCTGTGAAAAAGAATTAGATTATATTTCCTTTGCTGCACGAGAACAGGTTGTTTTTAAAATTTTTATTATTTAATACAATAGTCATAATATTATTAATGACTGATATTACGAATAACACCAATATTCAAATTCTTCTCGCTGTCTCGTTTATTACACATTTCACTTTTAAGAGCATTGCACATATTCCATTTTAAACTATTTTAAATTTACATATGTTTCCAATGAACAAATATAATCGGCAAAGAGTAACGAGGACTACAATTGTACCACGATTATTGCGATACATTTGAATAGTCGTATCGTCTGGAATTTCATCGCGAAAGAAGCGTGTCCCATTCCGAATAATCGCGCCCGCGACATTTAACCATCTGTTGCTCTAATTCCGCCCATTCACCGGCGATTCTCCTCTCATTTGCAAAACCTTCGAAATTGTCCAGAGATCCAATAATCTCCATGAGCAGTCACGCTTCGTTTCCTCTCCTATGAGCCGCGATTCGCGATTCGCGCACTTTTATCGAGAATCTTGCGCGAGAGTTTGCCTCCCTCTCCCCCCGGAGAATGTTTTCGGCCCACATTCGTGTGGGCACGACCTCTCCCGCAGCTGCAACCACGCCATGCGGAAAACTATCTCGCGCCTTTGTCCCCCGAGCAACACGAGCGAAAACTTTTCAATCGAGTTTCTCTCCTTCGACCACTCCACCCTCTCTCCCTGATCGTGCTTTCTCTTTTTCCTTTCTTTTTTATCTGCACGCTCGCTCAGTCGAAACGAACGTCGCCGACTCTCAGCCGTGAAATTGTCACGCGAATCGAGTTTTATCGAATTCGCGAATTAATTCGCTCCCCTGTGCGCGCGTTACGATTCATTTGCTCCGTTGGACTCAGGTCTGTAACAAAGTTGGGAGTCGAGGACACCCAGCGATAGGCTGAGGACGATTTTTCCGAGTTTCAGAGCATTCCTGGTGGTGGGTGTTCACGAGGAGGGATTGGGAACAGTTTCGAAGAAGTTTGAGGGAGTTTGTAGGTATTTGTTGCGGACGGTAGTTTCGCTTCTTCGGGGGCGGTACTGTTGCGTTCTTTGAATTTGTTCTGGGAATTGTGGCTGTGTTGATTTAATAGTAAACTGTGGACGATCGTACAATGGAATTTTTTTGATTCTTCCGAGCGTTGAAGCTTGACTGTGACAGTTTGTTTATCAAATTTTTGTATCGTTAGATGATTTTTGACGTATTGTAAACGTAGACAATCGAAGAATAAATTTTCTTTTTAGTTGAACTTGTATGTTTTAAATATTTTAATATTCGAACGTTATAGCAACGGAATAAAATATTTGCTGGTAGCAGATGAACTCCTAATTATTAACGGATAGTTTGTTTTGATAATGTGATATATAAATGTAATAATATTCAAAAAAATTCAAAAAATTATAAAATATAATGATATTCATAATATTCAAAAAGTTGCGTAATTGCACAAGAGAGGTCCAAGCTGATAATTGAAAAAAATAAAATGGAATTGTAATTACATCGATTTAATAATAAATTGTTGATAAATGTAGAAATTCTACATCGAAAAACAAGTCGAAAAGAAAGAATGAAATTTTTTAATTTGAATCTCTGTTCTCGAGGAAATCAAGTTTGGAAACTAAACAAGTATAATCAAATTCAGCTAACTTTGGACTAGTTAGGAACAAATAACTTGATAATGAAGTAAATTTATTAAACTTTATTAAACACTCGTTCTCCAGAGAATTCAATTTTCTACTGTGAGCTAATTTCTAACTAAACACAATCAAAGTCTATTTAAAACGAGGTCGTAAATAGAAAAGTTTTATTCTACACTTTTCATTTCCTCAAGTAGAATGACTTTCTGTTCGTTTCTGACTATTTCAGGAATAGCTCAATTTAATTATGCTCGATCGATTTATAAATTGGATTTTTCGATGTTCTCTTTCCAAATCAGAAAGATGGTGGATCACCCTGTACATTTGCTGCTGATGGTAGTTTTGTTTTAAAAGGTGTTACTGTTTCGAATTTATTGGAAACTATTTAGTTGGATCGATTTAATTATAAATTGTAGATTGGCATGAAATTCTTGGGATTCTTCTGAGTGTTGAAACTTTGAGCGGATGTTCGCGAGGAAGCTAGGAATTGGAAATAGTTTCGAAGAGAAAAGAGTTCCGAGAAGAGGAAGAACCTTCGGGGAACCACGTCGAGTTTATATAATTTAATCGTACTTTTTATTTATTTATATCTATCTAAAAAGTATTTCATAAATACTTTGTCCGCGTACTAATTTAGTTGTACACTAAAATTAAATTATTAAATTAAATATTGAATTAATTTATTAATTTCAATCATATTTATTATTTCGAATTAAATGTTAAATTGATTTAAATCGTTTTAATTATTTAAAAAATTATTACTGTTATTGTGTTTGTAATTTTATACATTTACCTCGTACATTTGAAATGTTGATGAGAGAAAATTCCGTCAGTAAGTGCGATTCGTCGTACACTTGAAATTCTCCTTTGAGAAAACAGAAAATTCTCCGTCGAATCACATATGTATAGCAGTACTTGGGTTCGAGCGATTACCATCTTTTCACGAAATTGAAAGAGTTCTTGAGAAGAGGAAACGATGCAGGAGACGATCTTTTAAAGTTTAAAGGACGGCAATGGTTGCGTGAACTTCCAGAGGAAAAAGTGTACAAAAACTCGTTCCATTATGAGAAGTGTTTCGTCCATTAAAAGTCAAAATTGCGTCAACGTGATGTTTCATTTGTCATTCTTTTCAATTAAATCTTTCACTCGAATTCTATAATTTTATTCATAGTTTATAAATAAATATTTATAGTTTTCTATGATTTATAATTTTATGATAAATTTATTTGTTTGTGATTCATAATTTTATGATAAATTTATTTATTTGTGATTCATAATTTCATGATAAATTTATTTATTTGTGATTTATAATTTCATGATAAATTTATTTATTTGCAATTTATAATTTTGTGATAAATTTATTTATTTGTGATTTATAATTTCATGATAAATTTATTTCTTTGTGATTTATAACTTTGTGATAAATTATTAGTTTTTAATTGTTTATAACGTCGTATAAAGTCACATGTATGTACATGTATCCATATTTTAATAATCTTATTTCATATTTAATACTTTGTTACCATATTTCATAAATATACCATTGACCAAAAATGTTACAACTATTGGTCTTCAGATTTCTAACTGATGTAACTACAAACGATTAATTCTAATAGCTGTAATTTAAAAAAATAATAACAGTAAACAAAAGTAACTATAACGAGTTAATAATCCTGGTCGTAGAGAGTTAAAAAAGAATGGCGATCACATAAAAAAATAAGTGAGTGTTAGAAAAGAAATTTTTTAATAATACGTTTACATTGTTATTCTTTTAAAACGGATATTACTTTCTGATCCCCTAAACGTTTGAGAAAGATAATAATAATTTCACAAAGGATCTTTCTTCAAGGAAGAAAATTCGACAGTTGAAAAAATACACGTGTATATCCATCTATTAAAATACTTAAACAGGATGAAATCGATTTTAGATACTGTCATCACTTACTGCCTGACATACCAGTTTACGGTATTTAACTCGATATCCGATGTACTATCTTTCTCTACATGCTTTTTAACATCGTATCGTGTACGTGTACGTGTACGTGAACACTGTTAGAAATTCCTTCCTATTTTTTTTCTTTTTTTCTTTTTTTTTCATTCCTCTTATCGCATCGAATCCGGTAGACCGTAGTTAATCGCAGATGCATCGAAATCGAATTCGAGCTATTATCCTAGCGATGCACGAATCAATCGGCCGTCAATCGATTGGATAATTCGACCTAGCTTGCCAACAGTCGGGACAGACATCAGGCCCCGATGTCTGGTGCACTTGAGTGGATTTAAAAGTCGATAAAATTGTTTCTTATCAATGCAACCGGCTGCGAGCAACGAAACGTGGGCAAAAACTTTTCGGTACAATCGATATTAGGTAGTAAAAGCGTTGGACGGGAAAGTTTCAGAGAGCAAGTATTAATTTTCTAGTTAGGAATGATAAGAAAAAAGTTATTCATTTTGTATTTTATTTTTTAACATTTTACGTTTGAAGTAATATGGTATACGAACGACTAAGAAGCTAATCGACATAACTTCGTTTATGTCGATGATTCAATTATGACATTGTGATGATTATCTTGTGATTACTAATATTTTGACAATAGAAGGATATTTGTTTTCAATCGAAAGTGACTGATCTCTGGGCCTTTTATGTATCTATATATAACATTTCTATATATAATATAATAAAAAATAAATAAAAATTAAGAAATTAAGAAAATTAACAATTGTATATATAATTGATTACTTATAATAACATTATATAATATAATATTATATTATTATTACATTACGTATTATAATATAATAGTTACGATTAATATATTATATTAATATATTAATAATATATATAATATAACTATTAATGTATATAATTATTTTTACTATTATTATATTAATATGATAATTGCAAAACGTAAGACATAATGAACCAAGTGGCGAACTTATCTATTTAATATTTTCCAATATCTCGTTTGTCGATTTTTCTTCAGCTCATTAGGGACGAAACAATATTTTACCACAACGTTATAACAATCAATTTCTTTTTCTTTTTTTTTTCATAAAATTGTGGAATCCACAGACGAAACGGTAACATTAAAATATAACAATATTAAATAAAATATATGCAGTATTATATATATTATTTATAATACAATATTAAAAATGATAGTTGATTCAGTTGATTAAATAAAATAACACAACCGAATTGATAGAAATTAAAGCTCACGCGCAACTGCCTTACCTCCAGTAATTTAATTCCACGATCTATACATTTGCAGATCAAATAAGCGACGTGTGCAAGAAGAACTACATGCGGGATCTCTACAGAAAAATAGACGGGGCTGTTCTGATCTCGCAGCTCGAGAAGGACCTCGACTGCACCATCACCTTTCAAACGCATAGTATCCTCCAACGGTTCATGCTTCGTTTCGACCAACTGCAATTGGACTGCAACGATCATCTTTACATCTACGATGGTGCGCACGCGGTCAGCAGTTACAAGGTAAAGTCCCCGGCGTTTCATTTCGTAGCGGTATATTCTATGAGCCACCGGGTAACCGGTTACTCGGACTTTCATAGTCGATCCGTCGTTGCGAAACGTATAACTCCGATCTGCATTCAAATTGGTGTGCCAAAGCTGGATGTAATATCGTCGCTTAGTCGTGAATTTGCATTCGGGTGAACCGGCATAGTTATTGTTTGTTCGTTTCCAGCGAAATGTCTCCGATTTCCAGGGGAATGGATACCACTTGAGAATGAGTTTGGGAAACATTCGCGGTTTCAGGTATAGATTTATTGCGTAAATAACTGTAGAAAATGATTTCGTTGCCAGCATTTGAAAAAGAGGGATTTGTGTTTGACTTTGGTCAAACATTTGCTTCGCTCATATATATTTCTGTGATTTGAGTTTATGCATTAATTGAATTGGAGGATATTGGATTGGGAGGATAAGATGAATGGAGATAAATTTCGTAAAAGAATAATACAACTGACAGAAGATTATTACTATTAGCATTACTACTAGCAAATTATGCATTGAGTTATGTAAAAAATATTCTTATTATTCTAATTATAATTATATAACTATATATTATGTATTGTATTACAAATATATATTATTCATATTAAGACAATTGTAATACAAACATATTTGTATTACAATTATACATTAGTATATTTATATCATGATTGTATTATATAAAAAATACTTTACACAATATTTAAGAATTAGTTTAATTTAAATTAACAAATTAAAGGAGACTCATAAAATGTTCAAAACTATTGTTTTGTATATTTGAAATTTGACAAGTGCATGTAGATTTCTGTGGTTTACTGTGTACGTACATATGGTTTAGTACATCCACACTCATTGTATAGAATTCCTCTCACAATTGTCCTAACAATTAATATGTAAAGTTTCTGCTATACTACTATCTAGTGCAGATGTAACAGTACCATTTTTTTTTAAATTTGGCAATTAATATGTAAAATTTCTATTATACTACTATCTAGTGCAGATGTAACAGTACCATTTCTTTTTTTTTTTAATTTGACAATATGTAAAGTTTCTATTATACTATTATCTAGTGCAGGTGTAACAGTACCATTTTTTTTTTAAATTTGACAATTAATATGTAAAGTTTCTATTATACTATTATCTAGTACAGTACTAGATGTAACAGTACCATTTTTTTTTTAAATTTGACAATTAATATGTAAAGTTTCTATTATACTATTATCTAGTGCAGATGTAACAGTACCATTTTTTTTTTTAATTTGACAATTAATATGTAAAGTTTCTATTATACTACTATCTAGTGCAGATGTAACAATACCATTTTTTTTTTAATTTGGCAATTAATATATAAAGTTTCTATTATACTATTACCTAGTAAAGATGTAACAGTACCATTTTTTTTTTTAATTTGGCAATTAATATGTAAAGTTTCTATTATACTATTATCTAGTAAAGATGTAACAGTACCATTTTTTTTCTAAACTTGACAATTAATATGTAAAGTTTCTATTATACTACTATCTAGTGCAGATGTAACAGTACCATTTTTTTTTTATAAATTTGGTACTTTGAATTCATAGTTCACAGAAAAGAAAGAGAACCTGTTTAGTCAAGCATATTACCTACAAATCAGCAAAGTAGCCCTTAAATTAGCAAATTGATAAGATTTAATTAGATAATATCGTTAATAATATGAGAAAGTTCACAAAAGGAAAAAAACGAAGGAGAAAAGAAAAAAATACAAAGAGAGACTTGACGTGCATCTTCCTAGCAATTGCACCCAACTTGGGAAGCAATGTTGAAAAGGTTCATTCGCGTAAATAGCGCTTCTCTAATCACCGTACGATCACCAGCCGCTAATAATGACTAATGCGGAGTCCGAGGATGAAACGTGACTTTTTCTCTCCGATTAACGTTTCGAAGCGTAATTGCCTTCATCGATCAAAAGATGAAGCGGTAATTTGCAGCGGGGAACGACGTTATTTTTCCGTGATTACCGTCAGGGACAATGGCGTCCTGCCAATGGGCGCCGAGTTCTCAGATGTGAGGGCCATTTTAATACATCCTCGTTCCATTATAAATTCTGAGCATGGCCAGAGCCGCGGAGGCGCTAGAAACTTGCACCATTAATCAAGATTCCGTCTCTTGCCGGAAGAGAGGTGCGCTTCGTTTGCCTGTTTCTTTGTTCGGAATTTACTTTTCTTGATCGGCAGAGGTTTCAATCTGAAATTATTCAGATTTCAATGAAACTCGCACTTTTGCAGATTTATTGCGGCCTCCGTTCAGATGTAGATCATTTTTACCAGCTGCGAGAGGGAATTGATTCGCGTCTCGGATTTTTTTTTTGCACTTTATTTTACATATTTCACTCGTTATTTGGATTTTGCGTTCTGGATTCCTCCTTGCAGTTTCATTTTACTTGTTTCTCACGTACTTTTTGGATTTTGTTTTGAATCGTTTGTTTCGTATTTTATTTTACTTTCTCGCTTTGGATTATTTGGATCGGGTCATGAAGTTTTCTTATATTTCATTCATTACTTTCATTATATCTTGGAGTTTTCTGTTTTGTCTTTATTAATTTCACTTATTGTTCTGATTATGTTTTGGATTTTCCGCAGTTTTATTTTACTCATTTTACTTGTCATTTGAATTGTATCTTGGATTTCTTTTCGATTTCATTTTACTGGTTTATGTTTGAAAATTGTAACACCATTGTACGAAATGTCTTATGCATTTTATTTGAGCTGTTTTATGTATTTTGGATCTTTCTAGTCTTCTGTAATATTTACATTTAGAAAACGTTTGAAAAATGTTTGTACGTTTGGAAATCTTCTGTTATCTATAGATCAGCGTCATGAATATTTTAAGTATTTTAATTATGTTAGATGCATTATATGTAAATTCTCAAACCATCTATTTAATTTTCAAATACCGTGATACTTTTAAAGTTCCTGTTCGAATGTCATTTGCTTCTAATTGGTAAGAAAAGTTTCTGAATCTTCTAAATTTTAAAAATATGTAAAATTAATTACTCAAATTTTCGTAACTCTATATAATAAATTATAAACGAAATTAAACTTAATATTAATGTCGAAATAATACTCAGAAACATTACGCAATGCTCTTTCAGCTTGATACGCATAGAAAAGATCATAATAATTTTAATGTTTTCTTGGTCGTCAGTATTTTAATTTTGTTCAATTTCGTTTACAATTTATTGCGTAGAGAATAATAAAAATAAAATAATATTGTATATTTGTAAATTGAATTATGTACTTTAATATAATATTACGATTCAGAAAGTTTTATAATCGCATTTCAAATAAGTACATAGAGGATACTTATAAGGATATCATAGTCTGAACATTAAATCGAGGAAAGATTTACACGTCGTAGATACGTTGTATTTATTAACCAGTTCAATAATTAGTATACTTTGTCCACACTTGAAATTATATACTTCAAATACTTCAGTGTTGCTGTGTACAGAGAATTTGGCAACGAAAAAATTTAAGTAAATATAACAATAAATAACAAGATTTTTAAAAGACATTTTCTTAAGCCAAAGCAGCAAAATAAATAAAATGAAATAAAGCAACATTTATTACCCATTGTTACAATATATAGTAATTAGCTACAAATTAATACACAAAAAAGGAGGATTAATACACAATTATCGTGTTGGATTTTTTTTGCGTTTTGCCTTTCGTTGTTGTAATTCTGTCCTTCCGAGACTTGTAATCAGTTAATTGTATCTTTCACTGTTTAATTAATTTTTCTGCAATTCTAGTTCCCCTTACTTTTTTTTATATTAAAGTGAATATCTAATACTGCGTAATAGTTATTTCTCAACGAGTGTTGTACGTATTATGCATAATTACGTTTACTACCTTGTGTTTTTTAATGGTACCAAGTGGCAGACTTGTGAAAGACTGGTTAATTATCTCCACATTCAATAATTACGTAAAGTATGCTTTGACCATCCGCTTATGGATATCTGCTATAAGTAACAGAATCAGTTATTCAATCTACGATTTCTCTTATGAAGAGTCGTGTATGGCACCAAATCTCATAGTTTTCTTTTTATCTGCATTCAATTCGCGCGAAGAGCTTTGTCGAGATTAAAAAATGTCTCGATTGACATTTAAATATTAATATTGCGACTACTAAACTTTTATGTAACTTCATGTTTTTGAGAATATATAAGAATTATAATATTATTATATTTAGTATAATTTAAGAAATGGGATTTCGATGAAAAATTCGGTTCGTGTATTGAATATTATAAAAAAAAAAGTTTTTATTCTGTGTATGTTTTTTATATTATACGCATTTTCTGAAATTTTGCACTTCAAAATTTTCCATGAATGCATAAAAATTCGCAGTCTAGTAATAACTAAGCGAACGAAGCCACAACTTCAGTTTTTATTCTTTCTTTCGAATTGTAAGAGCAAGCTTACATTTCTTGTTATCGGCTAGATTTGTTTACGATATTTTTATGTGTAGTATTTTGAGCCTTTTAGTTTAATTTCAAATATTCCACCTCTTCAAATACTTTTCATATTTTTTTTTTATATACAGGAACTTTGATTATACTATAAATATATGTATATTTCATAATTTTTAATGTTGCTTATGGTTTTAAAAAAATGAAAATATCTTAGACATTTTAGATATGTGTCGTACACTTATGGTGAAGATTGGATACAATTTTCCAGTTGTCTCTATGAGAATGTTATGAAACCGACTTATGAAAATTTCATCTTTATAATTTAACTGATATATAGCTGATAATTTGAAAAATGAAAAATAGAATGAAATTTTTATGAAATTTCATAAAAAGCAGTATATTTTGAATATTTAATATAATGTTAAATACAATATTTAATATATTTCGTATAATATGTATATCTCTCATATTGTATACATTATATGTCTTTTCCTCAAAACTTATTATAAATTCATAAAATTTCAGAGTTTATTCAAGGCATTGTACTGAATTTTATGATATAAATATCATTTATTAGGAATAATCGTAAGTTCTGACTATAATTGAAAACAAGTGAGAAACATATCACGTATTTCGAATTACGTTCATTCTTTGTTTAACAAAATAATTAACCCTTATTGAGTGAATTTTTCTTAAACAGATGATAATTGATTGTCAATAATAATGTATATAAATTCTAAAATGTTTGTTCAAATTTTTTATTCGAATTTCAATTTTTAGAAGGTTTGAAAATACCATGTGAATGTTTTCAGATTCTTTTCAATGACGTTTACGCAGCGAAAAATGTGTCGAACACAAAAAACCTTCGTTTACAGTTTGCGGTAGCAAAGTAAAAGTTAATTACGCTAAAAAAAACTGGTTCTCGCTTCTGGTGAAAGACACTCATTTTTGAGTAATGAACGTACAGAGACAGAAGTACATATTTTTATTGTTAAAAACTGTTATTGTTAAAAATTCAAGTGCCTTGAAAATCATTGAAAAATTTTTTTCATGAACAGATATATTATAATTTTAAAAGTTAAAGTCTTTCTTTTATAATCAACCTCTTCAAACTTGTACAATTTTTATTCGCCATTTTATTGAACAGAGAGAAAATCGTACAATAAGTTTCGAGATCAGTGTAAAAAGGAGATTATTATTTTTAAGATCACATCTCGTCCTGAAAAAATTTTTTTTAACGAATTCAAATTCAATTTGAATTTTTATAATTTTCGAGGACAAACGTATCCTTGGTTTTCCATCTGTTAGGTGATGTAAAAACATCTTAGACAAAAATCAATGCAAAATTTAAATCAAAGGAGAGACTTTATCCTTTAATATGAGACCAACTGGATTGTTCTATAATTTCTCTTTGTGAAATTTAAACAATTCACATAGATATTATAACGAAGTTACAGTTAGACAAACCGTAAACAATCTTTCATCGAGTGTGTGAGTATTTTCGTTTCATCTCTGTATATGTTAAATATGCTGCTCCACGTAACCTGAATATTTTAGATGCTCTGAATACTTTAGTCATGTTTCAGTCACTAATGTCTTAAATGTTATATGTGTCCTAAATATTTTAGGAATTTGAGGTAACCTAGATGTCAGATAATCCAGATATCTCAGCAACATTAATATTTAAAAAATACTAGATTTCTGACATATCAGAAAGTAATTGATTCCATAATTATTCACGTGATTATATGTATCAACGTGAAAATGTAATGGAAACCTGTGTATTTTATCCGAGGTAACTTAAATTTTAGTCTGGATATTCAACGATATTTGAGGAATATTAATATTAATATCAATTCAGAAAGTAATGGAAAAGTTTCTTAACTGTTCATGTGGTTATATTTATTATAAATCATAAATTAATTAAAATTAAAACATCGAATAAATTTAATCTACACTAACTTTGTAATGTCAGATAATTTAAGTATTTAATATTTTAAAATATTACACATCTCCGTCATTTGAAAAATAATAGGCCTCTTAACTATTAGTACGATAACATTTATATGGCAATTATAAATTAATCGAAGCCCAAAAAATTGAGCGTTAAAGAGGTATTAAAGATCGGGCGTTAAAATCATTTTCCTAGGAAATCTGTTCAATGATTTGTCGATCAGTTCTCGATGAATCATCGTCTTGGTATCGAGCGTAGTTTCTCAAAGTACAGGATGTCCATAAAGTCTCTTTACAATTTCAAAAATTTATTACAAAGGCAAATGAAAAGACAGATAAGTGAAAATTATTACAGAATGATTATTACAAAATTGCCTTTGTAATAAATTTTTGAAGTTGTAAAAGGACTTTATGAACACCCTGTACATTATCGTTGATTTTATCAAACGCGGTTCGAAATACAAAGAAAGAAATGCGATAATGAGTTTTCTGCTCGAGAAACAGAAGGTTTTGGGTCAATGAAAAATGAGTACAACCACCGCAAGCGCTATTTTTCTTTTTTTTTTTTCGTGGATTTCGGAGGGGGATATTTTGTGAGTTGGTCACGCGATGTCGCAATTTCCTATGGATTAAAAATTGTAATAGGAACGGTTATAACTGTACTTTTGGACTGACCTAAATACTTAATAGCCGGCTCTGTGTACTGTATTTATTTATTTATTTTTCCCGCGCGTTTTGTTATTCGATGCGAAATAAAGACTGCTGCTACGTGCTATCCGACAAACTCCAGAGAAACAATACAGATTTCATTGATTACTTCACGTACTTGTACATGCCAAAATATCAGTTTCTTTTTAATTACATGCTGTAACTGCAAAATGTATTTGTACGTCGTTGTATTCATCATAGTATGTGCCTAAACAAGCACGTTGCATTACAATTACAATTGATTAATACGTGTTGCGTAATTAATTAAGTCTACGTATCAAATGTTTAATTTCACAATCGAAATTATCTAATGTTTGGTAAATTGACAAATTTTAAATAATGTACGACCTATTGTACTAACTGTCTAACTATTAGTTAAAGGGTTGAGAAAAGAACAAAAAATATTTATGTTTCGTAATTTTTCATTTTCTAGCAAATTCTGACAGTGATAAGTGGGATTGTACAATTATCAAAATCACAATGATTTAATAATAATACGATAATAATAGTTAATTGTAATTATTTACAATTAAGTACCTGTAGCGGAATAAAATACTTTAATTGTTCTATACGGAATGAGCTTAATAAACGAACTTAACAAATCATTTTTCAGATAGAAATTTAAACTAAACCAGGATTCAGAGTCTAACAGTTGATTTTCTCAATTTCTCTTACCATTTGATTATTCAAATTATTAACAGTATTAACGATTGGTAAAAAATAATTAACAATAAAATTAGGTTCGTCGTTTCTATTATTACGATCAATTAAATTTTAGGTGAAATTCGGCAAAATTCTTTGAAGACACGTACTGTTTATGTAACGAAATATAACACAATTATAATACAACATTTACCAGTTTCTATTACAACTTGTCATCGCTTGGAGAAAATTAATAGCTAGCACGATAGCTATTACGTGCAAGCTTATTTGTTAAACATCGCAGAGACACGCTTGAATATTCGCGCACGTTTTTACTCACCGACGATGTTCATAAACTGTGCTTATTTAGTTTCTTGGCCAACGAGGCAGCAGGCCGTAATATAATTTGTCAAGCAATGAAAATTCGCTACGATCTCGTCTCTGACAGTTAAAAAATAAACGACCTCTGTCCTGAAATATCTTCCCACCTTGTTTAGTTTCGCTGTCTTCATTTCTCCGTCAGACACGTCTTTTCTTTTTACATGACACACGTTAATTTATTTCATTTCTTTTACTATTTTTATATTAATTAATATTTATTTAATTAAACCATCATCATCATTATTTTCATATATTATTATATGAAATATATATTATATATTTCATATATAATTTTAATTATTACAATTAGAGGAATAATAATTTTATTTTCATATTTTATTTGTTTAATTAATTTATCAAAAATTATTAAGTGTAAATTTAAATTGTTTAATTTACATTTTTATTATATTTCTTATACTATTTTTTAAATATAAATTAATGATAAAATTTAAATTAATACATATAAATGAATTTAAATTGATAACAAAGAATTTTAAAATTACTAATAATGCAACGACAGCGACACAACTGGAAAAAGTGGACTTTTCGAGAAGTGAAAAGTTTAGCATTATTTTGTCAATTGAATTTGTGAACGAAATTCGAGATTGACGCGTTTTTATTTATAATGACACAGTTTGAAAATATTGCACAGTGTCACGTGACTAAAATAATTTGAAATAATTATGAGAGTTCTAATAATTCGCGTAATTCGCATAATGCAAATGAAGCTGATCTAATTTCACTCTTTGATCTTATTTCCGATGAGTATACATAATTAGTATTGTTGATACAGATCATCTAATCATGGCTTTTAAAATATAACGAAACCAGGAGCTTTCATGCGATTAAAATTTCCAGTAAGATTTCGTTTTAAGTTTAGGAATTCCTATGAGGTGTAATTAGAACAACTTTGTGCGTTTAAGAGAAGTTACAAGCGAGTCGTACATCGTTACGACAAAGTTCCGAACTTTGTAACCCATTTTCCGGCTAAGCAATTTCAATCTTTTGATTCAATACTTTACCATTAGTAACATAGATAAATCGAGTGCACAATTTTCTTTCTTCGCAAATTTTTAAAAAATCTTTCGTGGCGACTAAAAGCTGAAGATTTAACATATTTTCTTTCAATATTTCGTTATATTCGATTCATCGTCTTCAGCGAGTTATTAATTAGGTAAAATTTTATTATTATTAGGTATTTACTCATTACTTATTATGTATTTTATTATATTTATTATTATTATATTATATTATATTTATTATATTTATTATTATTATATTATATTATATTTATTATATTTATTATTATTATATTATATTTATTATATTTATTATTATTATATTATATTTATTATATTTATTATTATTATATTATATTTATTATATTTATTATTATTATATTATATTTATTATATTTATTATTATTATATTATATTTATTACATTTATTATTATTATATTATATATTTTATTATATTAGGTTATATTTGTTAGGCAATAACGATAGAATTTGCATTCTGTGAAATTGATAAGAAAACATGATTTCAAATTGCCATCGTATTGGTAAGGAATGGTAAAAATTTATTTGAAAATGAATTTCTCAGTTGGAATTTACCCGAGTAGTAAATTCAACAACTCGAGAAAAAAATTGAAAAACATTCTTCAAACGTTCACCAACTAGACTAGTTAGTCTAATAAACGACACGAATACAAATATAGATTTGATCGAAATGGGCGATGGAACGTTCGTAAGTTTGGCAACTGCATACATTCGATATATGCACGAACTATGTATGTATGTGCATATATATACGAAAGAAGTATGTATGCATAATGCATGCAGAACGAAACAGGGAGAAGGCCAGAGAGCAAATGCAATTTTACATAATGGTGATTTAACTTTAATCTTTCTTATAGTCTGCGTAATGGTGCGTTAAGCTCGACTTTTATTACTTATCGCTTTATCCACATTCTTTTCTTCTTTTTCTTTAGATGGGTCGTCTCTCTTCCATCTTGAGTTTCTCTGGCGTTACTCAACGAGATCTTACTTTTTTGCTATTCCAGAATTTCGAAAAATGTAAAAAAACTTCAGAGTACTTGGCGATGTGTTTTTACTATTGTTTTCTACAAATCTTTATAATATATTTATACTGTACTATTCTATAAATAGTGTTCTATAAATATTTATACTACACTATAAATAGTATAAATATATATTATAGTGTATTTATGCTATACTATTTTATAAATAGTATAAATATGTATTGTAGTGTATTTATACTATACTATTCTATAAATCCTTATAATATATTTACACTATACTATTCTATAAATAGTATAAATATGTATTATAGTGTATTTATACTACACTATTCTATAAATCTTTATATTTGTACTATACTATTCTATAAATTTTTATAATATATTTCTGCTATACTATTCTATAAATAGAATAAATATGCATTATAGTGCATTTATATCATACTATTCTATAAATTTTTACAATATATTTATACTATACTATTCTATAAATTTTTATAATATATATGCTATACTATTCTATAAATAGTATTCTATAAATAATATAAATATATATTATAGTGTATTTATATTATACTATTCTATAAATTTTTATAATATATTTATAGTATACTATTCTATAAATAGTATAAATATACATTAGTGTATTTATAATATACTATTCTATAAATCTTTATAATATATTTATATTATACTATTCTGTAAATCTTTATGATATATTTATACTATACTAGTCTAAATTTTTACAATATATTTATACTATACCATCATTTATACCATATTTCTTTAAATCTTTGAAAAGTTTGTCACGTAAAATTCAAAAGCAACATTTTGCTCGAGGCGTAAAGAATTCACCGGTCAATTCCTCGCACATCATGCTTGTACGAGTTCGAACACTGATTTGAGATCGCGCCTCGGGGAGAAGATTTCGTTGAAAACGTTCGGAACGAAGGGGTTATCGAGAAAATCTGACCGATTGGATTTTCATGGCGCGCTTTTATTTCGAAAACGAAACTAACAACCGCCGTGACATAATGGAATTCAGATCAATAATAGTCCACTGTACAACACCGCTTAACCCATTCGAATCCAAGCAGTAATTTATCAGTATTAAAATCAATTTTATTAAATTTTGTAAAATTTATTTTATTCAATTTTATTAAATTCAATCTTTCTACACTTTATAAAATTGTTAGATTATGAAACATAATGACGACGAAATATTATTAATAAAATTGGAATTTCATTTTATAATCGCAATATGAACAAATAAACGGTTGCTTGAAGAAAATTGCAATGTTGACGCAATGGTTCTTGGTTCTTAATGGATCAAGAATAATCGAATTTTTGATCATCACAGTGAAGTAATTTTGAAAAAAATAGAGTTCGTTTTTAAAAAAAAGATTGAAATTTAAATATTCTATGTAATTGCAAATGAAAATTTTCATATCTTTCTTTTTTTTTTTATATACACTGATTTATTTCTCAATTATAGTTATACGTAAGCTGAGAAAATAGCGAAGGTTTTAGATACTTTATAAGTATTAATTTATTTCTAAATTAAAGTTACAGTGACTCATTAAATATTTAAAGTGTTACAATTTCGTGAAAAAAAAAAAAATAAAAAACGTTTCGTAAAAAAGTATAAAAGTAAACCTGGATCTATTTTAAAGCTTCAAGCCTTTACTTTCAAAATACATCATTTATTTTATTCCAAGATATTTTTTACATATGGGAGATATTTTTACAAAGGTGGGAAAGTGAAGATATTTGTCTTCTCGAAAATACTATAAATTGTTGTAGTTACAGTGTGTTAAAACATTAAAAAATTTTTTCACGTCTGAAATCTGAATATAATGGGTTTAATGATTAAAACCTCCTCTTTACAACGACCTCCTAAAATTTGATGTTCGCTTTTTATTAAATTGCACATTATATTACATTTTAAATTCAATAGATGTTGAAAGTAAGATGGTGAAAATCGAATAGTTGAAATCGAAGATTTTATGCTATAATAAGAAAACAATTTTATTAAAATAATATGGAAATGAAACAGTTTTATTGAAATGGAAATTATTGTCAAAACCTTCGGTTAATTTAAGCATGAAATACCCGCGCGAGATCTCCTACCAACACTTGTTTATGATACTCGTTATTCAAATCTTCACTTATCCTCTCAATATCCCCCTTATACCGAACTACCCCAAATTGTTCTGGAATTTCCCCTGTGGTTGACAGTGGGTTTAATACATGGGAGGATTATTCTTTCATGAGGCGATCGATCGTCGAAGAGTCCTCCGTTTGTATCAAATACTATAAACGGCGTGCGTATTTTCTTGAAATGCTTCTGGAATTTATTCGTAATTTCATATTATTTATTATTCGAATATTTTTCTATCCGTATATCTTAAATGAAAATATTAATTCTGATGAAACATTTTCTGTCAGTGATATACAAATTATCCCAAACTGCAATGATTTAATCTACAAGTAGAAAGAAGAAAAAAATGTTGTACATAAAATACATAAAATACATCAAACGTTTAAAGATAACGAAGTTATAACAAATATTTCATTTCCATTACAACACGTAGAAATTAATTGTATAGTTGTATCGGCGTAATTATATATTTACATGTATTTTTGATCACTAGTAATTTTATATTATAGAATATAGTAATATATGTTATAGTAATATACTATATTTTTTATAGTAATATTGTAGTATATTATATGTTATATTATTAGTATATTATAGTTATATTATATGTAATAGTGATATACTATATTTAATTATATTTTATATAGTAATGTATGTTATGGTATATTATATATTATATATGTTATTATATACATTATTATAATTATATATTATTATTTATTATTTTTAATTATTATGTATATTATTATATACATGATTATATATTATATATTACTATATTTTGTAGTAATATACTATAAAATTATAGTAATATATTAAAAAATTATTACTTGTATTTTATGTTAAATAATTATCACACGTATGGTTATAATAATACAGTAGCGTATAATATTTTTAATTCCTCAATTTGATTGCAGCAATATAGTAGTGTATAGTATTTTTAATTTCTCATTTTGAAGTGTTGTTCCTACGCTACGAGCTTGATATCTGTGAATCATAATATAGAATTAACAATACTACAAAGTTCCTGAGAATTTTGCTCTGTGAGTTTAGAAATAAAACTGTTTGTTTGAATTTTCTGCAATAGTTCGTGCAAAGTTCTGTCGAAGTAAATGAAAATTATTTATTTCATTAATTCCAAGATTATACTGTAATTACATCTATGCATCACTGTTCACTATATCAACTACACGATTATCGAAATTTTATCAAATCTAGCAATCAAAGTGCTCAAGATAATTTTTCGAATTGTCTCGTAGTGGAAGATTTCGTAAAGAACATCGAGTCGTCCAATTAAATAAAAGAACCGCTTCAACCGTTCGTCATCCAGATCGATGGCAAGCATCCGGACAAATTCTTTTCCACTCCATGAGCCTCACGACAGAATGAATTACCGACAAAAATCGAGACGAGAGAGGGAGGAAAAAAAAAGAAAATAGAAAAAGCGAAGAGATGTTTCCCTTAAGAACGCCTGCGCGATGTTCAAGCCACGACATATCGACTTTTCGTGTGTTCCATCTTTCATAGATAGCAATGACACGATAAACGTCGGAAAGTGGACCGCGTGATTATTTCTATTCGATTGACGTCCCGTTTTATTTACGAGTAAAACGAAAGTCCTTTTATCTATCTAGATGGAACAAATGACAAAGTTCTTAAAACGAGATAAATACAGGAATATACTGTGGCATGTTATGTAAATAATATTGGATGCCTAGTGTAATTCCATCCAAAGTTTAACAGTTACGAATTTGACGAATTTTCTGTACTTTCGAGTTTCTATATTTGTGTTTAATAAGTAGGTAATATGTTACGAAACGTAGATTTTCAATGTGGTTAAAATTATTTCAACCGGTTAAGTGTCAGAAGCAGGGCTTCAGTTGTTCAAATTTTCAATTAGTTCTGATATAACAGATATTTCCTTACCTTTAAGTTTTCTGTTCTAGGAAAACAGTTTTATATGTACTAAAACTTGTATTCTATATATATATATATATGTGTGTGTGTCTTTTTTTATAGAATGAAAAAGTTGTAAAAATATTTAAAGATTTTTTTTTATTTAAGAGGATGCATTAGAGTCATTTCTCTTAGAGAAATATAAGTAATTAGGATGACATGATACAATGGCATGGAAGTGTAATTTATTGTTACATGATGTATAGATGAATGTTCTATTTTAATCGAATCTATCATGCAGTTCGGAGTTATTGAGATGTTTAAAGATAAAAACATGTGAAATAAAAATGTATGATCGCTGTATGCAAGCGAACGCATATGTATTTGCAAACTTGAGAATGAAAGAGTTAAAACATTTCTCAAGCATCTCAACAATTGACGAACAATTTGCCGAGACACAACCTAACTTACACACAACTTAATTTAAACAAAACTTGATTTACATACAACTTAACTTACACACATCTTAATTTAAACACAACTTAACTTTAAACCAACTTAACTTACACACATCTTAATTTAAACACAAACACAACTTAAAACCAACTGAACTTACACTCAACTTAACTTAAACACTTTATTTAAGACTTTATTTTCACATAACATAATTTGCACACAACTTAACTTGCATACAACTTAACTTCCACACAACTTGATTTATATACAACTTAACTTAAAACTTAACTTAAAATTAAACTTAAAAGTAAACTTAATTTAAAAGTAACTTAAAAGTAAATTTAATTTAAAACCAACTGAACTTAAACGGAACTTAACTTAAATACAACTTAATTTCCACATAATTTAACTTACACATAACTTAACTTGTACACACCTGAACTTAAAACAAACTTAACGTACACACAACTTAACTTAAAGACAACTTAATTTCAACACAACTTAATTTACACACAACTTAACTTTGAACCAACTTAACTTACACACATCTTATTTAAAAACAATTTCACTTAAGACCAACTGAATTTACACTCAACTTAACTTAAACACAACTTTATTTTCACATGATATAACTTACACACAACTTAACATGCACACATCTTGATTTATACACAACTTAAGTTAAAACTTAACTTAAAATTAAACTTAAAGTAAACTTAACTTAAAAGTAACTTAAAAGTAAACTTAATTTAAAACCAACTGAACTTAAATACAACTTAATTTCCACATAATTTAACTTACAACGTAACTTGCACACAACTTAATTTAAATACAGCTTAACTTAAAATCAGCTGAATTTACACTTAACTTAATTTAAACACAACTTAATTTCCACATAACTTACGTTCAACTAAACTTGCATACAACTTAACTTATACACAACTTAATTTGCACACAACTTAACTTACACGCAAATTAAATTAAAACCGACTTAACTTACACACATCTTAATTTGAATACAACTTAACTTAAAGACAACTGAAATTATAATACATATGACAATATTTTATCTTATAATATTTCGATTCAATAATAAAATATTAAAAATGATGTCACTCGAATGTAAAATTACTTGTAATCATCAAACACTAAATAATTCCAACTTCTAATACCTTCTTTGTACCAGATTTGAATTCTTACATTGAACACCTCGTACATTCGCAAAAAGGGGGAGAAAAGGAGAAAGAAAGGAATGAACGTACGATTAAAAACAATACACGGGTGGCACATCGTGACGCGAAATGTGCTCGTCTTGCACATGTCTCCGCGTCGAGCGCGAACGAAATCCGCTTGCGAAAAGAGACGCGAGCTGTCGTGGCAGAGACAGCCGGATTTAGCAGTTATTTGGACAGCACAATGGGACATCATAGAGACGTTTCACGCGCGGTAATATCCTGGCTGTCACCATGACGACAGAGCTTGCGTAATGGCTGTGTTCTTGTTACGAGGTTCCTGGTGGAAAAATACGCGCGCGACTATAGGTTTCGGAGAATTTCTCGACGCCATTTGTCATTCAATTGTTGTTATTTAGGGAAGATTGTTTCAAGGGTTTTCGTATGTCGCAAGCAGATATTCGTGTAAATGTCAAATGAAAGATCTCGAATTATTATTTTACAGTTTATTTCTTGCAAAATTATTTCATACGCAATGGGAGTTCAAAGCGAATACACATTTCGATGATTACTCAACTTTCAATTATATCAGTTTTTCGAATTGAACGATTGGTTTCTCTTTGGAATGTTAAAATTTGAGATTCTCCAACATGGTATAACTTGTATGATTAATATTGATTTCGAACTTGTGAAAAATGATAGACTTCTAATAATGATAGTCTTCTAATAATTGAGTTCTTCACTGTTATCAGCAGTGAAAAACTGTAATGATAGTGTTTACCTGTTTACATCAGTTGTACAATGAAAATGATTTATTTTAACGGAAACATTTAGTGAAACATGTAGCGTAATCTAATGTATTTGTACTGGAATGAACATTGGGAATGACATTGTTAGAAGTACGAAAAATAGTTCGAAATAAATGAAAATTATTCATTGAAAAAGTAACTATATATTACAGCGAGACATTTAGTTGCTTTTGAAATTATGTTGTATCATTTATGTGGATATTTTCATATATGTATACTCTTTCATGTATATATGTATACTCTATCATTTATGTGGATATTTTCATATATGTATACTCTTTCATGTACAAACATAATTTTACGTTACAGTAAGGCCTTACCTATCTAATAATCGAATTTTCTGTTCGAACATCTTGTTATACTCGAACAGAATATTTACTGGTGCTTTTATATCTTTGCTTTTTCTTAACTATGATATAAATCTATGTGATTATTATTATATGTTTGATATGTTTTCTACAATTGCAAAAAATGTACTAATATATAAGACTTCACTAGACAAAACTTTACTAATAAAGACAATATTGATGGAATAAGAATATAAAAAATAATATAGTATATAAATATAATATAATATAATATATATAACTATAATAATATATAAATATGTATAATGTAATATAATGTAATAATATATAAATATAATGTAATGTAAGAAATTACTTTATTTTCGCAATAAAACAACGTTTCTCTTATAAGTGACGATTTCTTCACAAACGAAAGTGATAAGAAAGTGTGTTGTGTCAAAGAATTATTTTGATAATTCGGAATACAAAAAGAAAGTAGTTCTATAGAATTATTTACGCAATTCAACAACTAAAATTTTTAGCATTGTCAAGCATTGAAATAAACTGACAATTCTCTGAATCTCCATTCAAATACACGCAATTTAATATCAAAAAAGTGGTTGTCCTATTATTCAAACATTCCATACCACTTCTGTCTCTCTGTTAGTTCGAATATTGAAAGTTCTACTGTATGTTATCGCTACGGTTCGAGAATTTTTATATACCAATTTTGCTCTCGTTTCGACACTTTCTTTGCTTTATGAATAATGTATCTGGAATCAGTCACGGAACTTCTGTCAAGTTTCAAATATATAAAACAAAGGGAAAAGTAGTATGGACAGTTTTATCGATCTCATTTAATTTGTTACTCAAAATTGGACCATTTTTGAAACATTTAAAGGAACAAATCAGAAAGAATTCGATTTTATGAAAATCTTTGTACAATAAAACGAATGGTATTATAATTGTAATCATACATAATTATATTATAATATATAATCTCGATAATAATAATTTACGTTTAATTATTATTAATTTATATATTAAAAAACACGTTTTGTACGCTTTAATGTAGCAATAGTAATTACATGGCATACTTCGTGAATCCTTTTTTCCAATTTATTTTTTCAGTGAACAAGTATAAAAGATGCTACTATTTTCTCAGAGTATCTATAGTTTTAACTAATAAATAAATTAGCGTCTATTGAATGTTTCGCATTCTCGTTTTTCTTTAATTATTTGAAATTTTTAGACGTAATTTCGCGACCAATGTATACGAGTATATTCTATTTTAAATAATATCTTGTTTCTTTAAAGAAAAGTGGAGAGAAAAATATTTTTAAAGGCACGAAAATTTTTCAAAAATTACATTAAATGCACGAATAACTTATTCCTCCAAGAAATTAGGAAAGAAATATAGTTTTGTTAATGCTTTAACTGGTACTATTGGACTATTAGACATAAAAATTTATTTTGGAATTAACTGTAATTACAATTATTTATTTTAGAATTAATTAATTATAATTTATTAGTTATTTATTTAATTAATTATAAAATATTACTTATTTCAATATTAATTAATTATAATTATTCGGAATGTAATTTCGAAATTTTCAAGTTCATTTAATTTCATTACGAACCTTCGTCACGAAACTTTTCGTACAAACTACGAAATAAAATTAAGGTAACGTAAATTTTTGTAAGTGCAGTCAGCCGTGACCTCACGCTACCACTTTCAGGGTTAATCGTTATCGCTTTCGAAGATGAATCAACAAGTTTCCCTTAAATTATAATAGACAGAGACCCGTTCGACGCGGCCCCGAAGTTCATCTTCCTGCGATTAACTCCGTACGTGTGTCCAGCGCACGTGTACTTGCTCTCGAAATAATGAACCCGAGGACCATTATTACGCCACGTATGACCTCTCTTTAAATTCCGATGAGGTGCAATCTCTGGTTTAATTTCTTGCCGAGATTGCACCGCTACGAATATTCAGAGTTACGTTTGGCATATGTACATAGCTACCGCGTTAAGTAAGTTTGCTACGTATCTGCTCGATAAATCTTCGAAGCTGGCGCAGCGTCGGATTTTGTACGCGTTATCACCAAGCATTCTGACTGTCCCTTACGACCACGTTTTTTTTTTTGTCATTACACGAGTTGGAAATCTCGTTGAAAGTCCCATTTCCGGCAAAACTCAAAATGAGATCAGGCGAGATCGGGATGATAATTTCTGTGGAAAGTTATTTCTTGTAAAAACATTTCTTGTGAAACTAATGGTGTATACCATATAGAGGTGTAAATGAGGCAGAGAAAACTTAAATATATACGTCTCATTTTGCAGTAATTTCCACTTATCTGTCTTTTCATTTGCCTTTGTAATAAATTTTTGAAATTGTAAAGGGACTTTATGGACACCCTGTATAACATTCTCTTAACTATCTAGTATTATTTTCGTATTATATTTCTTACACAAGAAAGTATTTTAGCAGAACAATCTTACACGTTTTGAAAATAAATACAGCGAGAAGCATAATTAATGATGAAAAAAATAAATTCAAATTCGTAATAAAAAGATCAGATGATAATTTATTTCGTCTGATTTTAATGACGAAATGTTAAAATTTCCATCGTTCAGTTCCAAAAATATCCAACATTCAATGAAACGGTGAGAAAGAAATCGTACAGCAAGTTTCGAGGAGTTATTTAGAACGAAACAGAATTTAATAAAGTTAACTTCATTCTCTGTTCCTGTCTCACGTTACGTGTTACGAGTTACGTTGAAATTACGTTCAATGAAATTTCACGTTGTCAGTCTCGTTTCTCTTTCAGTCGTACAAAAGAAATCTTCGAGGGTTTCCTTCTCGTTCTATCTCAATTCATATATGACAGGATACCTGGCTTCGCGATTTTTCATCAGATTTTCATTCATATTTGTCGAAAGTATCCGCCAATCTT
The DNA here is from genome assembly GCA_036937485.2 of Tetragonisca angustula. NCBI lineage: Eukaryota > Metazoa > Arthropoda > Insecta > Hymenoptera > Apidae > Tetragonisca > Tetragonisca angustula. The sequence continues at coordinate 107,130 of JAWNGG020000274.1, read as the reverse complement.
GTCATTATGTTCGTGTCACCGTCAGTATGTTGGTGTCGATAAATCAAGCACCGCGTAAGTACGAGATCGAGCCATTTGTCAGAATAATGAAATTATTCATCGAATCGTTCGAAAGCCATTTATACTTCGGAGCTTCGGGGGATATTTGTTTTTGTCGCAAACTTCGTAATTTAGCACGGAATTGTGATGAGATTTATTACGCCAGAGGGAGATGTGTCATCGTAGTAGAAACAATTCAGATTTAATTTTATAATTTTTATGCATTTATTTTCAAATGCCCATTGAAATCTATGGTATCTTGTAATTGTTACACTTTTCTTGAAAAATTGAAACATTTGCACAAACTTTTTTTTGATCGATTCTAGTCGATCAGTCCGATTAACAAACAAACTGTTATTGGTTGAATTCATTATATAAACGGGAAATAATAAAAGTAGTAAAATAAAAGGGAGAATTATATGAACTCTAAATGTATAATAGATTATTATAAATTATATATAATATATATATATATATATTATATAATAAATTATTCGTTTTCTAAGAAGTTCAGTGTAAAGATTATAGGATAAGATAAAGAATTATCTAAATGTAACGTAATGTAATGAAAGAAATAACGTGAAGATCATTTAACTTTGACAACAAGAGAATTTTTTGTCCCAAAATTGCAACGTTCTCTCAGTTTTAAGTATATTTAAATGTAACAAATGATACGTTTATTGCTTCTTAATCATTTCTGTCCAGTAATATCATACCGACAAGTTCAAAAGGAAAAAAGAAAGCGAATTATTGTATACGGTTCGGTCACTCGTTATGGTCCGCGCAATCAGTTGCCAGCGCATGGGATTAAAAGTGTCACGGGGAAAATTCAAAATGCAGAGTTCAAAATCTCGATATTCAATGAAGCGTGTTTTGAAATATCGAGTTTTCGGGTTTATGAAATTTATGAAATTTTCGAGAATCTCGACGCATTCGGAAATCTCGACACACACGGGAATCCCGACTTTTTCGAGAAGATATCGGGAATCCCGACATTTTCGTGATCTCGCACACCTCTAATTATATTGGAGTCATCTTTAAAATTTGTACATTTCATAGTTGTAGTTTAGTTTTTTAAACTTGGAATGTACGAATATATATTTATTTCAACAGCTCAAAGGTCTGTGAAGAAAGTGTACATTTTTGTCCAAATAATTTCATTTTCATTATTATACACAACATATATATATATATATATTATTTAAAAAATTAAACAATTATGAAATGTACAAATTTTAAAAATGTCTCCAATAGTATATATGTATATATGTTGCCTGACATCTGCATTATACTATTGGAGTCATTTTTAAAATTTCTACATTCCATAATTGTAGTTTAATTTTTTAAACTTGGAATGTACGAATATATATTTATTTCAACAGTTCAAAGGTCTGTGAAGAAAGTGTACATTTTTGTCCAAATAATTTCATTTTCATTATTATATACAGCATATATATATATATTATTTAAAAAATTAAACAATTATGAAATGTACAAATTTTAAAAATGTCTCCAATAGTATATATGTATATATGTTGCCTGACATCTGCATTATACTATTGGAGTCATTTTTAAAATTTCTACATTCCATAATTGTAGTTTAATTTTTTAAACTTGGAATGTACGAATATATATTTATTTCAACAGCTCAAAGGTCTGTGAAGAAAGTGTACATTTTTGTCCAAATGATTTGATTTTCATTATTACCGGAGTTTTGTATTAATTTTTATTGTGTGTATCTGATAGTTTCGCGATTTTTATTTTTGATTTCCTTCTAGACAGTGTATTTACAAAATATGAAGCTTACTTATAAAATACTTCGTACTTTATAGAAATACTATATAAAAGTACTATAAAATAAGCTTATAAAATATACATATGTATGTATGTATTCAATACTTCGGAAGGAAAATTTCAATACGTTTTTTTAAAATAATTCGATTGTTGAATTTCATTTATCACATCTAAGCGAGATGAAATTTTTAACTCAATGTAACGATTAGATTAATGATCTAATCGCTTTTCATGCTGAAGGACAATTGATCCATTCTTCAAAATTACTAGTTCCTTATCAATTATTTCCTGTAAAATAATTAACTGTACAGAAGATAAAATTGTGTTCAGAATACTTATTTGAATTTACAAAGAGGAAAACACGTGATATTTATATAATACTTGAATCATAGAATTTTTTTGTTACTTGATGCTTAAACATGTCTCTATTATTAATTTGCGCAGAGTCTACAGACCAGTGATTACCAATCTTTTTTATTTCACTATTATATACCCCCCTTTCCTTCTAATGATAAGATATGGAGATTTTTTTCATTCAAATTAAAGAATTAAAATATTTCTCAATTTAAGATAGTAATTCATATAAATTGAACAGTATTTTATACCATGTAACTAATTTATTTAAATGCTTTCAAGTCTAATGAAAGTCATAGCTAATGAGGAACCTTTGATTGTTCTCTTTATGTGTACATGTTATTTACATTAATATTTGAACAGTAACGTATCTAAACTGTTACAATTCTGTAAAATAATATCAGTTTCATAATTTTCGTGGATCAAAATCTATATTCACGTCAAAGTGAAGCCTTCACTTCAGCATAACTGAAGTCCTTACTTTTAAAATGCATCGATCATTTTATTCTAGAGTAGAATTTTTATTTACTCTCAAAGTATAGGGTGGCTACTGAAAAACTGAAGGGTTTGCAAAGGCACAACTTGTTCATTTTCAATCTTTTTTATTTTCTTTTCTTGTAGGTTATAGAGCATTCCTTGGAGATTAAATATACATAATACTGAAAAAAATCCATTAATTATAAAAAATTAAAAGAACATGTGTTTGTACAAGATGCTCACTGAAAGACTGAACAAACATAAAACAAAAATAATTTTTACAAACCCATGTATTCTCAATTTTTTATTATTTCATTTGGAAATATAATTAATGGATTTTTTTCAATATTATGTGTGAAAAACAACATTCCTTAAATGACCACCATTTTCCTGCTCACAAATATAGATTCTTCCAATCCTTCAGTTTTTCACTAGCCACCCTATACATATTTATCAATTTCAAAATGAATTAATTTTATTTCAATCATCTTACTAGCATTAGTAACATAATTAATGTTATATTTTTAAAAATGTAGCTGTATCTTTATTCTGTTTTCTTAAATGAAGCATTAAAGTTGAAATTTTATTAAACCGTACATAAACCACGCACATTATTCAAACACGCATAAATTAATAGCCACATAAAAACACGCCGTTTTCTCATTCTTGTTTACAGTTAATCGCGATATATTAAATACGCGATAATCGCGTCAGATGTGAATAGTAGAAGGGGTGGAATAATTAAAGTTGATTTTTACTTTCTCTCCTGAAGGCTGGATTGCAAAGTTTCGTTTAGACGGCGGGGGGCTTTATCGGAAATTGCTTAAGAAACTCCTTAATAACAACCTTCTTAGGTACTAATACAAATTATTTTCAACCTTTCGCAGTCTTAGACTGATTACTTCGAAATCCTCTTAACCCTCAAATAGTGTTCCGTTTAATTGGAAACGACAGAATGATTGAAGTCATCAAAAATATGTTTTTAATCCTGAATGATAAAATTCTTAATATATAAACCCTAATTGTCTTGACGTAGATGAAGCAATAATTTTTTAAAAATCTACTTTAAAGTTAGCTATTAATCCTGAAATTAATATTGTTATTCTAAAAATTAATAAAGTTAAATTTTTATTAATTTTATATTTAATAAATTTTCATATCAAATTATCAAATAAATACCTGCAGTTACTAAATGTAGATGAATGTACTAAATATGAAACTGAAGCAGAAGCTGTTGGAAGAAGATTGCTACTAATTAAACAGAAAATGGAAATTGTGTACTCTTTGTAAAAATTATTCTTAATAATATTAATGTGTACATCATATGGTCGAATGGTGGGAGAGATTTTTTTAAATAGAATCGTATTCGATTTATCTGAGCGTTCTCTATGAAAAATGATTTGAGCGTGAGAGAAAAAACATTAATCCGAGCAGAAAAATTGTCGACACTTAACTGCTATAACTTTTTAACAAAAATCCATAAATTTATCCATCTTTTACTTATTTTAAAACTTGTATTACTTTAACGATACTGCGTTTGTTTCTTCAGAAATATTTTTATATCGTTTTAAAAGGGAACTTTTGCAAATTTTTGGACACCAAAAAATTTTTTTTTCATCGCTAAGTCCACCGTAGTTTTGAAGATTTATTTCATGGAGTTAATAAGAGTTTGTATAAATGTCGATAATCTTTCATCGTGTGTATCATAAAAGAGATAAAAATTTCCTGTATGTTGTCTCTGTCTTTCATACGATAAGCTTTACAAAATTATATAAAGATGAAATAGGATAGAATTTAATGTCAGATAGGATATTGAGATACGGTAGAACTTCGATTAACAGACATAGTCGGAAGGTACAGCTTAAATAAATTGACGCTAACGGATAATCCAAACCGAAGAAGATGTAATCTTCTTCATATAAAGTAAGAGCTTAATCTCAATTTTTCTTGGAATACAAACATATGTATACATTTTACAATATAATTAACCCTTTGAATTCGAATGTCACGCTGGAGGTGACAATACAAATTTGCTTAAAAATAAAATTGTTCTGAAAATCATCACATCGAATTATCAAAACATTACAGAAAATTACGAAAAGTAAATTGTGTTACAATAATAATAATTAAATAACTAAAAAATATTGGATTTTATCGTTGTACATTGATTTACCTAATTTATCTTGAAAGAAGTACAACTAGACGTGCAACAACATTGAAAACAAATTGAGTTTAGAGGCTTAATATTTTATCAAATGTAAACTAATGTTGACATTTGATATCTGATATCATTTTTATTTTGTAGTTATGTAATATCAATTTTACAGTTACGTAACAGCAGTGAAAATCGCTTGTTTGCATCAGGCTTTTGCGTCGAGACAGCAATACGTAATTATCACTCGTAATAATAAATGAGGAAAATTTGAGAAGAGAGAGAGAATCGATAGACATGGACATTTATTAGCAAACATAAGAAAATAAGATAATTTCGATGATGAAAACTTGGTTGATTGAGACCACGGATCATCACGATCTGATTTATAATCCAACTATATTACAATAATAGTAAGGCAGGCTTCTAATTTACTTACTTCTAATTAAATATCTCGCGTCAAAATAATTTTGTTTCACATTTATATAGTTTATGTTACATTCATAGGTTCATTATGAGATTTTATTCAATTTTTTCTTTCAGTGATATTCTGCACGTGTCCCTTTCAATCATTTTCTGTCAAACATCTTGCAAACACTATGTTACATTACATTACAATTTTCGGAAAATTTTATTTAATACTTTAAATAATCTAAGTAATATCTATGATAATTTGTTCTATTAAATTTCAATTTCTGTCTATGCTTCTCTTGGAAGACTATTTTTACTGAAGATTGGTAGAAAATGTGATTTTTGTTGCTACGATGTTGATGCGAATGTGATGTTAAAATAGGTAACAAGTAATAATATATAATAATAAAAAGTAAGTAATAAAATGTAAAATAAAAAATATAATATATAAAACATAATAAGTAGTAAAATATACAAAATATAATAATATAATTATGATATATGTAAAATATAATAATATGTAATATAATAATATGAAATATATAAAATATAATAAGTAGTAAAATAGGTAATAAGTGATAAAATATAATAAAACATAATAAGTAGCAAAATATATGAAATATGATACAATAATATATAGTAATATATGTAAAAAATACAGTATTATTATATTACAAAATATAACATAAAAAATAAATGTCACGACCATCATAACCATATCACGTCTTATATTTGTCTAGAAGTGTTGAAATGACCTTGGCCAAGGTCATGATTTTTCGCATACGCTCCGTACATACAATGTTCCTTTTACTATTCTACGCATCGCATTCCCTCCTATGCTCGCGTGTTATGGAAAAGAGTTATCGACAATGGGAAATCCCCACTTCCTTCCACGCTTCGATCTATTCTCGGTATTCGTCCACGGTCAGAAGTATAAAAGATGGAAGGGAATCACGACCAAGGAATACACACGTGGTGTAGTTCACGGTTGGACGATGACGGGACACGATAATTCTCGCGCGATTCTTCAGAAATGTGCTCTGATTGCATTATTGGTCGTCGTTCAGGTAACAGCAGAAGGTAAGAAATTGTTTGACAGTCATCGGTGTGATTTGAATAAAAGATTCAATAAGATTAGAGAGCATTTCTGTGAGCAGTATCGTGGAGTCGTTTGTGAAGAATAATTCGAAATTGTGTTGAGCAACGACTAGACTGTGGATTTTTATGCAGATTCGTGTGAGCACAGTTCAAAAAAAAAAAAAAAAAAAAAAAATTGGCGGATAAGCAATTGTTTTGTGTATTAAAATTTGAATAGAGGATACTGTACTTTGAATTTTTTTATTGTGTGTGTTATGTTCGTACAATGTACATTTTTGTGTCCTCAAATTTTTAAAATTTTTCCTGTATAGCAAAAAAATCCGCAGTCTATTGATGAAATGCATCATGTGCAACATACATTGTTATTTTAAAGGAGTGTGTTAAAACTGTAATGCAGATTATTTATAATCGTTTCATTGTTTACGTTAAATGTAACGAAGATTTCTAGAAAATATTTTTCTCTTTAACACGAATCCTTTGTATTACGATATCGTGATAAAAATTATAGTCTCAATTTGAAAGAAAAACTAAATTGTAGTCCCATGAAATACAAATTTTTAATTTTCAAACTGAAGAAAATCGTGAGGCGAAGGGCTAAGTATGTCGAATTATTTTGCTTGAGATCGTAGAGAAATATTCGTTGAAAACATAATAACAGTACCGAGATGTTTAAAAAATTGCATCAGAATTTTAATTAATTTGAAGATTTTATTTTGAAAGGAATAATAAAATCATTAAGCGTAGAATTTAGAATAGTCTCAAAATTGAATCGTTTTTAATAATTCTTCGTCTTTCAAGGACGATGTTGTCAACGTGGATCTGCCTAAATGTCTGAATATAGATGTCATTATTAAATTTTATACAAGTAATATTATATTAAATTTTAAATATTTAAATTATCTGAATATAGATGTTGTTATTAAATATCACTTTAATTACCTCAACTAAAACTTGAAATCAATCATATTCAATGTCTTTATTATGAGTTATGGATGTTAATAAAATGCAAGTAGATTCCACTTTACTTATAACTTATATATTATATTTTAATATACAACTTATATTAAACTTACCACTTTAATATATTAATGTATGTTAATATGTTAAACCACAACTTATATGTTAATATATTAAAAATGTCTTAGTTTTAATGATAGCTATATAATGCATAATATTGGAATGATCTTCAGCATTTTTTCACAATTTTTGAATTGTAATCAAAAAACGTGAATTATAATTCTACATATAAATAATCCTTTGTAGCATGGAATTTCGAAAAGAACTTTCGCAATTTATTACACATATAGCGACTGACGAAAATATTTCACTACTTACCATATACGAATTTTATTATAAATAAATAACAAAAAAACTTTCTGCAATAACACATTAACATTAACGCCTTTACGAGTACAATAAATATATTTAGATTGCGAATCTTTATGCAAATTTATATTTTTAAAAATATAATTAACAAAATAGTATTTTGATAGGAAATTATAATATCGTCCAGATATTTTGTATATTTTTTCATCCTATATTCTAATAATGCGTTATAAAATTTCGTGTAAAAATTTACAATTAAGTTATATTCGCGTGGTTATATGTATATTTCTTGGAACGATTATATAATTGAAATGGAAAATATAATGGAAAACCGATTTTGAGATATATGTAAAAGTTACAATATGTTTATTGCAAACGCACAATCGGTAAAAAATTATTTGAATCACTTTCTTTCACACGTACGCTTGCAATAAATATTTTCTAACTTTTATATACGTTCTCAGATTTGTTTTTCAAACTTTATCAAGATAAAATCTTTTGCATAATACACATAACGTATGCATGTACATTCAGAGAAAAGAATTCTCAGAATTTCAATACGTATTCAAATAATTTCATTTGAATACGTATTTAGAACTTACAGTTCAAAGTTTGTAAATTTTTCACATTTCGATATTAAATTTAATAATTGGATTGTTTAATACTGCAAAGAGTTGGATAGAATTCGTAACTAATTTAAAGTTTCCTTGTGTTTTAAACAAATAAGTTCTCCGTTATCACATGTATACAGAGATAACTATTGTATAAACAATAAACAATATATCGTTCTGGTAGATGTTTCAAGATATTTATAGTAATATATCTCTATATTTATATTAATATATAATATAATATGTATCATATTATATTATATTATATTATCTGTATTATTATCTATAGTTAATATCTTTATATCTCTATATTTATAGTAATCACTTTCACACGTATATACATATATATATATACACATGTACAGTCAGTCAAAGAAGTTTACATACATATATATATATATATATATGTATTATCATTAAACTTCAAATAGTTAAATCAGAAAAAGAAGTACTTTAAACGTATAAATTCTAATTTCTTGGGAAAGAAGCATGTAAATAAATCGAAATTATATATATTCCCTTTAATTACAATTACATTTATAATAATAATATAATTTACGCTTTAATGCATTATTAATTACACAGTGGACTTTGTGTGAATTCTTCTTATCATTTGTTTTCTAGTAAACAAATATAAAAAATATCGTCATTTCGCTTTCGTTTGACCACTTGCGTTGACAACTGATTGCGGACCATAACGAGTGATCGAACTGTATACAATTCATCGCTTTCTTTTTCTTTCGAACTCGTCGGATATCACTGAACAGAAATTATTAAGAATAATAATAGTAAACTTATCATTTGTTTTGTCTGGGTTTTAGATTCAAATTGTATTACAATTAAATACAATTTAATAAAATAATATAATATAATATACTTAAAACTGAGAAAATGTTGCAATTTTGGGACAAAATGTTCTCGACATGCGTGGCACGTCATTCCAGCGCAAGAGATTAATAAAAATGACTACAATTGATTTAATCTTTCACGATTATCATGGCCAATCGAATATTTTAATAACATACAAGTTCTTATATATTATTAACATTATATTAGAAATTTTATTATTATCAATAACACTGAATAATATTTAAATATTATTATTAACAGTAAATCAGAATATTAATTCTAAATATATTTATTAATAACATAAATTAATAAGTTCCGATGTTTCGTCCATCATGATTCGTGTAATCTAAGTTTGCAACATTTATCATCACTGGCTAGATAGCATCACCATTTGGAGCAGGTTAATTAACAAATAAACCAAAATGTTTTTCGTTCGAAAATTTGAAACTTTCCTTTCTCTCTAAATATACAGACATATGTAAACTCTTGCAGCTGAATGTGTACACCATTCGACGTACGTGCATATATTCAAAACGCGAATTGTAATCCAAGGTCTCGTTTCGCTACTTCTTTCCACCTACGCGAGTCGACGAGTTTCCCGCGCTTGTTTCGCTCACTTACTTTCGTCATGTTTCGTTTCCGAAAGAGATCTGCGACAAAACAAAGTGCCTTGGACCGCTGAGATTCTACGATGAGCTCGGCTGCACTCCCATTCACTCACCTGACGACGAATGTTGCCCGGCAGCGTTTAACTGCAGTCACCTGGACAATTTGTCACAGGATAAGTGTTACGTTAACGGGTACGAGTACAACGTCGGCGAGTCACTAAAGCCTGAGGACTCCAATCCTTGCGACGTTGGTTGTAGATGTGTATCAGTCGATGACACGTAAGTATATGAATATATTTGCAATGTGACGTTTCAACGAGACGAACTATGACAGTCGATCGAATGAATTTCACTGAACTGAAACCATTTGACGGACTGGTAATTTCAACGTGTGCGAGACTGAAGCGTAATTGCTCCACTGATCTCGGCGACAAACACGATCCTTGAATGAGAAGTTGCTTTATTTACGAGAGAAGGGAATGTAATTAACAATTTCGTAATTAAATGATTGATAAATTTATTAATATATAATATATGTAATGTATTAAATATTAAATGTAATATATGATGTTATATTATATATTAATGTATTAAATATTATTTATAATATATTAAATATTAAATGTAATATATAATATTATATAATATATTAATGTATTAAATGTTATGTAATTATTATTTATAATATATTAAATATTAAATATAATATATAATATTATATTATATATTATTGTATAAATATTAAATATAATATATAATATTATATTATATATTATTGTATAAATATTAAATATAATATATAATAATAAATAAATTCATAAATAATTAGTAAATTAATTGATTTTTCTGAAATTGTGGTAGTAACACAGAGAAGTAAAATATTAGTGAAAGATGTATGAACACATAATATAGATACGTACGTAAGATTCAAGAGAACTTTGTTTGATTATGATTTTTAAATTTAATCGAACTACAAACCTATAAAATTAGTGATCATTGTAGGTGGATCGTTTGATATTAGCATAAATAGACATAGAATGGATATTTGTGCAAATCTGTTTCTATGAAGTGAAATAGAAAATTGGTTCTTTTTGTCCATGTTGTAACAAATATATGAAAACTGACACAACAATAAAGCAACAACGATAAGCCACATTTTTTATTTTAAGTCCATATGTCGTCAAACATAATCGTATGTTTTTCCATATTTTTGTAATTGTGTCTACTGCCACTTTAAAATTTCCGGGAAGTTTTGTAGCAATACGATATACTATCTTATTTTGTGAATAGTGCGAGGTTTATCTGTGCGGCCTTAGATTGTGCCTTCCTTCCGCCGAAACTAAATTGTTTCACCAGAGCCAACCATGATAGTTGCTGTCCGGATATGTCGCAGATTTGTCGTAAGTAAATTAATTGAATCGAGATTAAAATTAAGCTAAAATTCTGAAACATATCTTTTTAAAAAACGTTAATTTCTGATTAATTAAAGACTGTAAAGATATAAAATTATTAAAATATAGAAATTAGTATAACTCGAATTTCTTAAAGTGAAATTCATCCGGCGTTCATTATCGTTTAGACTCAAAAAGAACTTCCTTCTGTAAGTAATTTGTTATTAAAAAATTATAGTGATGCAGTAAAATCTCCCATAGCAATGTATCTATTTATATTAAAAAAGTTAGCTAATTTAATAACTAAAAAATAGTGTTCTTAAATGCTAAAATAACTTAAAAATGTAGTGTTCTTGAATATTAAAATAACTTAAAAATATAGTGTTCTTAAATATTAAAATAACCTAAAAATATAATGTTCTTAAATAATATGGTGTTCTTATAGTGTTTTTAAATATTAAAATTACTTGACAATTTTCTGCATCAACATTTGGATGTATTGACAATGGGATATCAGAAACATGGTTTTTCTATTATTCGAAAATTCCATTAATCAAATACTTTTGCTTCTCTATGAATTGTTCAAAATTTCAAATTGTTCTTTAACAATTACAAAACTACGTTCTCTTGGTACTGTAGAACTCCGTTTAATGGAACTTGATGTTTTAGTTAATGTTCCTCTAACCCTTTAGGAACGTTTAATGTTTAACGATGAGTTTGAAATTGTATCAGTTGTAATAATCAAATGGGTTTAATAATAATTTTTATAGTTTGGCAGTAAATCATAGGTTGATTTTGTTTATATTTGATTACGAAATTTAGCATTGTTAGAGTATTGTTGGCCTGAAGAATTCACCTTTAAGAAGAATTAATGATAGATGGAATTGATAAATTCTTCTTTACAAAAAAAAAAGAAAACATTAATTCTATAAACAGTTTGTCGTTCAATAAGCTCAGATAAACAAAGTTCTACTGTACTTTCTCTTAAAACGTTGTTCTTTTGTCTTTTAGAACAACATGATCTAATTTGCTGCACTTACATTGAACCAATATAGTTTGCGATTTGTTTGGAATTCTCGAGAATGCAGCATTAAATTGTAATTGGTATAGTGACAATTACTATATATAATATAGTTTGTCATATTTGTCTAAAATTTTTCTTAAGTCTCATAATTTAAAAATTTGAAGTTTCAACTCATTTGTACTTTTATAGAGGGAGTCTTTTATTTTATAAAATTATTGTTTATTAATAGGAAACATTGTATTTAATAGAAAGAAAATTTATTTATTCTGCGATATGTATTGCACGTATTACGAGATACCATGTTTCACACAAGTATTGTGCGAAGAAAATTTTCAAGTAGGAATCATAATTTTTTCCAGTTTTCCAATCGTCTCAATAGTTTGAAACAATAAATTTTTAATAGCTTTCAAAGTTGAAATACGATGCTTCAAGAAATATGAGCAACACAGCAATATAGAATATTATGAAACTGGTCAAGTTTAAAAATGTGTGACTATGTATACTTTCTGTAGTCAAGGACGGAGAAGAAAGAGCGACTTGCAAGGTTGATGGTGTAACCTACTACGATGGATACTCCTTTATTCCAAAATCTGATCCGAGGCTAAATTGTATCTGCCTGCCTGGATACACAGGTACAAAACGAATATGATATTTCTGTGAGATGACAATTTGACTTTCATTTGAGCCTAAATTGCAAATTTCTTTACGTTCTCGTCTAAAAAAGATTCAATCATACAGTTATAAAAAAAAAATCTACAAATTTCTATGATTAGAAGGAAACATTCTGCGTGTACTAGTTTATTTGTATTATTTTCTTTGGTATTTCACTTTTTGGCATTAGTTATTCATGTTTGTCAGTATTGTGTATTTTTATTTTATTTTATTTGGTATTTTATTTTTTGGCATTAGTTATTCATGTTTGTCAGTATTGTGTATTTTTATTTTATTTTCTTTGGTATTTCACTTTTTGGCATTAGTTATTCATGTTTCTCAATATTGTGTATTTTTATTTTATTTTATTTGGTATTTCACTTTTTGGCATTATTTATTCATGTTTGTCAGTATTGTGTATTTTTATTTTATTTTCTTTGATATTTTATAATAGATGCTGTTAATGAATAAAAATTAAATTCGTAAATTATGAATAATAATATAATTTGTGTGAAGAAGAACGAAAATATTCAATTTTTAGTAAATTTGCAGCCATTAGTTAAATCTCGAAAATCGAAACGTCAAATCTTAAATATTCAAAAAAGAACAAGCTACTCGCACGCTAAAATCGCGAAAATCTTTGTTTCAGGTAATTAAAAGAAAAAAAAACATTTTATAGGCACGTTTTGACTTTAGTTGGTGTTCCATTTTTATCTCTTTTAACAAAAAAAATTTCTATCCCTCATTTTTGATTGTCAGGCTTAAAAAAAAAATAGAGGAATTCGACTTCATTTTCCTTAACGTTACAATCCCTTCAATTTCGACCAACAGAACTTGACTCGAAAATGACGACTTCAGTTCGAAAATTTCGTGTTTAGGTAATAATACCGAGCCATTCTGTAAAAAACGCAAGCGTTCTACTTGTGACCCTCTGTTCCTAAGTGCTGATAAAATTCGTCGAAACTGTGTACCTGTATATTACAGTCATCTGGAGCCACAATCAGATTGCAGCTACTCTTACCGATGCCGTAAGTTCACAAAAGAAATATCGCGTACAAATTGCTTCTTCTTAACTACGAAAATACGTAATAACTAAAGCCCACAGAGGAGATATCATTTCATAAAATTATCCTCGTTCTGCAGAATCCGCTGACGACGAAGTTATTTCTAGAAAAAGTGCCGATAAGCCCAGAAGGGTTAACCTTCCTGAAGGTACGTTTGTATCGTTGAAAATACTTTATTATTTATTCTGCAATATAATTCTTCTTGCATGGTTAATTGAAATTCTTCGACTTTTCAGTTTGTGCTAACATGTTACGTCACTCGTGATTGTATTAACATATTGGCAATTCTATAAGCAATTATATTAATCATAAACTGCGGATTTTATACAGATTTATATTTTTGGGAATATACAGAACTGTAGGATGGATTTTCAATTTTTTTGGAAATGGGGACGTGCTCGTTTTAAAGTTTACTTTCACAGTTTCATTCTTTCTAAATATATTTTCTCATCTTGCAACAAATGGGGAATGAAAGCACTTCTTCTCTAGAGAGAATCTTCTCTAGATGAAAATTCAAACGTCTCTAAGAACGTTGAAAGATTTGTTTCGTAACTGAAATTGTTATAAACTGAAAATTAAAGTCTTCACTTTTTAAAATCTGACGTACGATATTTTAATTTTGCTCTGTTAAATTAGTCGACGGAAATTTGAGAGAATCCAATATTTCCTTGCTCAAGCCAAGTATTCAAGCTTTAATAAAACGGTGACAATACCGTAACGTCAGATTTTGTTATTGCGAGAAGGCTTCAGTATCTAATCCATAGTAATTTCGGTTACAAAAGAAATTATTACAAAACGTGTGATAAACAATTGTTTTATCAAGTATTTATAGAAAATACTACACTTTGGTAATTTTTTAATGATATTCTATAATATATATATATATATATATATATATATATATATATATATATATAAATATTATCTAATCTGAAGCCACTAATCAATTAGTTATAAACATAGAGAGACACGTGATGAAGAATCTTTATACCTGTGTCGAAAAAATAGGCAACCAATCTTTGGTACCATATTCTCTACTCTCCCTGAGAAAGAAAAATCCGTATGAACGAGATATATGTAAATGCTCTTCCATTGTGATAAAGCACTTGTAAAAATAACGTTTGAAAATCTCTGGCAATTTCTTTTGTACGTGACAGTAATTCGATTTTTGAATATTTTCAGTTCTGCTGATAGTGTCATTAATAAAGTTAAATTAAACGTTTCCACAAGTAAAAATCCAATGGATTGAAATCAGAAGAGCGTGCAGAAGAATGTCTATGCCTTGAGAAGGAAGGACTTTTGTACCTACGTTTATACGATTATTTTCTTCCCTAGGGACAGCAGCAATACCGAAGTTCTGTTATTTATTTCCCTCATAATATTATAATCACAAGCCTGATAACTACTAATTACGACAAAAATAGCTCACAATTACTTCAACTAATAATTACTAATGACAGTTAATTTATAACTATTAATAATAATCATTTTCAATAATTGCTAATAACATTAGTAATTAGGCAAGATCACGCAGATATGGTGTTTACTTACGCGCATATACATGTAAATAATTATATTTTGTGATATTTACATTACAGAGCAACAGACTTGTCGATTTGGTAATTTGACGATGCAGTTAGGCGAGGAGTTGAGCGAAGGGACCGGCGACTATGAATCATATTGCATGAGATGCGTATGCGAAGTGCCTCCATTCCCGACGTGCAAAAATATTCCGTATCCCGATTGCGATCCTGCGAAATACTTCCGAGGATTCTCAATGTATCCCAGCATCCCCAGGATTCATACCTCTACTGTTGATATATAATAATTCGACTCTGAAATTGTAATATCCCGTAATATTGTAAACCAATTGTCAAACAGTCCTACCAGTGTTGCAAATAAAATTTTAGTTGAATTATTTTAGTCCGAAAGCGGTTGCACGCACGTATGGAAGTTCGATTGGAAAAGTTTTAAAATTACCTTCTAACTTTGAAATACATCGTCATCATTCTGAACAGCTTGTCCCTATTAATGTAATGCTACAATGGACAGTTTCTTTTAATTTTCGAATTATGTACAAAAAATGTGTCTCATCGTGTGTGTCGCAATTACCCGATTACACAATTATGGTCAGACACGTTCACTGACTATTAAAACAAGCTCTAATTTCTTCTTCACGTTACTTGCTAGAAAGACAGAAGTCGGAATTAGATTTGTGTTTTATATTTTTCTAACGTCGTGAACCGAGTTTACATAGAACACCATTAATCATGGCAGAATTCAATCTATTGTATCGAAAGATGTTTATTAATATCTGGGAAATTAATAAAAACTGAAAGCTATAATTTTATATATGGGATTCTTTATTATTATTATTTTATTATGTGCCTTTCTATTGACAAATAGGATATTCCAAAATAGGATATTCCAAAATAATTCTAAAATGATGTTAAAAAATGGAACAATAAAATTTGTACATTTGACTCTAATGTGGTTGACAACAAAAAATTGATAATTTTCTGCAAAACATAATTCCGTCAAATACATGTTATAATAATATACATCTCATTAACTTTAACCAAAGGAAACTGAAGATGATCAAATTCTCTAAATCTAAATTAAATCACGTCGTTACTTTTTTTTTTGTCCCTTAATATTGTTATCTTGTTTTTCCTTTTACAAGAAACAAAACTGACAGGTGGTCAACGACAACGCAAAGCGAACATCGATATTAAATAACTTTGAATACTCTCTGAGGCTACGTAGTACACAGTTATTTATTGATGATCATGCGATGAAATGTAGAGCAATTATAATGAAAGATTCGTATTGACGATCTTTTTAAACAGATTTTTAATCGTGTATAAAATATGTTGAAGAATTACGCTGTTCAATGAATTTTAATTTCTTCTTGTGCGTTTCAACATTCAATTTGTATTTCGACTTACGAAACAAAAGAATGTAATCGAATAGATTATATTACTTCTATCGAGTTCTGATTAAAATTTAATAGTAGCAATAATTGCTTATTGTTCTTAAATACAAAATACTTGGGAAATCATAATTAGACAGTTGATTAGCATTTTTATGCATTTTTATGTTTTCATGAACATAATTAAAGAAATGTAATTTAAATGGTAAATTGTCATTTCTACAAATTATTACAATTAATATCCTTCTTTGGATGTTTTACATTTTTCTTTTGGGTGTTTTTGATGCTTTTTTTTTTTGATTTTGGACATTTTTACATATTATACGCATTATATGCATTTTTGCACTTATGCATAACAGTCTATGGTTTAATCACAACATTTTAAATTTATATAGTAAAAGATAAGAAATTTATCGCGTGATCTTCAGTGATAAAGTTCAAACTTGGAATTAGATCACATATATATTATTTAAATAATTATATCAAATTTAACTCTGATTCGTTGTTAATATAATATAAGCTAACTGGCATGTACCCTATATAAATAAAATGAAATCAATCATAATAATTACTTTGATCTCATAATTACGAATCGGCATTAATTGTTTAGTTGTTTGGTTTATACTGAGTCGATCAATGAAACTTGTTTTTCAATTATTGTACATTTTCTCTTCCATTTATTAGTTATCAGATTATTAAATTAATTTGTACTACATTACTAATAATTCTAACAACTCGAATAATATGTCAAACCTGCAAATCTTGCAATTTGATTATTTGATTAATGAAAATATACGGGAGCGGTGACGATGAAATCCAGCACGCATAAAATCCAATTGAGATATATAAAATAAATTAATTATCCTACCGAGTGTTGGCGATTAAACTGAAATTTCCACAGTGACATTCAAACACAGAATCATAGAACTGAATTTACCGGTAATTAATGTGATGGCACATTCCGGATAAAATAATAACGTGGATTCACAATGTATTAAGACGGAACTATATAATTAATACGTTGAGGTAGTTATGTGTGGTCATAAAAATTTCCATCAATTCATGAAATAATCAATTTGAAGTCAATCAAGTTTTCGATTTCTATTGTCACGCTGAAGATGTGAGACGTGTTTCATTTTTTAAACGGAAGATGTGAATCGATATCTTGCATTTTTCAAACTTCTTTTTTGTATGAATAATAACAATAATAATATTTAAATATATTAATAATTGTTTACTCTACAGAGAATTTTAATTTCGAGCAATTAGTCAGAAATGGATCATCGATTCGAAGAATATTTTGAAGAATTTTTTGCAAGAACATGAGTCTTCAGATGTGATGTTGAGAGTGATAATAAAAATTACAGTAGTTCTAATTTTTTCTTTGATAAACGACGTAAGAATAAGAGAAACACGATACATTTGCAAATTCTGATTAGTATCTTTTTATAAGGGAAAATGTTTTCATGACTACTATACTAAAAGACTATTATTTCATATATATATATATATATTTCAACACTACTACGTATTATCATATTCGTATTTATCAATTTTGAATTAAAAGTTTCGTTTAAACATTTTTATTGAATTCATATTCGACATATTTTCCCAAAGCGTGCAAGAACATTTCACAGCACATTATCAACAACGTTTAAAAATGTAGAAAATGAAACAGTGAGATTATAACAAATCTTAACAAACACCCAGCACTGGCTATATGTACATATTTTCGTGAATATTCCAAAAATTACAAAATGCAAAAGGAAGTTTCTCGTGATGATGACCTTGACAACATGTTTTAAGATCAGGCGGCTTTTTTCAGTTATACAATCATTCTTTCTTAATCCACCGTAAATTTATATCGAACGAAGAGAAATAAAATGTTTCTTTGGAACTTCGTTTTCAAGATCAATGAAACCGTTCACAGTTCGGAAAAAATATCCGCAGATATTCCTTCCGCCTTGAAACACGCGGAGAGACGTTCGTCGCGATGAAAGAAGCATCGTCGAGGATACGATTTAGCCATCGAACGATGCGAACGATGCCCATCGAAAAGTTTCGACGATATCGCTTTCGCGAAATTGCGCCACGCTCGCCGCAGAATCTCGCAAGTTTGCCGGAGAGCGGTATGTGGCGCGCGAGAACATGTGTGACCAAAATGGCGGTAGAAGCAAGGTTATAAGGGAGAGCGGAAGTTCCTGGCCACCGTTGTCACGTTAAGTCGATCGAATTTATGTTAGTTGGCTATTGGTGTTACCAGCATATCGGTTCGATCACCAACGTCTTCGATATATATCACGTGCTCGTATTTCTAAGTCACGTTAGTATCCTCGCTCGTTCAGCTCGACATTGTTCGCGCCTGTGACGGAATTTATTATGAACAATAACCGAGGTGATGGAGTACGTTGGTAACGGATATACGGTAGCCGATGAAAGGCCAAGTAGTAATTTTGTTTCAGTATTAATCGAAGCAATTTAACTTCTCGCTGATAGATGCACTGCGGTGCAAAAGTATGTAAGTTTTTAATTTTTATAGCTCTCTAGAAGCAAATGAAATATCTCGAAATATAGAACTTTCGTTTATCGTGTTAGAAAGTATGCTTTGTTAATAATTTATTGAATGTCGGGCCAATCTTTTTAAACTGTCGTTCATTTTCAGTGAAACATGTTTTTATTATAATGACGCTGTGGTAAAAATATACCCTCCATACTATATAGATAGAACAGTTTCACACAATTGTCATTAAACTTTTTCAACTTGAGAAGTTTGAATTATTTAATTGTTTAGTTACAGTATGATAGCCTTTGACTCTTTATGACCTAACGTCTATGAAAATATAGAGAAAAAATACAGAATTTCATTTCAAAAAAAAAAGGAGTGAGTTGACCTAGACCTCTCCACTTACAAAATATTAGAATAGTATATACATTAAAATATTTCCCTCTTGAAAACAGAACGATTTTTTTCAGTTTGAAGGAAACTCAATTGGTCACTTTAAAACAATCATTTGTATGTATTTGCAGAAAAGTTTAGCAGTGAATATATCGTTTTGTTCTAATATTATACACTAATATCTGCTTACATATATCGTAGATTCCAAAAAAAAAAAAAAATAGATACGTACGTATCTCCATACTTTTGAGCGACAGTATAAAATCTCCTATGTATGTAAATATTCTCAAATGTTGGGTTGAGTAATAAGTTCACTTATTTCTGGTATGCTTGAAAGAAATTTCAAAAATGAAAGTTGATTGTTATAAATAAATTCGTTAATACAGTTTCTCATCTTACATTGGGTAGGTTTCCATAACATAGGTATTATCTGTTTAATAATTAAAAATTGTGCATATTTTGATCAAATTAAATATTTTTCGTACATTTGTAAATTTTCAAAATTTATCACAGTCGTCTACAGTGCAACAATACTTTCTTATTTTTCCTACTCGTATTTTTACGAATGTTAGCAATAGACATTATACCATTATAGATATTAACGTTAAAATCGTTGTGAAAATTTGTTTTTATAACATTGTGCAATAAAATATTTTTATACCATTATTTCGAACAAAAATTTCTTCCAGTTCGTGCTTCTCAAGCGTTCGAAACAAATTTCCAAAGCGATTCACAAACGCGCAAAGGTTCTTCGAGGCGAGACATCGAAAACGTTGCCTTTTGTATCTTATCCCTTCATGCATATTTCAGTCTTTCCCTGCATAGTGTCCGTGGGTTTTTTTTTTCTTTTTTTTTTTTCCTCCCACCTCCTTCCTTTTTTCAGATAGCTGAACGCGCGTCGGTGATAGAACGCCGAACCTTTGCACATCTTATCTGTTTCGAACCTTTTCCGTCTGTGTTATTCGATTTGCTTATTCCTTTTTCCCCGGTGCTCCTTTGCTTTCTCACCCCTAGCATATTTCTTGGTCTTTTTGTCGTTACACGGTTGATAAAATTCCAATAGGGACCACCTTCCATAACAAAAGCCAAAAAATACCATCGTAGTGTATTTGATTTTACAATCAATCAGATATGCGAAAAGTCTGTGCCAGTTCTTATTCAATAATTTGACAAACAAGATATTTGAGGGATTAATCGAATAAATAATAAATCTTAATAATTCAAATATTTGGATTTGAATTAATAATATTGTTTAAGATTTTTGTCAATATCTAGTTAATATTTGATCGATAACAGCTTCTTCAAGAAAATAAATATTTTATTACAGTACCGAAACTTTAATTATAAATTAATTATTGAACTAATTAATTACTAAATTAATTAATTACACGTGCACATATAATTAACAAGTATGAGCACAGAAGCTAAATTAAAAGTGAATTGTGCCATACAAATATATCATATTATACAGACACATTTAAAACTCAAAGTTACTATTATAATATTTTTATTTAGTAGAGGAACTTATGAGGAAGTTTGTTTCGTCCGAAAAGTAAAGCTACTCAAAAATAGAAAGATGAGTGAAAAATTAAACAAATGAAAAAAGTGCAGCTCTTATTAAAAAATATTCTTTTGAATATTATATTAAATGTTATTATATTGTTAAATATTATCATATTATAATAACTCTCTCATCAGTATATCGTTTTTCCAAACTCAGCAATTTCCCAAAAACAATTCAATTTCATTTTTCAATGAGACTTTCAACGAGACAGTTTCCAAACAGCATTCAATTGTCTGAATAAAGCAATCGGCCAGAAACGAATAATCACCGATTAATCATCGATCGATACTGAAGAACATTTCGGTGGTACGTGCCAATCGGCGCTCCATCAACGAAAATGTATTGATGATCGATGCCTGCGGTCGCATTAGCTCGTCGAGTACGCGTGTTCCCGATCGACAAGCTTGTGTACATGCCAACACACGTTGCCATCCAGTCGTCTTTCGGGTATAAATTAACCGCGACAATGGCGGGATTAGTCCGGTGCTCGTTGCACGGACTCTATTACCAAACTTCGGTCAAATCGGTTTCTAGTTGGCACGATCTAAACACGAAACGACCGATCCGTCAGCTAATCAATTCGGCTGACGCGTTTCTTAGAGCGTTTCGACTCGTGTTACGCGCTGGCTTCCACGATCGTACGTTACAACGAACGTTCGAATCGAAATAATGTTTCCGCCATGGTTTCCGGGCCATGAATTAACATCCACGGTAATAGAAATGACGGGCCGGTTGTCCCTTCGGGGATCCACCGTGGCAAAGCAAAAGGGAGCTTTTGCCTCTCCATTCGGGTAACTGACGTTTCTGTTAGTGACGATTGTTGCTGCTGAAATTATCCTCCGGATCTGGAACAGAGCGACAGCTCGGTATTAATAGAAGCGTCATTTGCTGTGGATCTAATCACATCTATTAATTACATACAGTGGGTGTAAAAAAGTATTCGTGCTAGTGACTAACCGCGACTAAAATGCTGAATAATAATATTTGTTAAACAATATTTTTTTAAACACGCGTGGTACGTCTATTCTCCAAAATCTGTAGAACAACAATATCAAATAAAATAATATTCATATTGTTTATATAAATGTCAAGAAAAATGAACAAACTGAACGCGAAATGAACGCGTAACAAGTATTCGTACAGTTCTACTGCCATTATCAAGTGCACAAGTAATTTAAATAGAAATTTATAATAGAAACAATAAATAATTGTAACTTATTACAGTAATAGAAACAAATAGTAAAAGATATGTAAATAGCAATACAAACAAATAGTAAAAGATATTTAAATAGTAATAGAAACATTGTAATAGAAACGACAAATAATTGCAATTTAAATAGTAATTTACAATAGAAACAACAAATAATTGTAATTTAAATAGTAATAGAAACAAATAATAAAAGATATTTAAATAGTAATAGAAACATTATAATAGAAATAACAAATAATTGTAATTTAAATAGTAATTTATAATAGAAACTACAAATAATTGTAATTTAAATAGTAATAGAAACAAATAGTGAAAGACATTTAAATAGCAATAGAAACATTATAATAGAAACAACAAATAATTGTAATTTAAATAATTATAATTTAAATAGTAATAGAAACAAATAGTGAAAGACATTTAAATAGCAATAGAAACATTATAATAGAAACAACAAATAATTGTAATTTAAATAGTAATTTATAATAGAAACTACAAATAATTGTAATTTAAATAACTGTAATTTAAATAGTAATAGAAACAAATAGTGAAAGACATTTAAATAGCAATAGAAACATTATAATAGAAACAACAAATAATTGTAATTTAAATAGTAATTTATAATAGAAACTACAAATAATTGTAATTTAAATAATTGTAATTTAACCAGTAATAGAAACAAATAGTGAAAGACATTTAAATAGCAATAGAAACAACAAATAATTGTAATTTAAATAGTAATTTATAATAGAAACAACAAATAATTGTAAAATTAATATTTACAATTAGTATTTAGCAGGGTTTCCCTTTGATTTTATTATTGCAGCTAGCCTTCTATTGAATTAACCAAATTAGATGTGATTTTATTATTGATGTCATTCCTTTCGTTGATTAAAAGATGAAATTGTTTGTATTCGAATTGCTCGTTTCAGATAATCCCACAAATGTTCGATTTAACTGATCGTTAACCAGGTCTATCAAGTCGTATTATCAAAATATCATGTTATAAAAGGACTGTCACAATTTTTTACGTGTTTCCAATGCTGTGTTACAGGAGGATTGATTGCATTGGTAGAGTAAAATATTCTGTTTAAATATTAGAATATTCGTAAGGACAATGAGAACATGTTTCTTCAATATCTTGTAGTTTTAATACCCATCTCTTCGTTATCTGTTGTTCCTACAATCTCATTTATGCATCTATAGGATGGCCATTGAAAAACTGAAGGGTTTGAAAAAATTATATACATAGTTATTATATATATATATATATATATATATATATATATATATATATATATATAGTTATAGTTATTACAACTTGGTCATTTTCAATCTTTTTTATTTTCTTTTCCCGTAGATTATAGAAAACAAAATACTGAAAAATATCCATTAATTATATTTTCAAATAAAATGAAATCTAGAAATCATGTGTTTGGAAAAGTTATGTTTGTTTTGTGTCATTCAGTGTTTCAGTGACCACCCTATATTTATTCAACTGCTGAGATGATCTAACATCCGAGCCATCTATTAATTTTTCTCGTTCGTACGGTTGAGCTTTCGTCAAGTCGCTGGTTCTTGCCGGCTCGAAGGAGATTGGGTCGCAAGATGCAATTATGATAAAACTGAAAGCTTCTTTCGAGAGCTTTTCAACGGTATCGCGGTCTCGCAAAAGAGATGACCGTCCCGGGACCGTTTTGACTTGGTCGCGTTTTAATCTATATCGCTCTCTATTTCCTGTTCTCTTTATTCCGTGGCTGGACCGCGTGATGAGAATACTCGCGCGAAAAATGCTCTCCTGTCACGACAGATCTGTCGAATCAATACGGGGAAGGGATGAAAATTTATTTGAAACTACACCGACGAAAGGTTGCCCGTTCTGTCATTTTTGACCATTGGTTTTCATGTTGCATAATTAATTTGCTCAGCTGTGTACATGCAGGATAGTATTGACACATTGATTCTTTCTTGGAAATATCTTTGTGTATACATACATACATACGAATTTATATTTTTGGGAAATTTCATTTGAGAAAACGCTTTCGGGAAAATTTTAGAGAAATTGTAGATTAAGCTCTTAATGAAAATTTAGAATATTTTACAATATTTTGAGGGCACAACAAAAATAAAAAGAAAGAAGACAGTAACAATACAGAAATTGACTAAAAAAATTGCACACAATAAATTTCTCATGTGTAAATTTGTTCCTGAAATTTGTGTCGAAGTAGAATATTTATTTTTTTGTTCAGAAATCGTTGGTAACATTTTTTGGGAATTTTTTTCGTTGTTAATACAAAAATAGAAACTAATTAATTTCTTAATTTATTAATTTAGATAGGAAATTAATTGAAATTTTAAAAGTTTGAATATTTCATATATTTTTTCGTATTATATAATTTGTAGTTACTGATAAAATATTTCTTACAATAAATTTTTAATGTAATCATAAAAGTAATTTAATCCAATTGTACCATATTTTTCAATAAATTTCATTTTGCAATTTTCTTTCCATCTTCGTCATACATTCGCACTTATTTATCATTCAACATATGTGCGAAATACATTTTGTCCAAATATTTTTACAATTTTTTGACTAAAAATATTACTTCGGCATTGATCAACTTCAATTTTTAATCAAAGTCTGTAAATTTTACGTGCGAATGCTTGAATAAATTCGTTATTGTCACATGGTTGGAGAAATTTTCTCGTTGGCATAATTCCGTCGACTATGTACGCGGAGGGATAATCTTGTATCATTTGTGCAACGCGTATTTTATTTAAAGTAATGGCGGACCGTATTCTTCCTGTGGTTCGGGCGTATAATATCATTCTTACGCGCATATGGTATCGCGGAGCTTATATCGGGGAAATGTGTCCCCGTACACCGATCATTTGGCGTTAAAGAATGAAACTCCCATACTTGAATGGAAAATATCACTTTCTTGCAATCAAATTACAAGCCAACTGGGTATTACGTAAGTGCATAGAAACGGAAGAGGAACTTTCGTTTCGAAGATACGCTGCTCCACAGAATAAAGGATCACTAAATTGTAACTGAAAACCTGTCGATCTTTGAACTACTGTAACTTTGTAACGAAAGGTCGTACGACATTCTGACTGGACTGAAGCTTCTGCTTTCAGAATCCACTGCAAATCTTTTGTTTGCAATATTCCTATATCGTGTAACGGATGAAAAGATACATGAGAGATACAATCGTGTAATTATTTTTTAGAAATTATTTTTATAATAATATAGAATAATAAATATTATAGAAATATTATATAATGTTATATAAATATTATAGAACTTATTTTTATAAATTAATTAATTAGTTTTATAGATTATCCCAGTGTCACACTTTTTATTCAAAGATGGATAAATCGGTCGATAAAAATTGTACTTCAAGTTTTAAAGGGTTATCGTAAAGCAAAGATCAGTGAGTTGAATGCTGGGAAAAAAAAATTTTCAATATCTATATTAATTTTTTATTTTTTTTATTTATCTTCTTCATTGAGCAGTATGAGTACTAATCACACTGCTAATTTATATCAATCAGTATACTGAGCTTTCCAAATTTTTACACGAGTCTCTTATATTTTTCACAGATTTAAACAAGAAAACTATCTTTAACGTTATTACTTTATTTTTTTTTTTTATTTCTGTCTTACATTCTCGTATTGTGTAATTAATACATATTTAACGATTCATATTGATGTAGTATTATGTGTACCACAATTTCGCATAATTTCTCAAGCCAGAGTAAACCAAAAACAATTCCACATAAAATGCAACAGACAACACCGAACTTAAATAAATTTCCCGCTGTTCTTCTACTCCTTCCACAGTGTTTTTTTCATCAATATTCATTTAATTTCATTAATGTTTCCCCATTTCATCATATTTTTACACAAGAATAATCTCCCAGCACTTACCGAGATTACATTAATATGAATCGAACCGGCGAAATGAGTCTCAATGAACTTCATTCGCTTCCTGTCTTTGGCCAAAGGACATTCAGTTTCATTAATCTTGCTCTGCGTCGCGAGTAGCATGACAGAGTGCCCTCTGGACGTTCAGCGACGTGACGATTCGAATCTGATACCTGATAATTTTCCTGTCTCGATCTATTTGTTACAGTGAACGTGTGAAATTTAATTTCGTAAATGGCATTGATTAGCCATTCCATACATCGTGCTCTCGTTGAAGCGATCCGTCATTTGCCGAATGTTAACAGCCAAAACGTTGGGAAGATACTGTTCGTTGGGATAATATTGGACGATATCATTAATTAGCAATGCTGTCTGCGTAATCTTGTACAGTACACTGTTTGGTCATCAGTCGGCTTTCTTTACAATGCTTGGTCACGAGAGATTTCTAATCGCACTTGGTTTCCATTTAAAAGTGTACACTTGTGGCTGAGTTGATCAAACAATCAGTATGATAAAAGAATTTAATATGGTTGAAGATGGAAATACTGTTAAAATCGAATTATTAGAATACTTGGGAATTTTCTATATCTGCATATCTAAGAAGTGCAATTGCAACATCACTTATCGATTGATATAATCAAAGTATAGTTAAACAGAATATAGTTAAAAATGTTGAAAGCAAAAATGAAATTACGTAGGATAAGGTAAAACATGTAATTACGCGCTTCTTTTAGGAAAAGACACGAATATATAAAAGTGTAAAATTTTCTACTAGTTGTGAGATAACTATTTAACTATTATCTGTTCCAAGAAAATTGTTAGAGATGCAGTGTATCAGCTGGAAGTTTTTCCTTTTCTGTTTCATACATTTTTATGTATCTATTATGTATGAAACAAATATATTTATTATTATATACGTATATAAAATTTATATATAATAATATATTATAAATATATATTAATATATTGTAAATCATATATATAAATATATAAATAAATTAGAGATATATAAATTATATAATATATAGATTAAATATAAATAAATTATTATAATTATATATTGTAAATAAAAATATTGTATATCATGTATAAAATAAATATGTTTATTATTACATACTATAATATATACTATATAGTATAAATATATGAAACCTGTATATTTATAGATTAATACATTTATATAGAGAATGTCAAACTGCATCGATTAACGGATCAAGAAATACATCGTTCTATTTAAAAAAAAACTGAAAATGACTTTCGCACGTCGACAAAGTATTACATGTATTCTCTGTGAAACTATGCAAGTCTTGTTCGAAACATTTTTTCGCATTTTCAAAAGAAAATCATCGTACATCCTCGCGTCATAAGTCACCATAGACCATAATTACTCAATTTCCATCCGCGGAATTCGTCAAAGTCGATCACTCGTATCGAAAATGAACGCGAAATCGCGACACGTCCGAGATTGTCATACCGTCGTCTATATTTTGCCCTCGAGCCTTATCCACCTGGTTATTCTCGCTCGAGCGGTTGCTCAAGTTGGATCGATATTTCGTTGGACACGAATATCGCTAGGGCATTGTTCCGGTTGAAAAATCGATTAATGCCGTACGCCTGTTTCCCCGGAAGAAAGATCTCACGTGACCTACATGCGTTCGAACGAAAGAAGGATTCCGCTGTTTGCGCGCGCGCGCTACAATACACCCTCGTAACACCACCACCCCCTCCCACTCACCGAGAGGGGCGGAAAGGGTGTTCGCCCTCGGTTCGAAGCCGGCTTAAGGCGGCATTGTCGTAAGCTCGAGGCTCTTTTGCCCATCTCCTCAGCGCGAAGAACAGAGAAACTCTGTTCCTCCTACGTTCTAACGCTGCTATTCTATTTGCGTGAAATACATTGGATGCTATGTAAATGCAGATTAGGCGGTCCAGTTTTGGCTCGAGCCCCCCTATTCCTCCCTCGTTCCGTGCTTTCACGTCGTTTCAGTCCTACCCTCTCTCTCTCTCTCTCTCTCTCTTTCGTCTAGGTGTATCTAATCTTTCTGGCATCTTTCGTCTCTGACTCGACTCTTTGCCCGACTCCACGCTCTTTGTCCAGGATGAATTCTGGAATCACGGTGGCGGACGAATCACTTTGTGCGAACTTTCTTGCGCTCGCGGACGTCGTTACAATCTGCTCGTGGCCTGTAATTAGAAGGTAAATGGAATGGGATGAAACGCGGCGGGCGTTTGCACGTTGTGCTTTCTTGACACCGGGTGTATAGAGATATACTCGAAAAATGTTTAGATTTTAGGTGGAGTTTGATTTTAATGGAATTTAGCGTGTCTGTATATATTGTTTATTTGCAATTATTAGTTAATTAATTTATTATCTTGTTACAAGATTTTGTTTGTTTTTGCGAATGTTTGTGTAATTTCATATTTTTATGAGCGGAATTAAAGAAATAGATTTGTTGATAGATTTTATTCATTCGTTAAAAAGAAAGGATACATCCCTTTTGACAATAAAATTATTATTAATTTGAAGACTGACTTACTATTAGAAATTATTAGAGAAGCCATAAAATGTAACGTGAATTAAATTTCCTTTGTTTTTTAATAGCATTTTAAGAATCTAATTTTTAATGACGTAAGTTTTGCTGACTTTATTTTTAATAACCTAGCAGAATAATTTTTCACTAACTTTTCTTAATAACTAAAAAAACGAGAATTTTAGAAACATACGATCTCAATTGAAACTTCTTAAAACTAAAGAAAACTTAATTTAAATTATTTTTTGTAGCT
The DNA here is from genome assembly GCA_036937485.2 of Tetragonisca angustula. Classification (NCBI taxonomy): domain Eukaryota; kingdom Metazoa; phylum Arthropoda; class Insecta; order Hymenoptera; family Apidae; genus Tetragonisca; species Tetragonisca angustula. Next base: position 77,971 of record JAWNGG020000274.1, on the reverse strand, counting down.
TGTTGAAATTATGTAATTTTCTAAATTATTCTTTTTAAAGTTTTTAAAGTTTTTTGATAAAAGTTTTATCATCGAAATAAATTCGTTATAAGTTTTTAAATATAACAGATAAATTTTGTTTTAATTGTTTTTGCAATATTTCTTATTTTTAAAAATATTACATATATATTGCAGAAATTTATCTTTTAATAACGTTACATATATTTTTAAGTATTTATGTTTCTAGTAAATGAATATAATATCATCAACTATATTTGTTGACTAGAAATGTGTTATTAACATAGATGCGTTCATAAATAATTATAAAATATGTTTAACGTATGAGAAATGGAGAAACTAGATTTGTAGAAAATGCGGAAAAATTTAAATTAAAAAAATTAATTTCATAAATTGAAATTGAATAAATGTTTTAACGATTTTTTGAATTTATTAATTTATTTGTCTAGACCAACGTAATTCGAATATACAACAAGCGAACTTCTTTAAACTTCTTATGATTAACTATCATTAAATATTCCGCGATATTTTTAATTTATTATTTATTATCAACTGTTAACTGCAAAATTTAATTATTATTTTTATTTTTAATTAGTTTTAGAGTTCGATGTACCAAGAGAAAAATAGCCATTTCCTCGTTGAAAGTTTCTAACATTGTGTATTATCAAAAGAAAAAAGTGTAATTCGAATTTTCATTATACACGAAGGAATTATTAAAAAAAAAAAAAAAAAAAAAAACTGGCTTTTCAAGCGGTTGCATGATGCATACAGCTTAAAATCTGTTATATGCAAATTGGCTCATGAAACTTATATTATTTAAGAGGTCAACTAGCATTTACATAGATTCCGACATTATTTATTCTTGAAACCAGAAAAAACCTAATTAGAATATCATGTTCTCCTTGACACGAATCTGAAATCTTTCAAGCATTGTACACAAGGTCGATCATTCATCTATTTATTACTTTATTAATAAAATGAATCAGTGTACATTTTTAAAGACTAATAAAGTGATGAAATATTCAGGTACATATTATACATATAATTAATTATATACATTATATAAATGCTTGTTATACATATAATTTATTATATACAGAGCGATCTATAAGTCAATAAATGCAGACTCGTATAAATGTAAATTACTATTATGCAAAAAAATAGTTCAAATAAGAAATAAATAGTTTCGATGGGATTCTGGTAAATTTTTTGTAGATGAATGGAATGATATATATATTTTTGATCTGACTAGTCGATGCAACTCGATATTATTTATAAAAAAGGAATACTGACTTATGTATATTGAAAAATTATTAGTTTGAGGGATTATTACTTTAATTTTAATTTTCTAAAATTTCTGCAAAGTAATTAATAATTAAATTAAATATTCAATAATATAATTAAATAAATTAAATTTAATATATAATTAAGTAATATAATATAACATAATATAATTCAACAGTTTTATAAAATTTATGCAAAAACAAGGACATTATGAACAAAAGAATATTGCCTCTGTTGTTCCTCGTCTTTCGTGCGATAGATTTTACAAGAATTAATGTTAAAATATCTTGTAAACTAATAATTTTTCAACATACGTAAGTTAATATTTTTTTTCACAGAGAATGTCGAGCTCCATCGATGAAAGGATCAAAAAATATATCATTCAATTTAAAAAAGAGAATCGATCTGACTTACATATGATCTTTATGTGTTCATAAAAAATTTACTTTGCATCAAATTGTGATCTTCTCGAAATGATTCATTTTTTATCTGATCTCTTTTTCCTAACACAGGTAGTAGTAGTTTTTTTTAAAATTATAATTTATAGATTTATAGATTTTATATATATATATTTATTTATAGATTATATTTATATTTATAGATATATTTATTTATAGATTATAATTCATAATTTATAGATTAAAAGGTCACACCCAGCAAGTGAAACGAGATGTTGGAAACAATTAATTGGTGTGAAATTTTGACGGCTAGTGGGTCGCGAGAGGGTTACCGATCCTGTCTAAACGTTAAATATTATCCTAAATTAATGTTTCGTCAACCTTTAATATTCCAAATATGAAGAAAGAACTCATCTTTTTCAATTTCAATTGTCTCAATTATACGTTCCAAATATAAGAAATTCGTGATTAATTATCAAATGTCTTTCCAGTTAAAAAAATTTCTTCACACGTGTACTTTACGCGTGTTCACTTACTGCCAGCGCAAAGTCCATCGACACGAATGAAATCCAATCCCCGACGAATTCTGCGCTCTTTCATAAGATTTTTGAAGTTCTTCGCCACTCGGGCAAACTGAATCGGCGTCTTCGAACTTCAGCGACTCGAGAAGCAAGTGGGAAAAGATTACTCTGACGACGTGAAACTTTCGGGGGAAATCGATATTCGTGCGATGGGTCCGACTTGCCGGAGAGAAGAAAGGGAAACGTTGTCGAAAAATCGAGAGAATCGTGGTCGTTGCTGAGGAAACATTCGTGACCTCGCAAATTTTCGAAATCGAACGAATGGTGGGAAGGGGACAAAGAGGGGGGAGGGGGAGAGATCTCTTTGGCGAAACTAACGAGCCTTTCCATGGCGGAGGAGCATCGAGGACCATCGAGAATATTGCTGGCGAAATAACGTTGCAATTAGACGGCAAGCCGGAGGCAGCAATGGGAGAAACGATGTCGTAACTCGCGATAAAGTCGCTCGTAACGTTGAGATCGTTGTTCTGATTGCCGAGAGAAAATTTTCGATAGGATACTGTCGACGTTCAATTGTAGCCCATCAGGCGTTTAGTGGTCCTGAAAGTGTTACTTTGTTAGAGTGATTTTAGGGAAACGATGTACGTGTTTGTTCGAATAATTGCTGAAATTGTTACTATTTTGACGGAACAGTACAGAGAGCTACAACTCGTTCGAAATTATTTTAAGACAGCAAAATATCAAATAAAATGATTACAGAAAAGAGAGTGGTAATTTTTTATAGAAATTTTGTAAAGTGACAACGGTGCATTTTTAAAGCACCACGAAAAGTCGAAATTCATAATTTTTTATAGGAACGTTATAAAATTATAATTGTACATTTTTCAAGATTTAAATTGCCAAATTCACAGGAATTTTGTAAAGTTATATTTTTTGAAAATTCGATTAGAAAAATGATCAAAATAATAAATTCATAATTCATTTTTCGGAAAAAAAAGTTATATTCATATAACTGGGAAAAATAGAGGGAAGATTTACCTAATTTTAAAAAAAAATTAACTCACAATTTCGCAATTACTTGGTTGTAATTTTTTTTTTCATTTTTATTATCCATTGATAATTTTAATATTACTTATCATAAATCTAAAATGTTAGAATTTCAATAATATTAGTATAAACTACGTAAGAAATTTTCGTAGCACTAATAACAGACTTTGTTTATTTAAAGCCTGGTTCTCGAAAAAATCAAATTTGAAAGACTTGTCGAGTAATTTAAAAATGGCAAATTTGACTACATAATTCTAGGCTAGATAATGAACAATCGATGAAAAGTTGCGAGAATAAATCAAAAACATAGAATGAAATTTTTCCGTTTAGGTAGTTTTCAAGAATTTTAATATATTTATATTATAGAATTTTATTTATATAATTATATTTATATTATAGAATTTTAATATATTTTTTTAAGTATTAACATACTTGAGTTGAAATTTTCAAATTTAATTCTCTCGAAAATCGGCGTTTCTGACCTACTTAACACGTAAAATTTCATTATAACTTCCCATTACTTTTATTCAGTTCTGAATCAGCCAAACTCGATTATACTTGATAAATTTTGGCACTCGAATCTCTTGAAAACAAAGACTTAAATGATAATTACATGAGATAATATTAGATACGTGAAAATAATTTGATTGTTCAGAATTTAAACCCGTTATTTACGTAGATAAAATACGGTAAGTGGAAATTGATGGAAGAAGTAATTTTAGGAAGTTAAATTGACATTCGTGTAAAAGGGAGTGAAGGGAGATAACCAGCTTTAATCGGTTAATCAATTAATGTCCACAGAACTTCTGTCATATTGCCGAGCAATTAAATCCAAGTTGCACAATTCCAAAATTATTAACCGGTCATCGTATTATCTGTTTGTCATTTGTTGGAAAATTGAAAATTAATTCGATATTATGACATTTTTTTCTATTAATTCTCGAAAGAGCTTGAACACTCCTCTGTGTAAAATCATAGAAAATTGTTAAACAATCTATTTTGAAATATCTAAAATTACTGTCACTTTACACAGTAATTGATCTAAATATATGCTAGCCTTCAAAAGTATTAATACTTGATAATTTTAACTTTTAGGTTTAATAGTCAGTAAAGTTAATAGTAGATTGTTATCTGTTGAAAATATTTTTCAGTGATGTACGTATTTTGTAATATTAATTATTAGTAACGTTTTATAAGTGTCACTTATCGTAGTAAAAGTGTTATTTAATTTTTCCAATTTTGCAGTAATTTTGTCTCGTTTGTTCATCTTAAATGTTGAATAGATATTTAACTGTTTATCGCAAATAATAGAAATAATATTTTAATGATACTTCTAGAGTAACATTCAAACATTTTGTAACACAAGACTTTTATTTATATTAATGAATTGTATGTTCTTTATCCATATTAAATTTTGTTTGTATTTATCGATCATTCAAGAGAGTTATCAATTTTTATTTTAAATTTTCGAAACAGCATGCAAAAACCTTAAATTATATATGATAAATGGACTGCCAATTTTTGTATTTGTAGAAAACTTTAAAATATTAATTTGTACAGAATGTACATAATATAAAAGATACATAAAATATATAGTAATATTTATTTCAAATTTTTAATCATATTTTTAAAAATATGTATTTTTATAAAAGTCGCCTAACGATAAATTTTTATAAATTGCATTATTTCGATTTATTGTCATGAACATTCATTAATATTTTTCAATAATAGCACAGATAAAAATAATATGATATTTATTATAACATCAGTGAGTAATTAAGAAATAATAAACATAAAAAATGCTAATGTGCACAGTTTTAAGCAATATAAGAATTCACATAAACTTGAAATTTAAATTTTATCTAAAGGTAATTAGGCTGTTTCATGCCACTTTTTTCTGGAAAGCCTCGATTTATCATTAAAACAAGAAGCTTTGTATTATGTACACACAAAAATCCGAAGTAATTGTAAATTTCGAATTCCATCATCTTCGATACTTCCTACATGCAAGAAAACAATGGGACGTAGAATGTTCAGTACAATAGTTTTTTTTCCCCCCTGAAATTATCTTACAGCGAAACGAAATACGTCAAGTCTGATGTTTTAGCCACCGAGAGATTATAATTAAAGTTTTGCACCAGATGCCGAGTGTGGCTGCGGCATTAATCTGGAAAAAATATTTTGAAGCCGTGTTATGCAATTTCCCACCGTGGGAGCTTTCAATCTGAAAAATTAATCTTAGGACGAAAGCACTCGTACAGAGGCGGGGCTATAGAGAAAGGCCGGCGAATACGGGAAATTTAATTTGCTCGCGAAATACTCGAAAGATCTTCGTACAGATTAAATCACGGGAAAGTAGTCAAAGGACGCTTGAAAACGGTTAAAAGGGTTTCGCGACATCCGACTTTCTCGTGTATGTAGCATCTAATCTCTACGAGAAACATGGAACGCCGCCGACTATTTATTTTTAATTACGATGAAAGCTGTTACGTTTGAGAGATCTTCTGTCGTAACAAAGGGGAAATTGATAGCAGATGATTAAAAATATTCCTTTAATGAATTGCATCGGGAAATGAAGTCAGAGACTGCGATCGCTTCGACGTTGAAGTTCCTCGATCCCTTCTTCTTCGTCAGTTTTATAAATTGAGTTTTACGTTTCGTGATGTTGAAATGTCGTGCATTTAAATTATTATGCCCATTAAATTGCTCTTTAATTAAGAGGTTACGAGTACCTGTACATTTATGAGTATACAGAATCAATGAAATGGAATTTAAGTTTATTCTCTAAATATAACAGAAATGTGCAGAATCCGTATAATAATAACAGTAATATAATATAATAATATTGTAAAAAGTACTTTACTTTGCAGTAAGCATTTCATTATGCTTCACATAGATTATTACGTTATATTGTTGTTTGCGTTCTGTACACTTCTGTATCATTAAATGTTTTGTAAATGAATGAAAATCCTCAGTTTGGTAATAAAGTTTCTGGTGAAATTTGCTACATCGTTTTCAATCGCTCAAAATTACGATTAAATGTCATTGTAGCAAATAAATAATATGTATAAATATTAACGCGACTCAGTTAATTACTTGGGTGATCGAGTGAAAAATTTGGAAAATGCAAACTTTTTATTTTCTCACTTGGAGGTTCTATAAACCTATATTACTATGTTTGACAAGTACATTCATAGCAAGAAAAATTTTTTTAGCTAAAATTTTCGCGAAAACTGGAAACTGAAATTGATTAAAGTTTTTAAAATCACAAGAAAAGAAAAGCAAATTAAAAAATTCATTTGGAAACAACTGTACACGTTAAATTGCCAATAATAAAATTATAATTTCCCAAAGTATTAAATACTTCAAAACAAATGTTGATTCATTGAAATAACACGACAGAAAAGAAACAACGAAACTGATCGTGTTCAGTTGAGTATTCCTGGCGTTAACCAATTTAAAAAGAGGATAGGAACTTGTTCAAACGACCTTAAACGTAATAGCTTCATTCTCAACACAGAAAATGTCCCGTGCACATGGTTGGAGCGGTTCGTACGGATTTAATGTTCGTTAGTTTAATTCGTTAGCGGAATAGGTTAGCGTTAATAGCGAACGCAAGCGTTAGGAGATAACAGACCGATCTCGAAGTGTTGAATGTGGCTATAAAGCGGCAAACATCGTGGTAGATGTCCAATTTTAACGTCGGACGTTGGCGTGACTTCAACTTTTCTCCGGTGAGAACTCTTATCTTAGGCACGTCCCGGAAATGGCCTATATTCCGGTGTTTCGTGCACGGCATAAATTGTTTCATCGTCGTGAATATATCCACGAGAATTCGTCGATTAAGTGACCAGCCACGTTCGAGTTACAACTTCGCGGAAATATTGAAAAAAATCTTGGGAGACTGAACGCGTCTGTGTTTGAACGTGCACAATCGATCGAATCTAGAACGAAAAGTTTTAATCGGCTTACTGGATATTGGAAATCGAGTAGATTTTAACCGTCTCGTGTTTGTTTTAATCTAGTAATTCTCTTGTACCTCGTTCGCTGTCTCAAGTTCTTAATGTTCGCTTATCTGCGGTGTAACGTCGCGCTCTTACGAAATAAATAAAAATATATCGCGGATAAATTGGATTTTTATGATCTCTTTATTATTTCTAGTTATCTTCTCGTGCTTTGTTCGCTATTTCAAGGTTTCAGTGTTTACTTATCTGTAGTACAACGTAATATATCCTTGAAAGAAAAGAAACGACTTGAGATAAATATTTAAAACTGCTTATTAATTGTTTTGTATCTTCAGAAGTGTGGAAAACTTTTTATCTTAAAATTTTTCTATCGCGCGTGCTATTTTCTATATGAATTTCAAAATCCTTTATTACGAAAAATTCCTAACAGCATGAAAACTGCTTATTTTAAAATTTTGTATAAGCTGTTGATTTATTATTAGACAAATTTGTAATTCTTCTTAAATTGTTTCTTTTTTTTAAATAGAGTATAAATTAAAATATAACATGTTCAAAATTTTAGTACACCTGAAAATTTTAGCTGATATAGTAGCTTATGTAGCTTGTAGTAACGATACAATTGTAATTTAAATATGTTATATAAAGACTTTTATTTTTCGTTCATCGTTTTAATTTTTAATAATATACAAGCATACATACGCTAATAATTATTATTAGCATACAAATTTCTTACAATACTTCTATATACATAGTTCTACTTTTGTTAAAATTTTTAGCGTAATACAATAGTAACTATTTCTATATTTTCTCCAATATTAAATCACTGCATAAATAATTTGGAATTTTCAAAATCTGAATCCATATTTATTGTTGACAGTCAGTAAAACTCCTGAGAATAATTTTTTAAATTATCGAACGCGTTAATAAATTTCCATCTCCGAAACGAATTCTCAGTTCAACCGAAACATTTGCTGCGATTGACGTTTCATCGTAAGCCGTCGTTCGATACTAAATTCAGTTCCAAAATCGAAGGTCGAGAAACAAGCGGAGAAATGCGTCATTTTCCAATTAATTTTGAAAATTTATACAATTATTATTTATTTATATTTATTTGTATATTTGTATAAAAATTTATATTATACTTCACCGTTGCTCCAAACTTTGATTTCCTTAATCTCTTGCGTTAGTAGCAACTGGTTCACGGACCATAACGAGCGACCAAGCCCGTATATTCATCTTCTTTTTGAATTCATCGGTATATCACTGGACCGAAATTACTAAGAAGTAATAAATTTATCATCTGTTTCACTTAAAACTGAGAAAATTTTCGGCCAAATATTGTCACGTCACACCAGCGCAGAAAGTCAAACGATCCACAAACTATTATCCTTCAGCTTTCGTATGATAAATCCTCGCGCCGATCGAATCTGAAAAAAAAAAATTTCGCGACGAAGGGCCGCAGCTCGTCACCCTTCCGGTTTCTGGAATCCTCGTGGATTTTAGAATTCGATCGCGATAGCGGTGGAGAACCGGACGCGAGTACTTGCCGCTTCGCGTCGCGTGATCGATGACGCTTGTCATCGAAGTTGACAGGTGGCGGCGCAGTGACATGCGGTCCAATTGCGGCCATATTATTAAACCACCGGCCATCAATGGACGAGGTAGCTCTAATACACCGGAATGTACAGTTTGTGTCCTACAAATAGACCGTTTAGATCGGATGCAAGCGTGGCTTTGGCGCGAATCCGCGGCGCGTCGTGGATCCCTTTGCAATAACGCCGTCGCAAATTGAGTCGAGAATCCTGCCTGCATCGACAACAGCTTCTACCCGCGTTTAATCGTCACGGTTGTTCCGCACTTTGATTGAAACTGCTTGCACAGCGAATACGTGTAACTTCCGCTGATTAGCCTTGGATAGAGAGAGGCATCGTTCGAATTGCGCCAGGCTAAACGTTGCTCCTCGTTCGAGTACCGAAGGTGAATTTTGATATCTTTCACTCCGTGGAACGGGAGAAAGTCAATTTTAATTGGAAATTATTGAGAAAAAAATTAATTCTGATGGCAATCGTGTGATATTGATAATTTTATTTGTAAGTATTCGTACGAATGACTGCAATTTCGGTTTACTTTAGGGAACTGAAAATTATTATTATTATTATTTTTTTCACCTTAATTATTTCAAATTATTATTATTATTATTATTATTTTATTATCTTTTGGATCTGATAGTATTCCAAAAATAAAAGTTTTAAAGCAATGGGTCCGTTTGACAGTTCTACAAAAATTATGCATTTTCTGTATATCTTGCAGGTTACTAAAATATGATTACCGTTTATTTTGAAAGTGGCCTAAGTCCACTTTCCAAAGAAATCAGGTTAGCTGTTTTAATATTTACATTTCTACGTTCTCCTTTCATTTTTAAACAGATTGTAACTAATATATTTAAAATCACAAAGATTTTGTACACAGAAAATTATCTGGTTAATAGAATGGTAAAAATTTTTATTTTGAAAGTCCATTTATAGCCATTGAAACCCAATTGGGTTGGTAAATTATACACCCTTAGAAATACAAAGACGTTATACTACCATGTTATCACTTACCAATATTTTTAAATTCATTTCATTTATTTATTTCATTTTATTTTTAAAAACTAATAATTTTTAGTGGCTAAACGGGTTATTTTCTAAACAATGTTTGTCATACCAATTGGGTAGGTAAATTATACACCCTTAGAAACACAAAGACATTATACTATCATGTTATCACTTACCAATATTTTTAAATTCATTTCATTATTTATTTTTAAAAATTAATAATTTTTAAATTTATTAAAACGCAAACCATTAAATACTTTGATTTGAAGATAAATGAACTTGGGCCACTTTCAAGATGAATGGCTCATGTATTGATTTCTATGCATAATCCAGTTAGTTCCTAGAAGCTTTACGAGAAGAATTTTTATTGATTTAAAAGTTAAAAAAAAAACAATAAATTTAAAAAAAGCAATAAACTTATTTCTATTGGCTATATTCTTGGTTTTGTTTTGTGATTTATCGTTTTATGCCTTATCGATGGCTTAATGGTTTATTTAGTAATGAGTAGTGTAATTTTACATTTTTTTTTTTTGGTTTTCGAACATTATTCAGCGACTCAATTTCAACCTTATCCAAGTTAAGCTATGTCTTGATAATTTTAACAATAATTCTATAAGTTGATAAGTTTTTATAAAATACCTATTCAATCTAATCTTTTCCTATTTTGAAGATTCGGAGGTTTCTACATAACTTGGCCCAATTATCAATAATGTTAATTTTATTATTTATTTTATTAGATAATATCGTCAGTAATAGTAATAAAAAAATTGATAATGTTCGAAAGTAATCGAAATCATATAAGTCATGATATTAATTTTTATGTCGCAGAGTTTTCATAAAAGCAGAATTTTATTTCATATGTTTTTTTTTTTTTTTGAGATTCATAAGTTAGTCTATACGTGGCATTATTTTCTTAATAATCTCACGATTGAGTGATTTCATTAAATTTTACCTTTTACTGAATTGTCGAACGATTGAAAAAAGGAAACAGTAATAACTTATTTTAAATAGATTGTAAAATTAAAGTAACAAATCTTGTTGTCTTAACAAAGTTTCGAAGCTTTGTAGTTAATTAAGTTGTACTATTTTATACGAAATGGAAAAAAGTTAAACGAGTTCGCGTGTAGTGATCTGCAAACAAGCGAGCCTCGTAGACGAGCAAAAGTTACTTAAACAGTTCAGAACCATGATGCCATTACTTTGTAACTTAAGTTACAAGCCATATGAAGTTTGCTCATGGTCCTTAAACGTAGTCCGTTCTGTTAGATTACTTGATGTTCTTAGTATGCAAGCTCATTTGATTCACTTTTTTTCTTTTTCTGGAGTTTATTCTTACGTTAAAATAAACTTCGATTAAAATTAAAGCACATGTGAAATCACGATAGTCTCACAATAACAAAAATATGAAATATATTTCAGTATTAATTATGGATTTTAAACCAGAAATTTCAAGTAAAATTTAATAAACATTGAATAGGCATAATTATTATTTTTATAAATAATGATACATTATAAAAATAATATTATTCTACTCGATTATAAAAAATAATAATTATTCTACTAACTTTCAGTTAATTATAGGAAAATGTCAAAATTATGTTTTCTATTAAAACACATAAGAAATCAAATATAAAAATTATGAACTTCGATTAAAATTAAAGCAGATGTGAAATCACGATAGTCTCACAATAACAAAAATATGAAATATATTTCAGTATTAATTATGGATTTTAAACCAGAAATTTCAAGTAAAATTTAATAAACATTGAATAGGCATAATTATTATTTTTATAAATAATGATACATTATAAAAATAATATTATTCTACTCGATTATAAAAAATAATAATTATTCTACTAACTTTCAGTTAATTACAGCAAAATGTCAAAATTATGTTTACGTAACACACAAAATGTCTTCTATAAATGTTTGAATTCTTTCGTAAACAATGGTCTTCGTACAAAAAGCCATTTTCAAATTAGCGACAACTATAGACGCCTCACGTGAGAGAGAGAGAGAGAGAGAGAGAGAGAGAGAGAAAGAAAAAAGAAAAACTGTACTCTGTATATTCATTTTCATCGCGCACGAAACATGTTTTTCCCCGAATTTTCGCCGCACGTACGCAGCATGAAATTCTATCGATAAAACTGAATGATGTCGACAGAAAACTAATCGCACGTAAAATCCTATGCCAATTAAAATCGACTTTTAGCGAAACGTTCCGAGAAATTGAAACATATTTTTGATTCATTCGCGGACCGTTTCCCGCGGAATCGATGTTAAATCGCTTTCGGGGAGGATCGGCCACGCGCTGCCGGCCACCAACGAGAGGATTCCGCAACGGTTTGAAACAGAATAAAACCTTCAGGATTGAACGCGATAAATTCGTGATACGTATTGGCCGCCGGTTGCATATTTCCCGCGGAAAACGGCCGGCAATAATTTTAAGTTTTGTCGCGACCGCGTTTGTCACAGTCGGCCGTGGAATTGCCGAATAATTTGTAACGGGCTGTAACGTAACAGAGGCGTCATTACATGTTGTTTTCGCGTCGTTTCGTGAGATTTAATGAACGAGATGGACGATACGAGCCTCCGTACCCTTCCTGTTCCTCTGTTACGATAATAACGTGGTTACAACGATGAAATTAAGCTTGTCGATTTCGGCAGAATTTAATGCAAGCAATTTGCAGAACCGCGCCGATAAGCATTGCCGAAATAACCGGGAGAAATCGTTAACGTGCTTGGTAACCGGTTGTAGATGTCTGTGTTGCCTGGTTTAGCGTTCATCTTGATGAGTTGAACATAATAATTGATTGATGTCTGCACATTTGCAACGAAAACGATTTGAAAAGGTAATTGGTGAAGTTTGAAAAGCATTTTTAAACAATTAGTACACGCATATTGGAGATATAAATATAATAACGAAGATATATTATCCTCGAACTCCGAATGTAACCTGTTAATTAGAAAATAATTCGACTTTCCAGTTGTCACAATCGCAAAAGTTACTTAATACAAACAATTTTAAGTGTCTATTTACACAAAGTATTAAGTGCTTAAAGATTGTGTTAATAAATGATGATGAAAAAAGTACAGTCATTCAAGTTAGAAAAAAACAGTTTTCATTGATTTTAGCGATAACAATTTGGTCCCAGTGTGACATCTTTAATCGTTGAACAATTGAACAATGAACGAAGGAACAACGAATGAAATTTTATTCATACTTAGTTCTATGCGATGCTTAATTTTACCACGTGGCTCTTTGCTCAATTTTCGGGTTATGTTCAAAAGTATTCGCGTTAAAATCTCCTTGAACTTTTTGTTTGAGTTGCAAATTGTTTGAAAATATCATTCGAAGATCAATATTTTATAAATGACTAGATATCTGTTTAGATTCTATTTTTTAAATTATCTTCACAAAAACATTAATGCGCATAAAAATTCACAATCTGCATAATTAAATGCCATTTAATACATTTATTATTTTATCACATTTGTTATGACAATCAGGAGAAAATTTACAATAAGAAGACGCATTTGTATAATAAGTAAATTCAGAAAGAACGATATAATTGTTCTTTATCGATGAATAAAATTGCGACATTCTCATAATTCGAAAATTGCGTTCTCTATGTTATGTTATTTTCATTGCAAGTGTATAATATGATAAATATAGATACATTTACTTACTTTGTTTTTAACTAAACATTCTTTACACATTTTTCCCTTTTTTAAAACATCATGATTTACAAAACATTCACGATTTATTAAAAATTGGATACTGAGACACTCTGATGATAAAATGGTTGTTCCGATAATCTACTAATCTAATATATTTTGAAGCAATAATAGAAGCGATACTAGGTTGAATTAAAAAAAGAAAAATCTCCTTGTACCAAGCAATTTTTATTTACCTATAATACATATGTACGAATTTTAAAAGCTCGTTTACGATTAGATTACAAATTGAGTTACATTCGCACGATTTTTAAAAAAGATTCCCATGAAATATAATTCTTACATAATTATTGAGAACATCACTCATGTATGACATATTCCGTAATGAATCAAAATAGTGTTTTTTCCGTGACTCGCTCGATAAAGATGAAAGATAACATGCACGTACGATATTAGGCACGTAAAGTTAACAACCTTATAAATCTTCTAATATGTTTATGCTATCCATAAATGTGAACATTTAGTACTATCCTCATATATATTGTTGCGCTCAAACGGCGCTATAAACTACGCTATAATTCTAGAAAGTATAAAAAAATTTCTTTTTTATTCTCTTTTCCTTAATATCTATTTACTTTTAGAAGTAGATAACATTCGCTTTGACTCTTTTTATGTTATAGCATTTTTCGGATTGGAAAATTTTAAATTTTAATTTTACAGTCAAATTTTTATTCAAAATTATTATTCCGTTGGAATTTAATTTTATTTCAATTTCAATTTTAACTTTTAACTAAAAATTCATAAAAGACTTTTCTTTTTCTGTTTGAAATGTTCGAAATCGCACACATTGTTAATATTCTAGATTTGGTTTGATTTCAACTGACAAATTATTAATTAAGATTCATAAGATATCCAAGACTTTTCTTTTTCTGTTTGAAGTGTTTGAAATCGCACACATTGTCAATATTTTAGATTTGGTTTGACTTCAGCTGACAAATTATTAATTAGGATTCATAAGATATCCAAGACTTTTCTTCTTCTGTTTGAAGTGTTTGAAATCGCACACATTGTCAATATTTCAGATTTGGTTTGATTTCAACTTACAAATTGTTAATTAAGATTCATAAGATATCCAAGACTTTTCTTCTTCTGTTTGAAGTGTTTGAAATCGCACACATTGTCAATATTTTGGATTTGCTTCAATTTCAACTGACAAATTATTAATTAAGATTCGTAAAATATCCAAGACTATTCTTTTTCTCTTTAGAGTGTTTGAAATCGCACACATAACTATAGTTGACTGTATTTAAGAAACTGTTTTATGTTCGTCACAGTCACTTCTCCCAGAAGAGATTTTTATATTAATCAACGTAAAATCTGTGCCCGAATTCGTTTCACTAGAAGCTCGCCGTTAATATTGCAGGGCTTAGCCACTTCTCAGAATCAGTGATAGTGAACGTTAATTACTTTCGTAATTAGCAACTGCTGGCGAAGGAAGGTGGCGAAGCTTCCTCGCGAAAGAACGAATAAATCTAATAATATCAGAAATTCCCTCGTCAGCCATGTTCTCGTCTCGCGTTAATGATTTGATTCTAATCGTGAAATTTTATTACGACGTTGCCCGGCCTTAGAGGGATGTTGTTTATTACGTCCCTTCATTATTCACTTATCTCGCGCGTATATCACGCATGAGTCGTTAAACGTCGACGTATCTGGATTTTTGTTTGGATTTCGCAGCAATCTCGAGCTAAGATCTGAAGAAAAATTGAGCCTCTCGATAGGAACTCCAGTTTGCGACAAAACTGGAATTGAAATTTTTATGCGATTTTACTGGATTAGATATACCCCGGACGGTTCTTTAATAACTTGAGAATGTTGATTACAGAAATGTGAGTTGCATGAGACTATATTTTAAACGGAGAGAGAGGTGTGTCACTCATTGTTATAAGTGATCGGCGCACAAAACGCACATTTTACAGCAAAGTACTCGCAAGAAAGATGGAAATGTTAGGTATTTGTCAAAACGAAGGTATTCTCGTTTTATCGAGAGCGTTTCTACGCTTCGGAGAAGTTGAATGTTATCTAATTTAAATTCTTCTTTGATTCTTCGTTTAAATGTAAATTATTTCGATGAAGGAATAGCATTTACGAAGTGAATAATTTTCACACTTTTGTCTTCTGCACATACTTCCCTTTGACGGTGAGTAACATTTCCATCGTAAGAGATACTGCACCTGAATGAAATGTCAAAGGACTATTTTCTACCTTTTGAATTATAATCTGTTCATTGATTAAACACGTAACATTTGAATAAAATAGATTTTTCTGTCTTGCTAGAAGAAATTTCATTTCGTGCGAAATTAGCAGTCAATCTTTTATCTTTTTTCTCATATTAATTGCATATATTCTTTATCGAAAAGTACATTCAAACTATTATTCACAAATTTTGTAGAAATCTTTTAAATCGCAAACATTAACAAAATTACGATATGTCTTTCCAAATTCGCATTGCTTCGAGTAATAAGGAGAATTTCCTGTTTACATCACGAAGAGAACGAAATTGCTCGACAGACCTGACAACGAAATAATTTTTTCTAAATTACAAACTTTAATTGAAAACTCTTGTCGTCATCTTTCCACGTGTGACCTCGTGTGGTCTCGACAGTATTTCAACGTTAGGGCCGACCGATTTAAAAAAATAGAACGGAAAAAGAAGACACGAAAGAAAAGAAGAATATTACGAACGTACGAACCATTCATAGTAGCAATCCCATGGAAAATCCTGGCTGTTTGGATTGCAGCGCGATTCGCGAAAGTTTCCGATGCAACGCGTGCTACAACAAAACCCCATTTTTTTGCGACAATTTCGCGCTGGAATACTCGCGGCAATATTTTTATTGCTTTCTACCGTTAACGGTGGTAGCAACGTTCGAACTATGGAACGCACGCATGGCGCCGGTGCCATTGCCAATAATAACAGGATCTTTATTGACGACTGATTGCGAGAGAGCAGTGTCGCAATTTTCCACTGTACGAGGCACGGTTAATTTCCCCCCGTAGCCGGAAATTCGGTGCCATTGACGCGGCCATATAGCACGTGATCTTCCACGCTCGACACGCCATCGCCGATATATGCCACGTGAAAATACGCGGCACGTTTCTCGCGGATGAATCTATTCGCTTGGGATTAACGGAGATTTATTCGGTAGTTTCGTTGCGTTTCGTTCGTGTTTAATTTCAAGCTGGAAACTCTAGCCTCTTGCACATCGAGAATTTTTTCGTCCCGATTTGTAACATTCTCTAATTTTTGAGTATATTTATATATAACCCAGGCGAAACAAACGATAAGTTTGTTATTTCTTAATAATTTCTATCCAGTGACGTCACACCGACGAGTTCAAAAGAGAACGAAAGCGACGAATTATTGTATACGGTTCGGTCGCTCGTTATGGTCCGCAATTAGCTGCCAACGCAAGTGGTCAACCTCTTGCGCTGGAATGACGGTGCCGCGCACGTCGAGAATTCTTTTCTCAGTTTTAAGTACTTAAATGTAACCTAGGCGAAACAAATGATAAGTTTGTTACTTCTTAATAATTTCTATCCAGTGATATCATACAGACGAGTTTTAAAGAAAAAGAAAGCGACGAATTATTGTATACGGTTCGGTCGTTCGTTATGGTCCGCAATTAGTTGCCAGCGCAAGGGGTTAAACCATTTTTAAATGGACTTCCCTTTTTAACGACGAAGCCGATGATTTAATATCAAGTTGTCAGGTAAAATTGAAGGAATTAGGCCATCTTGATCGCGTAAAATAAATAATGATCTTTTGCGTTGTTTTCTTTTACACGATATTAATGGATAATTCATGGTTGCAATTTTTACTTCGTTAGATCGAAGTTTGAAATTTTTTGAGAAAATGCAGTTGGATTCGTCATTCATGGTTTTGATTCATAGTCTGTAATAAAATTGTCAAAATGCTTGATCGACAGTCTTCTAGTTTCTAATCGGCTCTTTTATTCACGCTTGTGTATGTGAGAATCTAATATGGATTCTAGTATGGATTATACTAGACGGAAGTTTAAAAAAAAAAAGAGATTTTAAATGGAATACGTACTCAGTTATATTCATAATAAAATTATGTATCTCAGTGGAATAGAATATTGGAGTTCAGATATTTTTTACAAAGTTGTAATGTATAGTGAGTGACTTATGGATTTTTATGCAAATTCATATTTTGGAGAATATAATTAAAAAAAAAATAAATAAAATTGTTTTATGTATCAAATATACTTTGGATATTATGTATTTCTTTGTGCATTCTGTGTAATTTTTGCATTTTAAAATTTTCTATAAAATTCATAGTCTAATAATGAATATATACTATTAATTTTCATTGGGACTGATTCATGCATGTCTTTTTTTTATTATTCTTTCGTTGATGGTAATTGATATATTTAAGTCTAAAAATTCTAAACAATATAAATAAACAAAAAATATTAGTAACTAAATACACTCGTCCTTCTCACAAGGATTAAATCAAAATTTTCATCATTCTTGGTTCATGTCAATGATATGTACTTATTAAATTCAAATTAATTCTCATGCAAAAGTATATTTTTCTACTTTAGAAAGTATTAAACCATTGTTTAGCATTGAGATTGTCGATAGTCATATTGAGTCAATAAAGTATTCATTACAATTGATATCGTTGATAATGTTAGATATTCAGAAACCGAATTATTCTTGTTATATTTTCATGCGAGAAACACTTTGTAACTTTCTCCTAAGCAGTATGATAATTTATAAATACCGCTTTTATAAAAATCTATTATTTGATTGTAAAAAAATCCTTATGCTTCTTTCAGATTACTTTTGTTATTGAATTGCTTATTCCTTATATGGTTATCCAGACTCAGAAACAAGTGAAAATCCATTGGTGAGAGATTTGGCGAATATGGTGGATGCCACTACTTTGCCATGAATTATCTTTGCCATATAAGGTCGTTCGTTATCTTGGAGGAACAAAATCTTTTTTCTGGTTGTTGCCTCCGTAATTTTTCCTGAATTCTCTCCAACTTATTACAACAAATGCTTTTCAGTAATAGCTTTTCCATTTCTAAAAACTCGTTGTCAGTCAGAAACATTTCTAAAATTGTGATCAGCGAAAATCGGCAAGATTTTTGGATATCTAATGTATTTTCCATTTTATCAAAATACGATTCTTTCTATTAATTTTTTAATAAAAGAATTTATTATTCAAAATTTTATTTTACGATTTATCGTATATACTATGATCGTTCACTCGAGAGTGATACAGAACAAAAAAAAAAAAAAGTGAGATCCTGTCTCGAGTATGAAATCGTGATTTTCGATTCTTGTGCATTCCAAAGATGAGATTTTCCTCGTCCTTGAAGGGCGTGGAAATTCCATTGAGGAATAGCCGTCATAACTTCAGGTATTCAGGAACTTGTAGGTATTCGAGTTATCAACATCTATAGGTTTCTGCGTAGATTTGTGATATACTATAATGTGATATACTATTATTGTATGTTATTATTGTAGGCGTTTTATTTTATTTTACCATATTATAACATATATTAATTTTTATAGCAAGAAGAGTTCCATAGAAATTTGTTTTAATAAAATAAAGAAAAATAGGATTGTTTCAGTTGTTAAATTAATCTAATTAATAAAAATGTAAAGTAATATAAAAATGCGAAAACTAAGAAACAGATTAGTAATATCTGTCAAAGAGGTTAATAAATAACGAAACTGAATGTGACAATATAAGATCTTCACCTCTTTTAATTTTTCAACATGAGTTTAAAAATATCCTCTTATGTATGTATAATAGATTTTTTTTTTCATTTTTTAACTTACTCTTATTACTATACATGCTACGATGTTTCTGCATTTTACCAAATCCTTGGAAATTTAATTCCTCGAGTTCACAATATACTGATGTGTCTGATGCTTCTATTTTTAAGGATCTAAAAAAATTTCATTATTTAACGTTTCCCTTCATTGAAGTTGGAAGTCGAGGTCAAGAAACCTCTTTATGGCTGCGAAGTCTCACGTTTACAAGTGAGATGAGTTGTTAAACACGAGTTTCTATACAGTCTACACGTTTAATAGTAGCAACGTGCCATAAACGCGTACCTCGATATAGTGGACATGAAATATTCTCCCCTGAGTCTGATTCGCTTTATTGACTTTTGATACAACTTAGTGAACGTGTCTATTCTTATGCTAGATGAATTATCTAGCATAAGGTGTAAGACCACGACTAATTTGTCAAATTCGCTGATTATCGTCTTTATTGAATATTGATTATTGCAATATTAAATAAATATAAATATTAGTAAATATAATTAAATAAATATAATATAAATGTAATTAAATAAATATAAATATTAATAAATATAATATAAATATAATTAAATAAATATAAATATTAATAAATATATAAATATACATATATATAGTTTTTGTGTTAGTAAAATAACAGCACAAATTTCGAGATCAGAATAATTTCTTTAAGAACTATTTTTTTATTCATAGTACGAAGACTATTCCTAGTTTGTCGACGAATGGTATATCCTGAGGAACAGAATCATGAAATCAGAGAATTATAATTGCAAGTGGCATAGAAAAGAATTGTGGAATACTGGTTGACATAGTTCCAGTTGAAGCTCTTTTTGTCGCTTTCACCGGTGGAATGAAACTTACCTTATAAATCAGTCTTTTCAAATTTAATTTGTCTCATACGTCACCCACTTTTTCAACTTAATTCATCCTTCGTTTGTTGTCAGACAGACAAAGAGATAAGAAATGGAAACATTGAGAAACGACGAGAAGATAAATAGTTAAACTTGCAAATTCTGTTGTTAACAGAAACAGTTATTAAATAGACTAAATTTCTATTCAGTTGTAACCTACTTTCGAGTATTGAATTTTATATTATTTTACATTATTTTATCGTAATCTTACACGATATATACACATTTTATAAGAAAAATTGGCAAAAAGGACGGATGAAGTTATAACAAAATAATCTGGAATAATCGATATTATCTGACTCTTTACTAAATGATCGATAATTTGTGACATTTTACTACAAGAAGTTATGTCATATATTCAATAAATTGTTGTAACATTTATCTCAACGAATATTATCATATTAAGAATAAAAAAAAAATTTAATCTTGAAACCTCTGTTATTATTGTACCAACGCAAGAAATATTTATAGCAAATAATGTTTCTCCTCACACTAATCAACTTTTGTCAGAACATTTTTTCGATAACACAAAGTTCTTGCAAAATATTCCACTCTTCTGGCTTAAATCAGCAGCATCTTGGATATAAATATAGATGTAATATAAATAAATAGAAGTGTAACATAAAATTTAAATATTACCTGTATGTGACTTTCAGAATTCTGTTACGTAATAATAGTAGCAATTATCTACGCTAAATCTGTTTCATTTGAGCTGATACGGCAGTGCAAAGGCATCGTGAGAATTTCAATGCACGCGTTACGTGCATGCTCGCGAATTTTAATTATTTTGGTTTAGCGAATACGCGGAGGTGTTTATTCCCGCGTCTAGAAACGAACTGGCATTAGAGGTAATTAAATATGGATTATATCTGACGCACGTTCGAGCGCTCATTCGTTCGCGCTAATTGGACCAGAAAGAAGACAGTTATCGCACGATGGAAGAGGACAATATTTCACGATAACAAAGCGGCGGAAATAGCGTGCTAGAAGTTATGGTTAATACGATGGTCCTTGATCTTTTTCGTTATAACAATATTTGGTGGTTCAACTAGACAATCTTATGGAATACACAAAAGATATTGTCGTGGACCGCTGATTTTTATGTGTTTATAGGAAACAAGAATGCATATAGTATATAAAAAAGAGAAATGATGACAAAATTAAATTTAAGAAATATACAAAATTATTATCAATTATTAAATATTACATTTTTAAAAAAATGTATAAAATATTCAAAGTTTATTCTGAAATATGGTTTCGTTTTGTTTGAATTTTGTAACATGTGTTCTAAATTATACTTTCATTCTAAAATGTGCTTTGTATAGCGAGTCCAGAATCATGTCACAGTCATTAGAATACTTATATAAATTTATTAGATAAACTACAGAAATATTGTCAATGTGTTATTGCGAAAATAAAACACTTTGTTAAAACATTATTACTGACATGTTACTCAAATGACAATCTTATGTTTCAAATCTTACAATTAGATGAAGGTGAATAAAAATTCATTACATACAAGTATTATATACATCAACATTTCGCAATTTTTTGATTAAGTATCAAGTAAGAAATAGTTTATTATAGATATACAGAATAAAAAATAAAATAAAAAATATTTAAAATGAATAGTTTATTATTTCAAATTATTATTTTTTATTTTGTTCCATAGAATAAAAAATAATAATTTTAGGATAGACATTTCCTAAAATATATAGATATAAAAAATAAAAAATAAAATAGAAAATGAAGATGGAATAAGATAAAATAATAAATATAGATATACAAAATAACACGAGCTCTCTTATTAAACTAAAAAAATTCAAGTTTTGACTCATGTTTTTTGGATGCATAATTTACGCGGAATTGACGCGAAGATCTATAAGCACGCGAAGGAAATTGAAGAAAATTCAACAAATTAAAGTGATTATTGTCAAAGCACTATTTAATGTTTAAGAAGATGAATTTCCTAAAAACTGGTTGAAAATCAATTCTTTTTCCCTTTATTAGATCATAAATACCCAGATTTTGATCTATTTGTACATTTTCACTAATGGCATTTTATACACAGCGAAAGACGAATATCTATAAATCGTCGCCGGTGACTCATGTTTAAATATTGATTATATCTCCTCCGTTTCGCTTTCCTCTTTTCATTCTCGACTGTGCACCGGCGTTGTTTCCATGTTTTCTCGTTGAATCGTAAGACGCAACAAGTGTTGGACGGATTATGTCTTGAGGCAAACAAATGCGATCACTGTGCCAGGATAATTCTTCGTCCGGCTAATTAATTAACTCTGGAATTGGTTCATGCAAGTGGCGCTGTTGCCTGGTCCCGCGATCCCATGGGGTTTGCCTTCCCATTTCACAATCGAGTGTACGTTGAACGTGCACGATTGTTCGTTGGATTAATTGCGGCTTTATCCCGCCGCGAGATCCTTTTTCCGATTTGTCGAATGCCGCGGATTTAAACGCGTTTCCAGCTTACTCGCGCCTGTATAAACGACTTTTAAAACACGTGAAATTTGTCTACGTGTATGTTTCCGATTTAATTTCCTCTATCTTCCTAGCGAAGAGAAAAGATTTATTGTTTGGAGACAGTGTAAACTGTTATAACGCAGAACAAAAATATTTGAGGCTATATTCTTCGCGTCGTCGATCAATCCCACTACGTTGTTTCGTTTTTGGATTAAATTTTTAGTTGAAATTCAATATTCGAAGGATATTAATTATCGTTAAATGTGCTCTTGCAGAGAAAAGTCGTTCGGCAAACGGTGACAGAGAGAAAAATCGAATGAGTTTTACTAGAAGAAAATGTTAAGTTAACAAGATATTTTAAAAAATTAAGCGAGCCGTGTTTATTTGAAAAAAAATATAAAAATGACTCTGTATGTAACAAAAAATATTATTTATTTGAGATGTAAGAAACTGATTTGATTATTACCGTCTGAGTTTATTATAATACAAATACTGTGTAACAGTTGTGAAATTTTCAATACTGTCTAGACAAACATATAGACTGATAATGATGCATAATATAAATCTCATTGGAACACACGTGTCCGAAATATATATTATAAAAAATATATAAAAAGTATAATAATATATATTATAATATATATATTATTATATTTATATTTTTATATTAGTATAAATATAATATATATATATTAATATAAAAATAATTTTAAATTAAATATATATATATATAGAATATTATATTTTATATTGGGATACACGTGTCCGAAATATATGTTATATAAAATATATTACATAAAAAATATATAAAACTATAATAATATTATATATATTTTTATATTATAATATAATTATATAAAAAATATATTATATGAAAAAATAGAAATTATCTTCGAAAATATATTATAAAAAAAAAAAATTAAACTGCGTCCATCCAACGAATCTCTTCAAATACAACAAAATTCGTTTGAAACATTTTTTGATACAACCAATTTACGTTTACGTACGAAATTAAAATTCGAGTCAAACTTTTTGAAAATCCATTTTTACATTCGGGTTTACTGCCATGTCTTGAGAGCTTACGGCAAGTTGGTTATTAAAATGATTGTTCATTGCGTATTTGTAATTTGTAATTTATCTGCGTTAAAGACGGTCGTCAGCACTAGTTGACAGAAACTTATCCTCACGATTAGCGGAGATCTGAGCCATCTGATGAATAGTATAGCAAGACGTGAAATTTAGAGAGTGTATAGATAGTCTATGCATGAGTCTGTTAGGAAATTTCAATAAATCCATTAGCATATTTTGGACGGAACACACACGTTCTTCATTTTCACTTCAATTGCCCAAAATGATAATCCATCAGTACCAAATCTGGGAAACGAGATGTACCAATCATAATTTCTCAGTCAAATTTTTACGCTCGCAGATTGTTTGAAACTTCTTTGCTTTGGAAAACTCTTCCCTAAATACATTTTTAGGTATAATCACTTGTATTATAGTTATTTCTTTCAAAGAGCGAGGAACTAAGGATCTCTCCTTGAGTTTCCATCAAAAAGAAAAAACGAATTCAGTTAAACATAGCATAAGCACTTTTGATCACAATCAGTGCTATAAACAAAAAAACGTTCTTAATTCAACTTTACTCATCACACAGTTCAATAAGTGTCAAGAGATAATTCATGCATACTTCTTTATAATTATTACAGTTTGTTCTCCAGATATTTCACGCCGTGTGAAACAATGGGAACAGTAAACACAAAATTTATCTTCCAATTCGTATAAAAGTGTGAACGTAAAAACGTACGATAGACGCGTTGAAAGTTCACTAACTTCACGAACTGAAACTCACTCTGAAAGTGAAGTTGCAGTCGGAGGAGTTGGGTGCTTATCTCCTTACTCGCGTAGTTTGGTTTATGCAACGCTTGAAGAAATTTCGTTGCGATGCGTTTGAAGCGGATTAAAGATTACGAGGCCATTTAAGAAATTTTGCCCCACGTGAAGTTTACTTGGAGTTCCGGTTTAACACATCGTAAGCAGATTAGAACCTCGGACTGTATTCAACAATTAAATAACATTGACGTTAGACGCTGTTGGTGACAAGTTTGCCTAACTGGTTAGTTACATGAGTTGGAGTTGCTGGAGTTGAATTTTTGTCGATCAATAAAAATTTCTCATTTCATCGATTGGTTGATTGAATGCTTAGCATCAATGAAAATTGTGACAAAATTATTATAAATGTTTATGGAAAATATTAACTGATCACTACGAATCGTTATTGGAGAATTATTTCAACTTGTCAAAATTTATTGAAGTTTAATTGAAGTATAATAATAATAATAAAATATAATATTAATTAAAGTCTTTTGAATTCTTCAGAGCTAATCCTATTCCTGTAAATTTTTTAAATTTGTGAACGAATGAAAAAATTTCTCATATTACATATGGATATATACAATGAGATATTCTGCAATTTATTATTCTTTAATTCGTTCTGAAACTTTGTTCGTTATAACATTTATTTGTTATAATAAATATATGATTCATTCGTTCTGTTAATATGAAAAATGTGAAATGTGAACATGCAGTTATACGTAGATGTTACAAATTAAATTTGTTAATTTAATTTAATAATTATTAATTTATTAATTGAATTTTATTTGAATTTTATACATTGCCGGACGTACGAAAATTTGTAAATTTGCAAATTATATTTCGTCGTGTAATATGATAATGTTATATTTGTTCGATGTAAGTATGTAAGTATTTAAGTTAAGTTGTAGCATTTGTTCGTTCTAGGATGAAATTCATCGTAAGAGATATTTATAGAATACAGTGTCACATGATTCAAGAAGATAATTCTTTTTTGTTAGCGAAATTATCAAGTAAATTTTTGATAAACGAGTACAATTTTTATAATTGTTCAAACACTGCGTCTGCAGTATTTTTACGATAACTATACTGCGGATGTTTATAGACGTAAAATATGCAGAGAAATTTATTATTCACAAAATACGTAAATATGCGAGTATGCCTGTAAAATATATAGAATTTGTAAGTAATACATCATTCAATTTGGAAATTCAACAATTCGTTTATAATTGACATTACAGTAAATCATTATGTTATTATTATAAATTATATAAATTATTATTATTACATGCTATTATATAATAAATACAGTATTTATAAATAAATATTTTAATATATATTATACATATTAATAATAATATAATAAAAATTAGAAATAATAATGATAACACTAATAGTAATAAAATAAAATTATTATTAATAGTAATATAATAAAAATTAAAAGTAATAATGGTAACACTAATAGTAATAAAATTGAATTATTATTATATATTATTATATATTAATAATAATATAATAAAAATTAAAAATAATAATGATAACACTAATAAATAATAAAAATCGAATCTCTGTATTAAAAATAATAACAACACTAACACAATAATAAAAATTATAAACCAGTTTGAGAAAAGACTCTGGAAATTTACCTTGTTCCTAATTACGTGTCTCGTGTAATAAGAACCTTGGCGAAACGAGTTCGGGTAAATTGGCGCGTTTTGGACGATGTTCGTCCGGACAAATAGGGGCTCCGATGTAACAAGCTGCGACACGTTCCAACGAATGGAAACGATTCTTCTCCCGACTCGCGATAACCTCGCGATTGTCCTCGGGTTCGCACGAATCGTTCGAACGCGACAGCTTCGAGCCGATTTGTCACGTTTGCGACGCGTTGTCTAACAACCGTGGAATGAGAAACGTTGCTCCTCTTCCTCGCGCCTGTATGTTTACGTATGTATGTACACACGCGTGTGGTGGCGACTGTCGCATTCAACGTGTGCCGTTTCTTTTGTTTTCTAGGCAGACCTGTCGTGCCAGAACACGAAGCAGGCTGTGGGCGCGATTTATACGCGCACGAACTTCGTGACACTGAAATACGTCACCGACTCGTGGGGCACCATCTCGAACGGCTTCCGTCTCGTTATCACCGCCGTCAAGGATCCAAGTGAGTACATTTTCCCGTGTGATAATTCCTTCTTTCGCGTCGTGAGCGTCTGCTTGCTTTCGCTGTATCTGATTTGTTTTTTGGCGCGCAATTTCGGCCGTTCCACGCGTTACCGCCGGGAAAGTGGGAGGGATTGGTTCTATGTAACTTTCTTTGATTTCAGTTGTTTCACGTTTGACAATCGAACTTGCAGGAATTTGCGAAATTTTCGTGGCGTATTTGTTATCAACTCTATGACTGGGAAAAGCGAGTAATTGGAAAATTTCTAAAGGTTTGTGACTAAATTAACTTGCTTGTGCATTGGAGAAGTGTCTAACCACTTGCACAGTGTGAGTAGACGAAGAATGAAAAATTAAGGTGAATGATAATTGGAAGTCTCACAGAGATGGTTTATATACAGGGTGTTTCGTAACTTGTGGCACCCACTGATTGTACGCCTAAAAATAATGAAAAAGAGTCGTATAAATATATGTCCTATCTGTCTTTGTGAGATATAATGAATTTTATAAACAGAGCAAACTCTAGTAAGCTAGCTTTACCAGGGATGGTATATTTAATTTTCATAATAATCATAATTGGGATGAAGAAGTGGGTCCCACAAGTTACGAAATACCCTGAAGTTCTCGTTATTTCTTATAAAGGGAATTAAAAAATTAGTAAAATTAGTACAGATGTAAGATAGAACTTCTTGTAAAGTAAATTATGATATCAGGGCAGATTTGAGTCATCGCTTGACTAATTTTAAACTTTTCTAAATAATATAAATAATAATATGAAGCTTCAATTTTTATCTATTTTCATTAAGGTGGCCTTTTTATCTTGTCTGTACATTGCTTCAGAATTTTTATCTTGAAAACTACTTATTGAATCGGGTTGTTTTCTAAAAAGTTTAATACAAAAGGTTCTGATATTAAATGAGCATATTCCATTTTGCTATATTCCTTGCTGTAATTAATTTTTGTTAACTTTGCTAATTATGAAAATAAGAGAAATATTTTGTGTTTGATAAATTTCTAGGTATGCATAATAATTAAATACTATAAAATATGAATGTTGATTAAACATTAAATATTATGTTGTTCTGAGAGTTCAAGGAGAATTTGAGACTTATATGAGACTTGTCATCTTCATTTCAAGGATCAATAAAATTATTGGAATTGTAATATAATTTTTGTAGTAAATTTCATGAGAATCACGAATAGAAATTTTGAATTATTTGAAAACAGAGGAATATGTTTATTCGTTAACAACAAAATTGTATTATTATTATTTCTAACATGAAGTAAAACATCAACTATTAAATACTATTTTTTGAGTTAAAATAATGTTTTTTTGTTTTAGAATATAATATTATATAAGATTTATATATTGAAAAACGATAAAAGTACCTACCACTTTCTTTCTTAAAACAAATTTATCTCAATGAAATACGTCACTACGTTACTACTACTATTATTTGATACGTCCCGTTATATAAATATTTATTTCTTACTATTGTATTGGTATAAAATGCTGTAAAAAACAAAACTAGATGAAAAGGAAAACAGAAGACTAGAAGAAATCCTCCTTGGCAAGCTGCGACTATTGAAAATTCGTCATTAAAGTTTATTAATCCGCAGTCGCGCTACCACCATCGCGATTTTTGTCATTCACAGTGAACAAAAGGAATTACGTGGAAGAGAAATAATAGTGTCTTGTAAATTGAAGCCGAGCCAGGGGAAGATGTCTGATTAAAGAATGAAATGAACCACGAAGCTTTCGTTTCGAATGAGTTTCTGAAAGGAAATTAAACGACCGTTTCTATCTTCCTTCAATTCGTGAAAGCTTTTTTTCGAGTGTGTTCTACTTCAGTTGGTTCGACTTAATGAAGTGCTTAATGCACCGTGATTAAGCAAGAGGAGGAACGGCATGAATGAAGAAAGGAGAAACACGTTATAAAATAGGTTCCCACTTCTTCGGTAATAACGGGACATTGTCGACTTCGTTTTTCTCGTGTCATTTGCCAAGAGTCTCTTGAAAATTGAGATAATGGTTTTTATTAGGTTGACGGCGATCATTTTTACATTATAAATATTAAATTGAACAAAGAAATGAGAAGAAATGTAGAATAAAATTTTTTTTATCTTTTGCCTTTGAGAAAATCGAGTTTGAATTTAGCTAATTCTAGACAGGACAGAAATGAATAATTAATAGGAGATTATTTCGCAAAAATAAATAAAAAAATGTACATTAAAATTTTGTGCAAGAAGCTTTATGTTTTATCGAGTTTGAAAATTTATCGAGTGTGACGAAGCACGTTCAAAGTTTATTTTTTTGAAAATGAATGCTTCAAATGAAAAAGTTTTATTCTACGTTTTTTACTTATTTTTTTTACACGTAGGATAATTATTCTCTTGTTAATTATTCTTTTCTGTCAAAATCAAAGTTAATTCGAGAAAACGAAGCTTCTGTAGAAAGTAAATTTCTATACTTTTTTCTTATTTTTTTGTGAATTCCTGCTCGTTTGTATATGTTATTTCGACGCGCTCTGTATAATATATTAATTACCCCAATCGTTATAATGATCAAACCTATACAAAACCTAGCTATCTCGTAATTAATAATTACTGTTAATCAATAATATATATATATATATATTATATATTATATAATATATTAATATATATGATTAATATATTTTTAATCAACGTCATAACAATGTACTGTAAGCAATCTCAATTATTACCATTTTTATTGTAGCAATATATTATTTGCGATTTGAAGGTGTTTCCAATATATAACTCTATATATTATATATATTATACAATATATTAATATATATGATTAATATATTTTTAATCAACGTCATAACAATGTACTGTAAGCAATCAATCAATTATTACCATTTTTATTGTAGCAATATATTATTTGCGATTTAAAGGTGTTTCCAATATATAACTCATTCCGGAACAAGAGTGTCTGTATCTTACTTCAGTTTAATTACTGTAATTACAAGATCTTCAAATAATTAATCGTGTGGCTTGAATGGCATTCTCAGCTTGTTAACTGTCTATTGAAAGTATGCTTGTACGAGAAAGGAATTATTATACATTTCACAATTAATTTAATCCAATTTAATTTCAATGAAATTTGAAAACTGTTTGTGAAATGATATTTTAGAATGTCTCAAGATTGCACTAAAGTAGCAATACAAATGATTTACTTGTGATTCATTTTGTAATTTAATAACTCGAGAATTCCTTGAAATTTTCTGGAAATAGGAATAATTAATTTTCCGGAACATTTATTTATTGTTTGTTGTTGATAGAATTGTTAATATTCTTTCGAAAATGTTCAAAGATCAAATTTCTAATTTGTCATTTTTCTGGCGTATTTGTCATTTGTACGAAAATATCTCGATAACAATTTTAACAGTTATTAAAACAGTTATTAAAAATTCCCCTCAAATACGAAAATTTTCTTCACACATAACTGTGGATCGATCGAACATATCAACCCCTTGCGCTGGAATGACGTGCCACGCACGTCGAGAACTTTTTGTCCCAAATTGCAGCATTTTCTCAGTTTTAAGTATGTTACAAATGATTATAAAATTAAGTATACATTGTGAAATAATTATAAATGTATCCCAGGCGAAACAAACGACAGTGAAATTTATTACTTCTTAGTAATTTCTATCCGGCGATGTCGTATCGACGAGTTCGAAAGGAAAAAGAAAGCGACGAATTATCGTATACCGGTTCGGTCGCTCGTTACGGTCCGCGCAATCAGTTGCCAGCGCCAACGGGTGTTAATCAACGACGTGTGCGTCGCACGCGTGCGGTATTGGTTTCGAGATACCGATCGGTAAGCACGATCGAAAGAGAGCCAATTACAGAAGCAAAGACAAACTCTGGCGAATAAATAAAGTAGTAATTATAATTAAACGAGACAGGAAATAAATGAAACAGTAAATTAACGACGCGACGCTTCCTATTAACGGCCCTCAAATTACCGGTCGCTCGTTATTTCGCGCCGTGATCTCAATGCTCTCTCTCTTTGTCTCTCTCTCTCTCTCTCTCTCTCTCTCGGTAATTTTAAATTAACAGCAACGCCACGGCGAAAGATAATACCGTCATCCGGCCGTGTAAAACTCTTCCCCTTCACCCTCGCTCGCCCCAGCAATGGAAACGCTAAGATCGCCCGAAAATCCAGCGGAAATTCTGATGCCCCGGTAATGCCGCGATAAATTAAAGCCCGGCTCGCAACTCGCGAATATCTCCCTCCTCCGTGTACGACGCTTGAAAAGTGTCCAACCGAAATGACAGAGAAAAGAAAACTAGCAGGAACGAGCGCACTTCCGCGGATTTCCATTGTTTAATTGGCTACTGCGCGTGCTTCTTCTGTTAATCTTCGTGTTTCTTGCTTGCTCTTGTCGACGTTACGACGCGACATCAAGTTCGGGTTCGTGACGAGGGATTGAGAAGCAGGTACACGTGACGAACGGTTACATATTTCTACTCGCTTGTGTCCGTGATTGAGATAAACTCCAGTCTTTAATTCCCAGGTTGCGAACGTAGACTCGAGATTAGCGAATGGAAATGGGACATGAATATTATCGTTCGAGATTGTACAAGTTGGTTATTTCTGGTAGGATGCAGGTTTGGTTAGAATTAGTCAAAATCATAGATAACAGAATTTTTTTTTAATGTTATTGTTAATACTGGATTGGAGATTGTCGTGCATTTATGGGAAATTTTTGGATACAACGATGCAAATAATATGTAGAAACTTATCGCAACGTTTAGTGGTGGAAATTTCTGCTTTTTTTTAACCGTATTCACAAATTGCAATGATCCGCAATCCAATATAAATTTATATACATGTATATACAGAATTCAACCGAACAATATACAAAAGCTGGCATGTTCATTCCTTGTGAAAAAATTAGAAAAAAAAAGATACAGAATAAAATTTTTTGATTTGAAGCTTCGTTTTTGAGAAAATCAAGTGAAGTATACTTGAATTTAACTAACTCTAAATATGATAGAAAAGAATTAATAAGAATAATTTCTACATATATAATATATTTAATTATTCTGCATATATAATTAATTTAATATATAAAATTTACACAAATTTTTCCCTTTACAAATGTAAACAGATAAATATAATAATAAATAACAATATTTGCACTTACAGTACAAAGATATTTGTAGACACTTGATATTTGTTTGAGTAATGTAATAAAATTTTTAAATATAGTATTCAGATAATATAATTTTAATAATCTATACGATTGTTTATACTAATATACTTGATAATCCATACGATACTAATAATAATATTCTATAAATAATCCATACGACACTAATATATTTGATAATCTATACGATTATTTCGAAAATCTTCAGTCCAAAATTCTTCATCTTCAATTTTATTAAACTATACTATTTTACTTTACTACTTTTTTTTATACTACTTTATACTACTATAGGTAAGGTAAAACAGATTTTTCCAAACTTATAGAATTGCTATTGCAAACTTGAAGCAATTGCGTATCCATGAATTTCGTATTTAGTTTGTATATATCCAATAAAGTTTTCAAATTTGAATTTGCAATCTTCAATCGATTCCATAAGAAGATATTTAACATTATTTTCAATCATTCAGCTAAATATTTCGTGAACAAATTTTGTTGATACAAATTGAGCGAAATGTCTAAGAAATAATATTGAAACTACCAATTTTTTGACATCTATTTGAGTACACTATATTGTACAAAATGATATTTCTGATATATACAAATTTAATGGGTTAGAAAGTATCCTGAAACGTCATTTCAGTTTCAATTACATATTTAAGCACAATATCATATCGCGTGCAGCTGTCAGTCAGCCATGACGTAGATTATTATAACTTATTCAATAAATTGCGTATTTAGCGAAATTAATAGGGACAGGCCCATTATGTTGCAATAATATTCTGAAAGTAGAAAATTATTTCGACGTCCACTAACTGTATGTGAAACTACACGCGAAGAGAAATAATTAAATAGCGTTAGATACCTATGCTTTACAGACGATGTACATACGTGATAAACGAAATGATCGAACGATATTTTAATTTGAGTAGTTCCGAACGTTGCCTGTTCTCAAAATATAATTTTCACGAATTTCGTGAAATAAAGCAAGAAATCTGTATCGCGTGAACGAAATTTTTCACAATAAAACACGAGGACGAAACGTTATCCACTATGACCAACGTTGTGAAAAATACTGAATTTACATGATGTATGGGAATGTGTTTGCGAATTCAGGATGTATTTTAACACATGCTCTTTAAAATTCACACGTTGGTTGAATAATTCACGACGCGATACAGTGGAAATTGTACGCCTTCTCAATGATCGGTATTTAGTTGAAAACGTTCATTGATATCGATCGTATCGAACAACAAATATCCCAGAGAACGAAACAAATATTTTGACGCGTAAAATTAGCAAACGTAGAATTTAAATTGCCCATTAGCGACGAAACGTTGTACTAGGTTCACGATATAAATCAAATATCCACTTGCGTACAGTTCTTGAGAATTTTACTAGTTCAGTTTAACTTCGAATTAATTTTATAAGAATTCAGAGAGGAGATTAGCACTTTTAAATCTTGTATTTCCTATCTATAATGTTACTCATTGAACAAACTTCATTTAAAAGGAACAATTTGAAACAATGAATTCCCGAAAAGTGAAACTTTATTTAATCAATTACCAAATTTGCAAATGATCTTTCAATATAATACGAGCTAAAATAAAAGATTGTCCAGATATTTTTTTTCGTACTTTTGCGTAAAGATCAACTCAATTTCTCGCAAAATCGATGCGTCAAATCTAATTTTTTTTTTTTTTTTTTTTTATCGAGCCATAGTCTGTTCTACGTTAGTAATTGAAGCACGGATAATATTCCGCCTGGAGTGTAATAAAGACTCGGTGATTTATTTGAAAGTCCTAACTAGCTATTAAAACGATGTTCACGGGGTATAGACAAGCAAGCGGTGGGCTCATCATCTGACGTACCTTGGGCATAACGTGACGCTTTCTGTGACGCGACGTGCAATTCGAGAAATTCTAAACTGTCTGGAATCACGGAAGCTTCTTGCACAGACATGACGGAATACGTTGACGGAATATGCGCCGGCGAGGCATTGTACCAGGCGATATTAGCGCGTTATAGTATTTCCAACGCGAGACGTTTCGCGAGACGCATTGCGTCGGAATGTTGCCAAGAGAGTTGTACGATATGTTCAAATGGTTGCAGCTGTTTGTAAACTAAAATAATACAGTCCTCCGTAAACGAAAATAACCCAGAACTCCGTTTGTGTGCAAACTACTTGGCCAAAAAAGTAATCGCGCCTTTTTTCTAACAGACGGACATACAGTGGATATAAAAAGTGACTAACCACGACTAAAATGCTGAATAATAATATTTATTAAGCAATATTTTTCAAACAAACGTGGCACATCTATTCTCCAAAGTGGAATAGCAATATCAAATTAATAACGAAAGAAATATTCATATTGTCTATATAAATATCAAGGAAAGTGAATAAAATGAATAAGCGTAACAAGTATTGCAGTTCTATTGTCGTTATCAAGTGTACAAGTAATTTAAACATTTATAATAGGAACAACAAATAATTGTAAAATTAATATTTATAATATTAAGTATTTGGTAGGGTAAAATTTAAATGAATAATAGAATAAATTATAAACGTCTAATTTGAATATAAATTGAAAAAAAGAAAATGATGCTCCATTTATATGAATTAAACGAATTAATCACCCTGAATTAATATCTTTTATAGTGTGAGAAATTCTTCTAAAAACAAAGTCAATATTAGGGCAATAATGTATTGATAAAAATAATCCTGGAATAATTTGAATTGTTAAAAAAAATTCCTAATATTGATTCAAAATTTCATATATAATTAATATTTATTGGTGTTTGGAGATTAATAAATAATAATGGAATTTTAAATATAATATTTTTATAAATTATTATTTTAAATTTTTTCGTTATAATAATGTAATTTCGTAAAGATTTTGTTTTAATATAACAAATTTTTGAATGAAATTAAAAGTATTAAAATTATAAATGAAATAATTATCAAGGAAACTATATAATTTAGAAAATAGAATGATTTTATTATTGAATAAATATATATATATATATATATAACATTATCATTATTATATATATATATATATATATATATATATTATACTATATTTATATAACTATATTAGTTATATAACTTACTCTCCTACTTTATCTATATAAAAATATAAGATATTATATCAATTATATATGAAATATAAGTAATAACTTATTAAACTAATAATAAGTATTAACCAATAGTATGTACAGTACATAAAAATACTACATATATTTAAAAATAAATAGATTAATAATATATATATAATATTATTACTATAATATATATATATATATTATACTATATTATTGTTATAAATTAAAAAATTTTGTATTATTAATAAAAAATTTAAATTAAATAAAAGTATATAATTATTATAATAAATATATATATATTATAAAGTAATAAAATTTAAGTTTATTTGTCATAATTTTTTCTAAATTTGATGGAATGTTATTAATAAAGCTAGAGACAGAATATTCTTCTGGAAGTAATGGAATGTTATCGAATGTTATCACGACAACGTTAGAAAAGAAATTCTTGCTTGCGAATCATTAGAAACATGTTCAAATACATGATAGAGCTGTTGGGAAAAATTCTTGTCAATTAAATCGAACTGAATGTTGATAATTCATATTGATAAATATTTAACAGGACGGGATGTAAAATGTTTCTAACGGTTCGTCTGTGTCACGAGAAGATGGAAAATTTTCTGGGTCGTTGCACAGCGACTTTCGTGAAAAATAAAATCAACAGTCAGCCATGGCGAGGTGCACATCCACGTTCGAAAGAAAAACGCCAAGGATTATTAAGAGCCGCGATGCATTTTCAGTTCCCCGGTGCCGTTTTAATTGAAAAATCAATCGGTGGCTCGACCAGATTCCGCTGAGCCCGGCATCGATTGCCTATTTTTCACGCAAAGCTTTTCACACAGTGCCTATAAAACACTGCATTAACGGTGTAATTTGTCGGACGCCGGACGAAAACCGGAGGTTCTCCCGGTCTTTCATGATCGAAGCCCCCTGTTCTTCCGCCCGCGCACGCGCGCGTCCCCAAAACTCCAGCCGAAAACGGCGAAGTTGGTCGTCGAATTCCGCGAGAGGGGCCCGCGAAATTATTAACAAGCCTCGTCGTTGAATTAGGACGCGTCGTTAATTTTATTCCACTTTGCATGTAAATGAAGCATAGCGACGGCGAATATCGGCGAACTTCGCGAGCTGTTTGCCCGCGCGAGTTTTGCTTGACTTGGATCTCAGACTCAGGCTGAAAGTTTTCCACGAAAGCCGTGGCACGCCGCATTATTTTCTACGGCCACCACTCGCCGTTGTTGCTTCTTTCGATCTATATCCATTTTTCTCTCTTCTTTTTTTCTTTTTTTCTCGATATCGACGTTAACGACCGAAAGTGCACGCTCTTTGTGCGAAACGTACGATCTTGCTGTTCAGGCATCGTCAGTTTGTTCTGTAAGATTGAAATATCACGTTCACAAATATTTACTATTAATGCAACAAAAATGTGAAACGGAGAATTTTGGAATATCATCTTCGTTTACGAATGTTGTAAATTAATATTGAATCTACATTGGATAATATTGAGTTTTGATTTTTATTTAGTAAATACTTCTGTATTGTAAATTTTTACTTTCGAAGATGAGGAATATCTTTTCATAAGTAAAAGTCTGAAGATATGTAAGGTCTGATGACCTAGAACAATAGATTGGTCGTCGTCAACTAATCCATCATTGAAATTAATCGTTTTTTCCACATTTTTCGCACTTTTGTCATAACGTTTTGAAACATTCATGGATTTTCTGCTGTATAATATATTAGTCTTGTTCCATAGAGTACAATTGACAAAGTTTGAACTATTTATTTTTAAAGATATAATGATTAAATTAGTAATAATAATTTATTATATAAATTATATTTAATTATAGAAATATAAATATAAGGAACTAGGCAAAATAAATATATTCACCTGTTTATCAAAAACATGTCTTATTGAAAATAATTTTAAGTCAATCTGCCCAATGAATAATTAAATGGCTGCTAGTATAACTGACTGTACAAAGGTAGCATAATCAATTGATTTTTAAATGAAATCTGGAATGAAAGGATTAATGAAATATATACTGTCTCATATTTATTATATGAATTTAAAATTTTAATAAAAATGTTAAAATTTTTTTATAGGACAATAAGACCCTATAGTAGGTCGTAGATAGGGTAAAATACTCTGTCTAGATCTTTTAATGACGATAGTAATTTCCTTTATTTTATCACATTGTGTAGAAAGAAATTAATACGTCTGTCGCTGTATAGTATAGCCAAAAAAAGAAAAAAATGCAGAGTTTGTGCTAACCAACATTGCTAGCAACCAGGAAATTCAAAAAGTTTGAAATTTGACACAGTTATAGTTACGTGTGTGATGCTAATAACGATACAATTTTTTTTTTCTTAATTGAAAAAAACAGCTCTAGAAGTCCAAAAAAAATTCTGACTTTTCATATAACTTTTCATGAAGTTATAAGTTAAATTAAATTTAACTCGTAATTTCAGGAACTTGAGGCAAAGCGTCTTAAATAGTTTTTTTTCTCATTTTCCGAGAGAGAAAAATAAAATAAATAAAATACGATGATTTTCCTTACAACGGTATTTATAGTCGAGAAATTCTTAAATATGTAACGACGTATGAGTGCAATATCTGCAATCCAAAAAAATTTTCAAATTCACCAGATTATAATTGTATCAGTTAACTATAAAATCCGAACTAACCTTCAATACGAATGTGAATTGTGATATTGATTAGAAGCAAGCGTGTCAGCAGGATAAAACAGTAATTTTTCAATTGGACATCTTTAGAATGAAAAAAAAAAAAAAAAACAGAAAATTGCACGAACTGTTTGATCAAACTTCGATTCAGCTGACTATCGGGTTAAGTTAGAATACCGTGTATACAGCGTTTTATTCTGCTGACTAGAATTGAGTTCGTTTGAGACAAGTGGCTTTTTGATTTTCACTATTCTTCACTACATTACCTAAATCATCTAACTAACAGATTGACGAAACAAAATTATTTAAAGTTCTGTTGAAGTCTGTTAGTCAACTAAACCGTAAACTCATTGGTCAGCTGTCTGTCACACGTTTTACTTGCCTTGTTTTCTTAGTTAACTAAATAGCGAGTTGGATCGCGCGTGCGCGCTAAATTTATTTATTATGTTTTTAACTACTTACACAACTACTATTGAAAGTTTCATAAACCGGTAATATTTATTATGTTATTACGTACATACGTATAAATGCACATGAAACAAAATTAAAAACATATTAATCCTATCTGTAATTTAATTCTTATCATTAGATTATTAATTAAACTAAATCGTGTTCCTTTTGATTGAATTGAGAGTGAATCTGGATTTAATTTGGAGTATTATAGAGCATTATTTATATTCATTTCTTATTTTTTTTGTCTAAATATATAAATCTATTGTTTGTAAGAATAAAATACAATGAGGAATATGAAATTTTAACATAAATAATATTTTATTGAAGTATTTGCATATAGACTACAAAAAAAAAAAAACAACAAAATATGTAGTGTTTTGTAAAATACTTTGGCTTTTCAGAAAAATTTTTTCTGGCAGATGCCAATTGTTTTTCTGAAGTCAGTTTCGCATTACAATTAATTTCGATAAAGAATTCGATAAAAATTCAAGAAATCCTAGTACTTATGATATTATATTAATATTAATTTAATAATTATTACATTATAATAATATTATATTATAGTATAGTATATGTAACATATATATTATTATAGTATATATAATATAAAATTAATATTTCGTCATCTAATCCAAATC
This sequence comes from Tetragonisca angustula, assembly GCA_036937485.2. Classification (NCBI taxonomy): domain Eukaryota; kingdom Metazoa; phylum Arthropoda; class Insecta; order Hymenoptera; family Apidae; genus Tetragonisca; species Tetragonisca angustula. The sequence goes on along the minus strand of JAWNGG020000274.1, from coordinate 39,140 downwards.
TTCAAAGTTCAACAAACTCATTTGTCAAGTAAAAATTCGAAAATTATTCAAATAACAATCGAGCTCTGTCGTATTGCATTCTTCATGCCTATAATGCCTAATTTTCTTCTCTTCTAATCAGGATCGATCCCGATAATAACGAATAACCATCGATATCCGCTTCGAAAAGAAACGAGCATTTTTCAAGCACCTCATTAAGCTCTCGTGCGAGCGTCATAATTCACCTAAAAAAGACTATCGAGTTTAAAGTTACCACGGCGAGCCCGCTTAACTATCCGCGCCAACGAACTCCCACCCCTCCCTCCCCCCCGGCGCCATCAAAACGCTTTAAACGGATCATGAAGCCATCGACGCTGTACTTTCGAAAATTGTCAAGATCGATCGCAGCCAGTTTCGAACAGTCTCGTCCTATTATTCAGAATCGGGCACAGCCACCATGTGTAACAGATGATCGCGCGGATAAGCATCGAAGCGGCGCTATTAAAGCGCCATCATCAATCAGAAAAGTAGCGTGTCAAGGACCAGGGATGGAATTGAGTATCTCGTAAGTAGGTTGAAATTTAGTCGTTGTATTCGAATTGTTCATAACTACACTTCGCACGTTCGTCGATTTGTACAATTGTTTTTTTCTTCCTACGTGATAAATAATCCCTCTGTACGTGGACTTTTTATACTCGGTTCTTTTGTTTCTTCTTTCATCATTGGTACTTGGCTTTTTGTAAGAAAACGATAGTTTGACTCTGCGAATTATTTGTGATACTTTACGACATACTGTTGTGCGAGGAAATCGTCGAGGTTTTGTCAAATTAACCCTTTCCCAAATCACATTCACCTTCTTGCGAATCAAGTGTTTCTACAAATCTGTTTCTGTTTTTTTCTTTTTTTTTTTTTTTTCATTCTAATAAAACTAAATTCCGACGTAAAGTTGTTAATTCCAAAATAAAAATTTTTATAATAACACTTAAATAGAAAATGATGTAAAATCAACGTAAAATGCTTGCTCGACCCTAAAATTTTTATACACACACATGGAGAGTCAACGATTTATGACAAGAATGATAGTTGCAACAGAATAATTAATAACATCCATTAAATATTCTTGGTCAAAATATTTCATGCATAGAATTTAATTTTTGAAAAATCTTCTTCAATGAAGTTCATTGGAGAATCTGGTAGTAATAATAAAGTATAATCTATACTCGCATAATAATTATATTGTTGCTGTTTCTCCATACCTTTTTCAATTAATTTCTCTCTGAAATAATATTTAAAATAATCAATTTAAGTTTCGAAGCATGAGATATTATTTTAAATAATAATTTCTACGCTTAAAACAATTAATATTTCCCAGTCATACGTCTGAAACAAATAATTTCGATATACTTGTGTATATCACTGTCAAATAAAGTAAATGTTCAGATAATATTTTATTTCAATTACCATTTCAAATACTTTTCGATCTATGCTCATCGAATCGATACTCATTAGAATAATTTGCGTGATTCACATAAACCAGACTTCTCGGTGGATGAAATTATTTTTCCGAATACCACGTGTTGGAAGAATATAATTTAATATTTTAATACAATTTAATACAATTTAATATAATATTTTAACACAATTTTGATACAATTTAATATAATATTTTAATACAATTTAATACAATTTAATACAATTTAATATAATATTTTAATACAATTTAATACAATTTAATATATTTTAATACAATTTAATATAATAAGAAAATTTCAGGCTAACTACCATCTATCATTATGCTGTATCATTTCACTTCAAGTGATACTTCACTCACGTAATTCGTAAATGACACAAGAAAAAAAAAGTTTCTTAGGGCAGAGGCCTCGTGACTTCTTTGGTCCTAAGGAGGTCGCCAACCGTGTTGCCAACGAATCGACTCGATAAGATGCAGACGACACGTTCAATAAGTTGCCGCTATCTACGCGGAAGACAAACGACGAATCTTAATCCTCGCGTTTCTCTCCGCGACTTCAATCGACGAGGACGATTCAACGCGCACCGTCCCCATTCACTTGTCCCCAGTTCCCATTTTCTCTGTCCTCGATCGGCACACTCCGCTTCTTCGCGACGTATTTAATGCTTGGACACACTTTCAATTTTCTTCGCCTCTGTCCGGGACGTTGCGTATCGATTTTCGTTTCCTTGCGTTCGATATTGCCCGTTCGTGCTGTTCTTGCATCGGCCTTTCGCTTGTTCTTCACACTTGCGTGTACACTCACCGAGCGTCGAGGAGAAATATTTATCGTGGTTTTTCTGTGGATGAATCTGTGTACATTATACATATGTACATGTGTGTGTTTGGAAAATTAACGTGCAATCATTTCCTTTGCTTCTTTACTGACACTTTACAACGTTGAATCGCATTTCTTTATTATTATTATTTTGACGAAACATTCTGCAGAAAATATTTAAAGAACTTACTGCTGAGGTATTTTAAACATTTTCGATTGAATCGTGGTTCCCTGTTGTTGGAAATTTTTTTAATATTCTGCAGAAAATGTTTAAAATTCTTCGGTAATATCGAGGTATTTTAGACTAAATCGTACTTTTCCATTGTTTGCAGGAATTTATGAACGGTTACTGGACATTTTCGTATCGTTGAGAAATTTTTTAATATTTTGAAGTAAATATTTAAAGAAATCACTATTAAAATGTCTTAGACATTTTCGAATCAGTCGAATCTCATCACCTAAAAAATGTTATTTGTGAATTTAGTAATATTTTCACCAGATAAAACCCTGATAAAACATTCTCTTGCATGCAAAACATTATATAAAGTTTATGTTTCAGATATTTATATGCAATTTCTTACAAATACATAAAAATCCGCAATCTACTCGTTACACGTTGATTTTATTGTAAATGTAATTAAGAAAAAAAATGGATTAGAAAAAGATAGACGGTTTAAGACGGTTTGAAAAAAAATCGTATCCTTTTTTCGATTCTCCCTTATACGATTTCAATTTAATCTGACAGAGTTCAAACAGCGTTTTTAGTTTTTAAATAAAACTGTCCATTTGAATTTCACACATTGCACTCGAACTTCTTTTCGCGACATATTTTTTTATATTTGCAATCTGATTTTGGTTTACGTTTTTTTTTTCCATTTTACGTTTTCAGTTCTTTTATTTCATTTTCTATTTTATGGAAAAAAATTATGTATAAAACTTCGTTGAAAATAAACTATAAGCAATATCGAGTGCGAATAATTCCCTTCGACACAGTTACGAAGAAGATTTTTTAAATTTTATTTTGGCTGGAAGTTACTGTTTACTCAAACAAAACCTCTACACATGCATTTAAATATAATTACGCTAACAGATATAAATATGGAAATCGTTTTTCTTTCATTTGCAAGGGAAATGCAAATTTTCAACTGTGAACTGTAAAAGTTACACAATACTTTCTGCATAAAGTTCACAGATTCTTAAATACATTATGTATATTTTTAATATATAATGTAGTATATAATATATAATATTATAATAATATATAATACAGTATATAATATATAATATTATGAACATTTAAAAAAAAAATGCAAATTTTCAACTGTGAACTGTAGAAGTTACACAATACTTTCTGCATAAAGTTCACAGATTCTTAAATACATAATGTATATTTTTAATATATAATATAATAATAATATATACTATAATATATAATATTATAATAATATATACTATAATATGATATATAATATTGTGAACATTTGATGAGATTTATATAATGCTTGAAATGAAAAACATTGAAACATACTAGTTTCCGTAGATACTTTTCAATTTATCTCGAACATTAAAAATTTAGGATTCTAATTGAATGTTACAACAGGTATTAAAACAGGTATCGAAAAATAAATTTCTGGATACGCCAAACATGAATATTACAGTTTACACGTTTCCAAATGTTACAATCTTCATAAATATACGAAGTCCGTGTGAAAACTAAAAAAAACTTTCGACGAGTTACGAAAAATTTAATAGAATTAAAAAATATTTTCCAGTGAAGAACAATTCACAACAGTTATGAGACAGAGACTGTAAACCTTATCAAAATGCAAGTTGACAGCTCTGAAATATAAACGAAATACTTTATATATCTGTATAAAGAAGTACAATGATTTATTTTCTGTAGAATCTGTGGTATATTTAGAAGGCGATCTTTTAACTTTCGATCTTCAGATTTTCGTCTGAGTGTTGCTTTGGTTTCAATCGAGAAAAACATTTTCTAAGAAAATTAGTAATTGGAGCTAGTCATATTTAAATTTTTCAATAATAGAAGAATATGATTCTGAGTCTTTTGTGCCGTAGCTAGATTTACTTTTATGTTAGATTGATTTCTAAGATAAATTGAAAAATATGTACAAAAATATTGTAAAAATATATAATATATAATATATTATATAGTACAAAAATATTATAAAAATATTTAATATATTATATATAATATTATATATTACAAAAATATTATAAAAATATTTAATATATTATATATAATATTATATAGTATTATATGATATTAAGAACATTTAAAGAGATTTAAATAAAGCTTAAAATGAAAAACATTGAAATGAATTGTAAATTGGCTCGTTTTGAGCATTATTTGAACATTTGTTTCGAATATTATAAAGTACATGTTATTATAAATGTTCGTAATTTTGTAAAATTTTGTAAGTTATTGTTATAGTCTGTATACTTGAGTCTGTAGAATAATGCAAGAAATATTTTACAAGTTAAACCACAAATAATATTTAAAGTTGAAGACTTTTTTAGAAACTAAATGATTTCCATATTCATATTCAGCTTACCAATCATCACGAGATTCACCTATTAGTGATTGCAACGCAAAGTATGGATTAAAGATTTTTTTTTTAAACAACATCATGTTCTTTTTATATAGTTTCTTTCGTGAACGCGCAAACGAATCCTCGTGTTGTTTGACGTACGCTGTATGTACTTTGCGGAAGATATTTAAACGGAAAATATTATGTTCCCGAGTATTTCATCCGTGACGAATGGTACAGTGTTAATATGATTTTGATAATTAGAAAGGTTCCAAAGTTGCGCGCACGCGCTGAAATCGAATCACTTTGAGATGAAAATCTACGAAATAACGAGGTGAGATTGCTTGCTCCGTTCAATTATTCTCTCTTGCGCTTTACTTTCTCACAGGGGATATATTATAGATTCGTGCAAATATTTGAAATTAAATTTCCGGCGAATTGAATTGTTTGATCAGAAAATATGAACCGATAAGTGGAGAGCCAACACAAAGCCCGAACTAAAATATTATAATTACATTAGAGGAATTCATGGTGAAATTGTAAATCAAAGTGAAACTCAATGAAAATTTGTTTCGTTATCAAATAGAAAACGAGACGTGGATTTTTATGCGTTTGTAGAGTATTCTGAAACGTAAAATCGCGCAGATAATGCAGATAAGATAGAGGAATGTATAAAATATCTAAAATATAATATTTCCTATAATGTTTAACATATATATAATATATAATATATTTAATATTTAACATTTAATACATAATATATAATATATTTAATATTTAACATTTAATATGTAATATATAATATATTTAATATTTAACATTTAATGTGTAATATATAATATATTTAATATTTAACATTTAATATGTAATATATAATATATTTAATATATATAATATTTATTTAATAAATAATATTTAATACATTGATGTTCTAGTTTCTAAATTATATTGTCAAAAATATGAATTTACATAAAAATTCGAGCACTCTGTTAATAACAGTGCTCGATTAGTTTTTTAAAAATATTCTCGATCATTCTCGTGATCATTGAATTTTTCTAAATTTCGTTTCGCCGGAATTCGCGATACCACTCCAGAAATTTTAATATTGAAATAATTATAATTTTAATCGCACGTTTTATAGCAATCTCGCACGGAGGAACAGTTGTTGAAAACGAATAAATTATATTTTTCTCGAAGTTTTCGTGCCGCGAACTTTCAAGAGACACAGAATATTTTGTGGGATTAAGTGCACGGTTAAGAGGCTTAGCGTTTTCATTGCTGTTATCACTACTGTTGCTACTTATTTCGTTTTAAACGGGTATAAAAATTTTATCTTCTTACGGAGACTAATTTCAAATGCTTGATACGTATAAATTATGATACTTTCTCGAAAGATTTTTTTGTGTAATTTTAATTTTATCTCACGAATGTATATTATTGTCAACGAACTTTTTCGCGTGCAATTTGAAATTTATATAAATTGCATTAAAGTTGCGAATAGATAAAAAATCATTAAATATAAAATATATTTTTTAATTCTTAATACCATGGTATAGTGCCGCAGTTGCTTTTCTAGAATTTATATAGGTAATGAATATGTATTATACATGTAGAGAGTGTTATATATTTTTCTTAAAAAAATCTGAAAATTTCTAAAAAAAAAAAACATTTTAAATTATTTATGGCGAGAAATCTTTAGCCTACGAGGTATTTTATATCTATTCATCAACAATTCTCGAGATATTGAGATGGATCGATTTAAATGAGTTATCCTATGTATAAAGGGATAGTAAAACATTGCAAATAAAATATTTATTTAGTTAAGAACGTCGTTATATCTTCTGAAATTCCAACATAGTTCAAATTCACCGATAGACTTCCTTGGAAATAATTTTCGTAATCTTCTGATCTCCAATATAAATCCATTATGTAAACAAATTGCTATAGCTATAATAATCTACAAATGTGTGATGTTATAAACTGCGATTGCATTTATCATATTCATAATAATTGTATAATTAGACTAAAATAGTGAAATAGTTCGATTTATAGTAGAATTTCCCAAATATTATATAAATTATGCATGAAAAATCTGTGCTGTGTGTTTAATAATATTTAAACATCATTATCGCGTAACTTGGAAATTTCGAAAATGTTTTTGCCGTGAAATACGAAAGATTTACGTAAACTTTTTATTTTATTTCTCGATCGTGATGATCGAGATAACGTGTTAAAAATTCATGAGAAATACATTTACATCGTTACAACAGAGAATGTCGACCGAACTATAAAAGTTCAGCGATAACTTTCGGTGCTCTTGTTGCTCACTTATTCCACGCTCTCCCCATTCTCAGCGTTATCTTCTGTTTTATGTAAATTACTTAATCGGTGATACACTAAATATATTCTGTTAACATCTCAGAAGGGATTAACAGCGGCTCGCGTAATTATTACGGAATTTTCGCGAAGTTCTCGACCGCATTTCGCGATTAATTAACGCTCCTGCCTTACAATTTTCCATTCACGATAACGCAAACTACACCTGTTTTACAATAATTCACTGCGTTTTAGAAGTGTCGGTATCGCTGTAAACATCATAATACAATTGTTTTTTAAAAACATTAAGATAACATCAAGCGATATTGAGAATTGCATCGATTTACGTAAATGTTATAATTTAGAGTTCTTTTTTTCATTTCTCGAGAGTGATTCATAGATATTTGAACTTCATATAATTTTCTTTCTTATAGGAAAGAGGAGGATTTATTTAATTTTTTTTCTTCACGAAATGTGATGAAAGAAATTAATTGAAACAATCATTTGAAAAGAAAAAATTAATGATTGATAAATATATTATAGGTGAAGAAAATAATAAGCGAAATAAAAAATTTTTGGAATGTTCTAGTAAGAGATATTGTTTACAGTAAAGAAAGAAATTGTAGGAATAATTGTAATAATATACAACATATACAAGATACAATGTTATAACATTACAATATAATAACGTTTCGTAATGGAATAATTGTAACATACAATATATACAAGATACAATGTTATAATATTACAATTTAATAACTTTTCATGATGGAATAATTGTAATATACAATATATAAAAGATACAATGTTATAATATTACATACAATAATATATATGTATTTGTATATTATAATATACAATATGTGCTATGTAATATACAATATTACAATGATATCGTAGATATATCATTATGTAATAAAACGACAAAGACTATCTTTTTCAATATAAAATTTCTCTATTACTCAACCAGCTAACTCGTTCATTTTCAATTTCAAATGCTGTTCATTTGCAATTTCGAATCCGTAAAAAAAAAACTTACACTCAATTGATCCCAATGGATACGAATTCTCAGTTTCACAAATATATGTATATGATTATTATAATATATACAAATATACATAAAAAGTTACCATTTTATACAAATATACATAAAAAATTACCAATATATACAAATATACGAAAAAAATTACCAATATACACAAATATACATAAAAAATTACCAATATACACAAATATATATAAAAAATTACCAATATACACACATATACATAAAAAATTACCAATATACACAAATGTAGATAAAAAATTACAAATATACACAAATATACATAAAAAATTACCAATATGTACGAATATACATAAAAAATTACCAATATACACACATATACATAAAAAATTACCAATATACACACATATACATAAAAAATTACCAATATACACAAATATAGATAAAAAATTACCAATATACACAAATATACATAAAAAATTACCAATATATACGAATATACATAAAAAATTATCAATATCTACAAATATACATAAGAAATTACCAATATACACAAATATACATAAAAAATTACCAATATGTACGAATATACATAAAAAATTACCAATATATACAAATATACATAAAAAATTACCAATATGTACGAATATACATAAAAAATTACCAATATATACAAATATACATAAAAAATTACCAATATACACAAATATAGATAAAAAATTACCAATATACACAAATATACATAAAAAATTACCAATATATACGAATATACATAAAAAATTACCAATATACACACATATACATAAAAAATTACCAATATACACAAATGTAGATAAAAAATTACCAATATACACAAATATACATAAAAAATTACCAATATGTACGAATATACATAAAAAATTACCAATATACACAAATATAGATAAAAAATTACCAATATACACAAATATACATAAAAAATTACCAATATGTACGAATATACATAAAAAATTACCAATATATACAAATATACATAAAAAATTATCAATATACACAAATATACATAAAAAATTATCAATATGTACGAATATACATAAAAAATTACCAATATATACAAATATATACAAATATACATAAAAAATTACCAATATACACAAATATACATAGAAAATTACCAATATATACGAATGTACATAAAAAATTACCAATATATACAAATATACATTTTTAAAAATTGCCATTTTTTTTATTCACGACTTGTTATGACACAGTTACAGTAGGTTAACTAAACTGATATGCATTGCAACATTGGCTGTACAGAATTGAAAGGATTGTAGAATTTTCGAATAGAACGGTTGGAGTAGCCGTTAATAACAACCAAAAATAGAATCAACTTCTCCGTTACAAGGAAGAGAAAGAATGGGACCGACTAACCCTATAAAATACGACCGTCGTCCCTCCATGGAAATAGAGAATAGAAGCTAGCCGAAGTATCTGGTCGCGGTTTCAGCCATGGATACGATGCGAGTTATCGATGAATGAAATTCTTATCGCTTTCCCGAGACCTATCGGAGAAAGCAATTCCCCGGTCGATCTCTCGAGGATACATCGACCATACTTCATCCGCCATTTTATACCGCATAAACTACAACCAGCGGCCGACTGGATCGTGGAATTCTTTCGCGATCCATTAAAGGATACGTGGTATCCTTGCGTCTCGTTCCACGATCGAATTACAGACTAGTCTCTTCGAGTATCTTCGAATGCTTCGCTGATTCCGCGTGCTTTCTGTTGACGGAGAGGTAGAAATTGGAAGAGATTCGACGGGGAGAAAAAGAAGGTACCAGTCTGTTTTATTATGATTTCGATACGGTGGGGATTCGGAGTGAAATCTTTTGCGTACAGGGATTTCTCGAGCTTTCTGATCTATTATATACAATCGCGTCGGAAAGTAAGTTAACTACTAAAATAATTAAATTAATTTACTATTAAATCTTCTTTCAAATTAATATTAAAATTAATTATTCAAAAATTAAATTTTTTATAATTCATTTATTCTTAAATATACTATATTTTGATTTAAAATATTATTTTATTAAATATTTATTTATATAATTTCTATTCATAAATTATAATAACAATACATAAATAAAATTTAAGTATTTCTTATCGTGGATCATCAAATTAAACAATAAATTTCCCTAAAAAGATTAAAAGGCCGCCATATTACTTCATTTTAATGATTCAACATTTAATCATAAAATTATTTTTTATATTAATATAATAGGGTATCTAATCCTAGTTTAATATTCAATTTTTTTATTTTTTAATATAAAAAATTATAATATATTAATAATTTAAATTTCGCCTATAATTATTAACTTTTATATAAATTATTTTATATTAATAAAATTTATTAATTATTAACTCGTAATATAAGTTTAACCGCTATTGCTAGCACTTTAATTTACAATTATTAATTTTAATTCCCTAATTTAACTTTCATTAATTATAATCTAAAGAATTTTTTATTAATTATATTTAAATATAAAATATATTTAATATAAATTTATTATATGTAAAATATTAATTTAATTAATAATTTAACCTCATTGAACAAAAATTGAAGAAATGAATGAGATAATATGTTCGATGAGTTTTGAAGATGTATATTTAGTACAGTGAACGAATGGTCATAGAGAAATATCATAATATTTTACAGTTAAGGAAAGGAGAAACAAAATATGCAATGTGACTACAATGATAGGGTCAGAAAGTGACGCATCTTATTTTTTCTAATATTTTACAATAAATTATGTCTCAATATTTTGTATTACAACCTTTTGCGGCTATAACGTCTCGTAGACGGTTTGGTATGCTCTGAATTAATTTTTTAATTATATCGGGACTAATATTGGTCCATTCCTTATATAATGCGTTATTAATAATTACTTTATTAATTTTTTCGTTGACAGCCACATTTTTTAAAAAATTTAATTTATATATATATTTATTTATTTATTTGTATATTTGCACATTTGCATATTTGTATATATTTGTATATTTGTATATTTGTATATTTGCACATTTGCACATTTGCATATTTGCATATATTTGTATATTTGTATATTTAGATATATTTGTATATTTGTATATGTTTGTATATTTGTGTATACTTGTATATTTGTGTATATTTGTGTATATTTGTGTATATTTGTGTATATTTTTATATATTTGTGTATATTTGTATACATTTGTGTATATTTGTATACATTTGTATATATTTGTATATATTTGTGTATATTTGTACACATTAGTGTATATTTATATGCATTTGTATATATTTGTATATATTTGCATATATTTGTATTAAAACTGTAAAAATTTTACGTCCCAGATATTTACTGATCAAACTATTTAATAATCGATGTAACAAACTAGCTTCAACTTTTTTCCTAAATGGAATATCTCAATCTATACTTATTCAAAATTTTAAACTGTATTTTCATTTGAGTATATCAATTATGATTGATACAAAAATTCGCATTTCAATAATAACATGAAAAGTGTCACCTGTTATTTCGTCTTTTAATTACGAAGCTGGTGCTTCGTTGATTCTGCGTGCCTTCCCTTTAGAAACAGAAATGGGAGAGATTCGAGGGCGAGAGAATGAACAGGACACGTTTCGCTATAATTTTGGATATGCTGGATCTTGAGGAGAGCAATCTTAAGGATTCGAAGTGAAGCCTTTTACCTATAACACAGCCTGCTTCGACTTAATTGACTCTATCTCCCTGGAGGATTATCTACGAGTTTCGCTTTCCTAGCCCTTAATCCTTTGGTTAGAGCCAATTCGCCTGGTCTGCGCCTTGTACACATCGCTAACGGGGGTAGGCACATGCTGGCTAATCTCGAAGGGATGTTGTGGAAGACGCGTGAGGAATTAATGATGCCGATGGATGGTAGAGGATTACGTATTGAAATATACAAGAATCGATACGCGTAGGCGAGTTACTGGGCGTTTGTACAGTTTGTACGCGAAGATTATTCATTATGTTCCAGGCTTACAATTAGGTGAATTTTTCTGTTTTCACGTCTTGAAAATAATCCAGAATAATGCTTCAGTCTGTTTTTATTTTAAAAATAATTTTCGAAGCTCGGGTTAAATAAAATATTTTCAATTAATATGTCACATATTTTAGTCAACTTTTTCAAATGAAATAACAAATAATTTGCGTTTCTGTTACCTGTTTGAATATTATATTTTGTATACAGTTGATTATAAACAATATGACCGAATTATTTCACAATCTAACATCTATTTTTTTTAAACTATTTTAATTTCGATAATTATTTTTCAGTGAAGAAATTAATATCAAGCACTAGTGCGATTGATAATGTCGACATTGTAGAATCAGAAATTACTTCAAGATATATTTATTCAAATATAAAATACCAAATATTTCATTTAATAAGTGAATATGTCAACTGTTTTGATGAACCAACGCATAATTATTTCAAAAGTGACAAATGAGATAATATATAATTTAAATTACTAATTTTCGAATATTTTGTTTAAATAATATTCAAATCTGTTATGTCTATATCTTACATGTTATATATTAATATTAGAACCAAAGAAAGATCATACTGTTGCCATCTCAATACTAATACATCTGACTGCTGGTTACGTGATTTCATTCAAATTCAACCGTGAAAAACTCAAATACAATCGTGCAAATCACTTGGCAAATCTAAATAATTAAAGGAAGAAGTTTTTAAATATTTATAGGTGTTGATTTATTTAGTAATTATGATTTGAAAGTAAACCTGAAGTAAACTGTTTCTCAAGCAATAAAAATGTTCAACAATTGATAGAGTAGAATTATTTCTTACATTAAACAGATTTGTAGTTGAAAATCTGTTTGTTCTTTTCAAAACTGAATTTCCTGGAAAATTATTATAAGCAAAGGCAGATGATTTCAGTACGTAAGAATTTATCAAAGATAAAATGAAAGAAAGTTAAAATTTGTCGGAAGGCCAAATGGTGTTTAAAAATTGAAGTAGGAAAATGCATCATAATTTTATAAATTGAATTATAAATTGACTAGAGAAATGAAAACAGTAATATAATTTTATAAGCTTAATATAAATGTTAATACAGAAAAACGTGTCTAATGCAAATTTTGCTTATTACACACGTAAAAATTAAAGTTTCTTTAAAGTTTAAAGTTTCCCCTGTCTCTCACTGAATATATAAAACATCTAGTTTTAAAATTTATTTACACATCCTTCATTTACTAAAACAATGAAGTGTAACAAAGTTTCGTTTATACGAACATGTCAGGAAACGAGATTTGTTTGAATAATAAGAGATAATAGATAAAGATAACAAAAGTTGATCAATTATGATTTCGTATATCTGAGGTTTAAAAATAATTAGTTTGCATAAACAAGGTCGAATAAACGAAGTTTTATCGTATATTGAAAGCTTCGAATGATTCCAATTCGTGATTATAGACTAGTTATATAAAAGAATCTTGTTAAATTGTATCTTATCTAGCCAGTGATAATACAAAATGTTGAGAAATATAGATTACACGAATCATCGTGGACGAAACATCGGAACTTGTTAATTTATGTTATTAATAAATATATTTAGAATTAATATTCTGATTTATTGTTAATAATAATCCTCAAATATTATTAATAGTGTTATTGACAATAATAAATTTTCTAATATATTATTAATAATGCGTAAAAACTTGTATATTACTAAAATATTCGATTCACTATGATAATCGTGAAAGATTAAATCGATTGTAGTCATTTTATTAACCTCTTGCGCTGGAATGACACACGTCGAGAATTTTTTGTTCCAAAATTGTAATATTTTCGCAGTTTTAAGTAAAACATACTTAGGCAAAACAAATAATAAATTTATTACTTCTCAGTAATTTCTATCCAGTGATATCATACCGACATGAGTTCAAAAATAAAGCGACGAAATTATTGTGTACGGTTCGGTCACTCGTTATGGTCCGCAATCAGTTGCCAGCGCAAGTGGTTAAATTATATCTCGTGGAAAGTAAAGGTGATTATTTAGAAAAGACAAAACTCACCGATTTTGATGATCTTGAAATATGTTCTCAGGATCATTATTCGGAACAACCTTGCCCTACACATATTACTGGCATTATACAAGGTGTTTGAAAAAGGAATTAAATATTTTAAGGATAGACAGTATTCGTCAAACAGAAGAAAAGAACTCTAATAAACGTTTATATTTTCCAATGTTACAAGCAATGTTTCTGTTTGAGTGCTTGACTTATTTGCTTTTGATAATGATCAATCATGATAACCAGATACTGTTTACAGATGATTTTCCGCGTGTCCTCACATCTTCGTGTAAAGAAATTTCGAGAATTTTTGAAAAGAGCACTTCAACTTGAACAGAAAGATTAATTTACAACTTTGAAAGTATGAACTTCTTCTTTTTCTTCTAAAGTCCATTAATAACCGAAGAAGAAGAAGAATATCCACTTCAAAATATTTCACCCGTTTCCTCAAATATTATCCAATCAGCGATAAATCAGATTACACAAAATCAGAACGACGGAAATTCTATCGAGACATACCGTACTTGGATATTAAAATATCTAAAGTTCCCGGTTTTCTCAAGGAATTCGAATCATCCGTTCTCTTGTCGCCTTATTATTTATCGAACGTTGTTATGGCGCGCGGTGCCCAAACACTGCGAGAGTATCAGTAATTCAATTACGACCGGCCAAAATCGTGGAAGATAAATTCCCCGCGCGAATACCGGTGCCGACCTCTTTGAAATCGATATGGCTAATGCAATATTAATCCGATCCGGCGCGCCGCTACTGCCCGGATACGGATCCATTGGGAAATAATTACAATGGAATCCGGCGGTTAGCAGAAAAGGGACGTTAGAGCCGGTCGCGCCAGCCCCGGGTAACAACACGCCTGTAATTAATTTTATACTTGCCCGTTATCCGTCGATTGTGGCGCTCTGTCGACAAACGGCGTAATGCGTGCACATTAGTGGGTGGCAGAGGGTGACGCACGCTCGATTAATTGAACTTTGCACACCGCCGTGTTCACCAGGGAACGTCTTGAGTTCCAGAAAGCGTCTCACACGTGTTTGACTTTGTGACGCAAGTACCTTGTATATATTCGTACTTCGTACGAAGTAGTAATACGAACAGTTAACATTGAACGATTGCATATAATCGTGGGCGATTCAGGATCAAATTAGTCGATTTTCGAATTTCCAGTTGAATTTGATCTCGTTGGAGATTTTTGTGACAGAGAACACGGAACACGAAATGTGATCGGATGAGAAGTATTTTTTTGAAGTTTAGTAATCTATAATCTATAATAATATATATTAATATTATAATAAATATTATAGTTTATATATATTATATTATACTAATATTGTAATATATCAGTATACTATATACTGTAATATATTATTATATATACAATTTTATATATTACATAGTATAATCTAATGTATAATATATAATTTAATCCCCAAATTTTAGTAATACGTATAAATTGCTGTGATATAAAAAGTAATATATTTTCAATTTAACTTATTGCAATTTTATTATTAATTTCTATTGCGGAGAAAGTGATAAAATAAAATTTATGTACTGTACAAATTATTGTATTGGGTACATACATATGTATGTATGGATCGTTATACGTATATATATTTCAATAAATTTAGTCGTAAATAAAATTTTTCAGTGTTTTTTACACACATGTGAATTTTAACAATCTTTTCTGAAAGAATTTGTTATAAATTTATTAAAAAGCACTTATTATATAATGTTAAAATAACTTAAAGAAGAAAAACCGAATTCAGCGCTGTCAAAATGGAAACTTCACTTTTAAACTGAGATTGCTGTATGATTTTTTTTTTTTTATGAAATTGTAGCAGCTTAAAGTTTTAATAACTTTCCACTTAAATTAATTGCAAGTGCAAAACTAACTTCACGAAAACGTGAACTGACTTACGACAAAGTCGTAAAGTTTTTTTTGAGAAAGCTAAAACATCCTACAAAACACTACTTTGCTTTCTTTCCATTCCACATGCAAATACTCAACGAAATATTATTTTTATGTCGAAATTCTTCAGTTTTACTTGTCTCACTACATATTCATGAAAGTGTCCCTCTGAGCGTTCAAATAATTTTGTCAACAACTATAGACACATTAATTCGGTCTTTTCATTTCTGCGAGAGCAGAATACGTTAGACTCGCATGATTCATCCCACAAAATAAATTCGACCATCATCCCTCTCGATTGTGTTTCGACACAGAAACACAGCAAGGGTTGCGTGAGACGAGCAGTCGAATCGCTAAATCACGATTTCATTCATTGAAAACGCGTCGCCTGTTTATGCAGCGCCGTTCTTTGAAAGAGCATGGATCGAACCATTGGGAGTACTCGAAAAAGGTGCAACGCGATAGCGTGATCGAGCGTCGTTTCGATGAACTTTTTCATCTATTTTCGCGAGCCCAAGGCAAGGTGGGGAGGGGTGAGCCCATCCATTTTAACGTTCCGAGCCGTTGGTGAAAGGACGCGATACAAATTCCTGCCGATGACAAGCTGCGTCAAAGCTCGAATTCCGTTCTTCGCCGCGGTAAATTGGACCTCCCTGCCGAGTCTTTTTCTCCTTTGACTCACCGTCGGCTGAATGAGCGCGACCAAAGTCATTCTGCGTCTAGAGACGAGCGACACTGTTCGCTACGTTTGCTTGATTGTGAACGATTCGATCCTCGCTTTTCGGAAGGCGTCTCGCGAAGATTTGTTTTAGAAAGAAACGTCGACTGTTTCGACGATGCTGTTGCGCAGCCTCAGCGAAAGTAAACCATCTTTAGAATGTTAGAAATGATTGCAACGTGTATATTACGTGTGGTAATATAGTTGTCACTTTTCTGACACTATTTTTAATGATCGTGTACGGTTATTTTTTTAAATAACGAGAATTAAATAGAGTAGAGTATAATTCCGATTGTAAATTTTTGTATAGCATTGTTTCTACAATAATGACTTTTTTTTCATTATTTTTAGGCGTACAGTCAGCTCCCAAAGTGAGTGCCACGAATTACGAAACACCCTGTATAGAAAAAGCGAACGATTTTCTAAATATTTCCGAATATTGTCATTTTCTTAATTATACGAAAATACGAAGAAATGTTTCAAACGAAAATTGCACGGTTTCCAGAAAGACACATAATCGTCACTTTGCTTTTTTATCAAGATACGAAGGCCATCTTTAGTTTTTCAAGTGGAATGATATATTTTTCGATCCATTAATCGACACAGCTCGTAAATTAATTTACACGTCGATAATTACGTGCATGGTCCATATGATTACAATAAAATTACATAAATAAAATTTTTGCACATTAGATACTAGAGTTTTCGAGACCCTTGTCTTTTAAAAAATTAGTCAAAAAATACTTGAATGACTTCACATTGACGTAGGAATAACGTATTCTAGGGACACATTTTGATTCGAAACTAATTTAATTCAAATATAATTAAATTCATTAATTGATATTTAACATGCATATAATATCCAATTAAAATCAATTTAAAACATTGTTTATTTCGGCCACAGCGTGTAAAATAACGCAGCGATAATTGAGTACTCAAATTACAAAATTTATCATTTCATAATTTTTGATAGTGATTATATATCAATTTTGATTTAAATCTATTCGTATCTTTACTTTAATTGTATTAAACCCTTTTTCTATCAAACAGTTTCTTTTTCTTTTTTTTTTTTTTTTTTTTGTTTCGACATTTAAATTTGGGATATTTTCTACCATAATATTTCTTATCACGATCCAGTGGGCAGCGATAAAGTCGTCATCGGCGACAATAACTTTTTTTGAATATTTACTTCACTTCCAGTTATTTGTTCACTAGCTAAAATCTGTCTTACAAAAAAAATTTTGATCTGATGTTTGTTCGTTGCCCTCATTCGCCACTCACGTGCATAACTCAGAAAACAAACTGCCATAGATAAATAGTTGCGAATCATTAACATGATAACGTCGACAAATTATGAAAAAGTTTTTGTTCGGTGTAACCATTCTCTGTAATCACACAGGGATGAATTCGCGAACTTATACATATTCCCATGTGTAATCTGAGTCATTCATTTTTCGGAACAATTATCGTCAATTTCGAAAGTTTGAAAGTGTAAAAGCAACAAACGACACGAACGTTAAAAACTTGCGCGCAAATGCATTTAACATAATTAATAAATCAACATTGAAGCAACCGAAATTTTACAGATGTAAAACATTATATTTTCAGAGATCTAAGTGATCTTTCGTAGAACGTATAAGTAAAAGCTCGTGTACCATGTTGTATTACAAAGATTATATTCATCACTATTTTTTTTTTTTTTTAACGTCTCTGTTCCAGCGTTAAAAATGAAGGTACGTCTCATTTGCGATCGAAATCAGATTTTCACGTTTCTGTCGAATATTTCTCGAAGAAAACATCGTTCGAAACACTCGCTTTCCTTCGCCTCGGCCATTAGCTACGCTAGTTGAGATAGGGTGACTCTGTGACCACGATGGAAGGGTTGCGCCCGTTTATCGAATGAGGGTTCATCGCGTCGATTTAAGACAAACGTTGCGTGCAAAAGCGCGTTTCGGATCGACGACGTGGTAATCGAATCACCGTGCACCTTGTCCCAACGGGTTTCTGCTTAACCCTGAATCAGCACGAGTGTGCAGTGCCCGTGTCGTTTTTCCAGCGGGCCTCCTCCTATCGCGCGTGTTAACCCCTTGCGCTGGCAACTGATCCGCGGACCATAACGAGTGACCGGACCGTGTACAATAATTTCGTCGTTTTCTTTTTCTTTAGAACTCGTCGGTATGCAGAGGAAATATTTTAAACACTATTTTAAATACTGGATTCATTCACAATTCGAATAAAATAGCATTTCACGTAGGACGTGAAGTTTCGGTAAATAAAATATTTCGTTTTGATAATCGAAGTGCCAAAGTGTGAAAATAAATGTTTTATTTTGATAATGTATAGGATAGAATAGAATAATTCCCAGTTCTTAGCCTGAAAATAAATTGTGAAAATGATTAACGTGAAACGAGATAACATGAGAAATCACGGTATTTGCAAACGAAATTTATTTTCTTTTTAAATACAGCTATTCGCACGTAACAAAGCGCGTCGCTCAAAAGTTTCATCATTTAAACTACTCCTTCGTGGACGAAGAATTAAGCCGAATTAAGCGAAACTAAACAGTCTTTCAACTGGAGACTGTATTATATTTTAAAAATAATTATTTCGTAATACTTTGAATTTGCAAATCCTTATCGCCTAAATTATTGCAGTAGTTTTAACTCTGCAATGTTGCCGCCATTGTCCCCAATATCATCACTGCAAATATTCCGAACTATGGCACAAATACTTTCAGCGTTTTTCAAATAAAATACTATTTGAAATATTATCTTAGAAATAAAATATTTTATTTTCATAATATATTATTTTTGATATTTTATTTTCAAACATACACGCATGATATAAAATAAAATATCCATTTATTATTTGCCATTTAAAATAGTATTTTACCCAGCTCTGTCGGTATGATATCACTGAATAGAAATTATTAAGTAATAAACTGCCATTTGTTTTGTCTGGGTTACATTTAAATATACTCAAAACTGAGAAAATGTTGCAATTTGGGACGAAACGTTCTCGACGTGCGTTCCAGCGCGAGAGGTTAAAGATACTGCTGCACGCAAGATGTATCGAAATGATAGCGTGCCAATTAGATCAGACCAGATGAAAGACTGAAAAAAGACCCGACAACAAGGACAAACAAGACTCGGCGAATCGCCACTGTAATCACATTTTCCTTTCGTTTCGCGAAAGGGCCAGTGGTCCAGACGACAAAGATGAAGCTTCTTCTCTCTCAATCGTACCCCGCCTCGCATTGCTCCCTTTGTGCGAACGCACAACGCTGTTCAACGACTCACGGTCCCGTGCACGTGCTTCACAAGGCAATGACGAGGCCAGCGCCAGACGCGGAATTAGGCTGAAGGACGGAGGGATGATTTCCATAGGGATGCCTTCCATACGTATCCATCAAGCCCCGGCACTCCGGCGCAACCTTTGTGCCCCGGGTTTCAGGGTTGCCGGTGGCCGTGCACGGTTTCCGGCGCAGTCTGTGCGCGTCAGAATTCCACCATCGCTGCCCCCGTTACGAGCGACTAATGTGTTTATGCGTTTGGCCAACGCTTCCGTAATGCGGACCAGTGGCAAGTACCTGCCCCGACACGCGTCTATGCGTCTTGTTTGATTCGTGTAAATCCCGTCAGGATTCCTATAATGCACCGTTGATGAATCGCTGAGCCACGGTCAACCACGCGTTTCGCGTATGAGAAAAGGAAACGAAGTGCCTCACTTCCGGTGGATGTATCGACGATTGACGATTGTTCATTTGTTGGTTGCTTTGTTTCTTTTTTTTTTTTTTTCTTTTAAGCAAATGTGCAGTTCAATTCTGCAGCTTTTTCTTTCGGAAGCTTCAATTTATCGCTGAAAAAAAGAGAAGTCAGTATACGGTTTTTGTTGCATTTTTTTGAAAAATATGTTGGAATTGAAAGTTTATTCTATTTTTTTTTTTTTTTTTTTGGAAACGAGTAAAAACATAATGAACTTTGTACACTGTCGAGGGATACTTTTGAATTGTTTGTATTGTATTTACTAAAATATTAATAATCAAATCATTATTATTTCATGCAATCTTTTAAATTTGCAATACTTTTAAATTATTGCAAATGTAGAAAATACAAGTCGAGCGAATCTCTTGTAACATATATCTACACAAACTAGCTAGTATCAATTAGTAAAAATAAAAAGAAAGTAATTGAAAATAGCTAAAGACCAATTTCGCGTATCTTCACCTTAACCAAGTGATTCTAAGTTGAAATATTAAAATAAGTATCTTTAGTTGCACATTCAATTCAAAAAGTTTGTAATAATTTTGCAATGTGTCAGCTTTTTGTTAAAAATGAATATGAAATTTGAGTGATATAAGTATATTTTTGATTTCGAATTTAGTAGGAATTTAGCAGAACATTTGATCAATAAATTATTAAGTAGATAAATGAACGATTATAATTATGAAAATGAAATAAATGCATCAACTTCTTGATGGAGTTACTCAGTGCTATTAAATATTATTTATGCACGATAACATATACGCTATTACGGACAAATAATTATAATTGCAAGTACATGTAGAATGTTACGAGAGTGTTACATCTTTCCAACCAAACAAATCATTGTTCAACTATATTTTGGTATTAACTATATTTCAATAGCAACGAAAATATTGTCTTATGACACTTTTACTCTATATAGCAGAATTTACTGTAATAATACAAAGAACCATGACAAATGACTCTTATTTTAACAATCGAAAATACTTCCAAATGATATTAGATGAAAAATGGTCACTACAGTGCAGCTTTTGTTAATAAATATACCGCGAGTTATAAAATTAAATACAGCTTCAAAGAAAGGAAAACTGTACTGAAACAGCAAAAATTGAGAAAGCTCAATAAACTGCATTACGAAGATTTATGTGTCGTTGGTTGAAATTTATTGCAGCAGGTTAATTACTAATACATTAATTTGAAAATATTCTTTTTACAGCAAAAGTTAATAATAAAATTTCTGAAAATCTCTTTTTTATTTTCTTGCGTCTGCGTTTAAACAGTAAATATCTTGTAAATCGATATATGTATATATATATCAGTCTTATAATTTTGAGAACACGATTTAAAGTTTCTCATTGAACGTTGATGTAACGATCAAATATTTCTGTGATTTCTGTGAAACATATTGTACAATTTGTCACTTTCAACCTTTTGAACATAATAATTTCACTATTTTTTTCAAGGCATGGTTTCATTTCCATAAATTATACGATAATTATATTTACAAAGATTGAAATCAATCGAACTAGAATCAGTTTATCTTAATTATTAATTCTATAATTATTTTCAAATTTGCTTCAAACTACGATCACCACGATCATTTCAATAATCATGATAATTGAATCACACACTGTGCATTGTTAATAAAATTTCAAATATATTTACAATAATTCTTATAAAAATTCGAGTATTCTTCCATGAGCAACTATACATTGAGACATAATAAATTACTATGTTTACTTAATTTTTTTTTATTATTCTCATGTCTACTTAGTCAAACAACGAGCAATCAAATTTAAAGTTCATTCACGAATAAAATGAATCGTTTATTGTTTACGAGTACAATATACATACATAGATACATACTCACTTACTGTTAATTCGATCAGTCGGATTGAAATTTTAGCCAACACTACTGATCAGTATCGTCCAGTATCTGGTTTCGACATCCTTTATGAATGTGCACGTATCATACAGGAACGACGAACATGACATGAGCGTTAACATTCACGGTGTTCATTGTTAGTCGGTTTTGCAATTCGTGAACGCTGTTAGGCCACGCTCCGATTGCTGCCACCACCAAAATGGATTTTATGTTCCGAAACGCGTCATGTTGCGTCATTTGAAACTTAACAACCGTGTCTCCCACCATTCTTATTTGTTTACGCTGAACGATCATATTCTTCGTGTTCCCCTTTGTTGCCGCTGTTACTGTTACCATTGAAAGAAATTTGAAAAAAACATCAAGTATCGTTAAAAAAGATAAATTTAGCTCTTTGTGACGGTAGAAGATAGTCCTTTTAAAAATAAAAGTTACTTGATACTAATTGTAAATGAAATCACGAAGAAAAGTTATTGTTTCATTTAAGAGGAAAGTTATTTGATATTAATAAAAATTTAGTTGAAATCAATAGTAATTGTAACAGTAATTGCAGTTTGTCTTATTTCGGAAGAATAAATTATAGCAGGAATTATGTGTGTTGCGGTTTGTTTCATTCGGAAAAGAAATTATTTAATTTTGAACGATGTAAGAATTGCAAGTGAATATATAAAGAATTTAGTGTAAATGAAGTTATGTTTATTGTAAAATTATTATTTGGTATGTATCGTATTTAATAATATCGAAATATTAAATAGATTAGATTATCGATTAAGCGAAATATTATTTTTGTATAATTGATTACTGAATATTCAACGATCAGTGCATTAATTTTGTTTAAGTACGTAATGAATTAATAAACTTGTAATTATATGACCAACGGGTAATATTTTATTTATCTTAGGTAAATGTGTGTTTCTAAAACACCTAATATCGATTTATAATTTTCAATCTGTATACAATATGCAAGAAAATTTTCAAAGGGAGGAAATGTAAAATCTTGATTTTCTTGAAAACGTCTAACGTAACTAGATTTTACAAGCAGCGCTTTATTTACAGATAGAAACTTTATATTTACGAAGAATACACACGTTCTCTCAAAGTATATATTTTCTACATCGATTCTTTGCAAATACGAGATTTTAGAACACGAAGATTGAATTTTCATCGAAAACTTACAAAGAAATGGATTCTACAAACACTTTTCTATTTACGGGGGCCAAACATTCCCTCTCTCGCGAAGAAATCACTTTCTTGAAACGAGCAACTGTCTGTTAAAATCAGCCCTTCGCGAAAATAACATTTCAAGAAATAGAAGATCCAAGTTCTTTTAACTAAGCCTTGCGCTGGCAACTGGTTGCGCGGACCATAACGAGTGACCGAGCCGTATACAATAATTCGTCGCTTACGTTTTCTTTTGAACTCGTCGGTACGATATCATTGGATAGAAATTATTAAGAAGTAATAAACTTACCATTTGTTTCGCCTGGATTACATTTAAATATATAATTAAATATTAAATATTTATATATTAAATATTTAACACTGAGGGAATGTTGCAATTTTGGACAGAAAATTCTCGACGTGCGTGGCACCACTTGCGCTGGCAACTAATTGCGGACCATAACGAGTGACCGTATACAATAATTCGTCGCTTTCTTTTGTACTCGCCAATACGATATCACTGGATCAAAATTACAATAAGAAATAATAAACTTATCATTTGTTTCTCCTGGATTATATTTAAATATATAATTAAATATTAAATATTTATACATTTAAATATTAAATATTTAACACTGAGGGAATGTTGCAATTTTGGACAGAAAATTCTCGACGTGCGTGGCACCACTTGCGCTGGCAACTAATTGCGGACCATAACGAGTGACCGTATACAATAATTCGTCGCTTTCGTTTTCTTTTGTACTCGCCAATATGATATCACTGGATAGAAATGATTAAGAAGTAATAAACTTATCATTTGTTTCGCCTAGGTTACATTTAAATATATTTAAAATATATTATATATATTAACTATATTAACTGCATATTAAATATATTTAAAACTGAGAAAATGTTGCAATTTGGGACAAAAAAAGAGGTTAAACTTGTAGATAACTGGATTTAACAAACATTTTTCTATTCGCGAGTGGAAACGCTTGATGTTTATAAGAGACCTGCTTGAAACGAATGTCTCATGTATGTGTGCGCACGCGTGTATGTATAATATGTAACGCGAAATCTGCTCGGAGAGAAGTTATGAATGGCGGTCGATGAACGAAAGAGAGAAAAGAACAGTGGGCAAAGAGCGTGAAGACGAGTTGGAATACCACGGAAAATGCGGATTGTTGAATTCGCAGCGACAGGCTATGTTTGCGAGTGTTCTATGGCGTTCTATGGTGAAATAATTCGAAGAATCCGTGGTATCCACAATGCACGGCATTCCTTACCAACACGGCAAAGATCAGGATTTTTATGGAACGATGAAAAATTTCTACGAGTTGAATACCTTGTAAATTAATGTGTCACTTCAAATCAGTGTATGACATTCAAAATATACTGTGTATAGACTTTGTTTTTGCTTATATTAATATTTTTGCACAATTGTTCTTATATGTGTCACTAGAATTTCAAATGTTACTTGATTTGAACTCTGATTGGAATTTATAGGTGTTAATGCAATATTTTGTTTACAATTCTTTTCAATTATCGTCATGTCCTGTTTTTTTAAAATATTGAGACCATCAAAGGAAGTTTGAAGAATTAATATTTTTTTATCATTGTGTCTTTATCCACACTATAATACTATAATACTATATAAAGTTAATTAAACTACTTATTAATTATTTAAATATATTAATTACACATATTATGTTAATTACAGTTTTGAATAAAAACATTTAATTAAAAATTTTTTCTATAAAGCAAAAATTATAAAACTTTCAATAAAATTAATAGCTTCAACTAAATTCATAATAAAATATTTCAAAAATTTTTGCTAAAGCATTTCGTATTTAAATTATTTTTACTTTCATTAATCACTATTTTAATAATTTTCGAGTCTAAATATTTTATGTTATATTATATTAAATGTATACGTTACATTATTATATTAATATATTACCTTACATTAACTTACATTAATATATATTAAATATATTAACTGACATTCTAATTTTATACTAAAGTAAAACCAGTATACTCTTAGTAAATAAAATCAAACATTTTACAATAAAAGAAAATATATCTGTACGAAAATTCAGTTTTAATTTTATTCGTATTCAATTGAATATGGAGAATGCTGTGGTATGTGTGGCACGATGAGAGCATCACATGAAAATGAAGAGCGAGTTTAGTCGAGTTTAGTCGCACAGAGTCACGGTTGGTAAATCTGAGAGTTAATTAAGTGTTAAATATAAAATTAGTTGTTCTAAACTTCACGAAAATGAAACTCAATTATACATATTTATTATTAATGTAGTTTGAAGTACGGTTACAAAGTGCACAGTTAAATTGCAGTTGAATAGTTAACGAGGAAATACATGTATAATTTGTGTGTTATCTAGAGAGTGTGGCATAGTATAAATATCTCCAATTTATTCTTTTAATTCTGGGAATAAAAATAGAAATTCAGAGTTTAGTTGTTTATTAATTTTTCAAAGTATATATGCAAAATATATTATAAATACAGATGAAAAGGAAATTAAGGAAAAA
The DNA here is from genome assembly GCA_036937485.2 of Tetragonisca angustula. NCBI lineage: Eukaryota > Metazoa > Arthropoda > Insecta > Hymenoptera > Apidae > Tetragonisca > Tetragonisca angustula. Next base: position 12,902 of record JAWNGG020000274.1, on the reverse strand, counting down.
TATAATTATACTTTATATATTGTAATCATTCGGAAATTGTATTCTATGGGTCATTGAAATACAAACTCTTGATTCAACGATTCATTTTATTAAAGTTTAACATTCAAACTATTTTTTTGATCAGATTTTATTAAATATTTTTTCCAGATCAGTCCCTAGCTATAAAGTTCCAATAATTTTGAAATTATGTTTTTTTTTTTAAATATACTACATACTCCTGCATAGAAGTACACAATGCATAATATTATGCACAATAAATTAATTTAATTACAATACAAATTAATATACACTCACAATAAATTAATTTAATTACAATACAAATTAATATACATGTACAACAAATTAATTTAATTACAATACAAATTAATATACACGCACAATAAATTAATTTAATTAGAATACAAATTAATATACACGCACAATAAATTAATTTAATTACAATACAAATTAATATACACGCACAATAAATTAATTTAATTACAATACAAATTAATATACATGTACAATAAAATGCACGTACAATTTAAACACATACGTATTGAATACTGTCCAACAGTTTCGAGCATTATTTCACAAAGTCGTTTTATCAAATTCTAATCTCCATATAAATACGTAACTCTCAGCAGTCCATTTTTTACTCTCGAAAATGCAACGTAACTTTCCCGCAAGATACAAATCGAGTCGATTATCGTCCTTAACTGACGTCGTTGGCATCGACACGTATGTATGTACGTTGTTACAGCGGTCCACGTTGAACCACGCTGTTCGTTCACATTCATCGACACGCAAGCCTCGCGGATCTTTTTCGCGATAACTACGACTACAAACGGCGGCAAACGATGGCTGCACGTAAACGTGGAGAAGGAAGTTTCTCGCCGAAGTGATGAAGAAATCTTGACCCGGCTTGGCCCGCGGTGGCCCTCGATTCCGCGTTTAATTCGACTTGAATATGCCCTGAACCAAAGCAAGGGAAACGGCAGTTCTCGTCGAGGAAACGCGGCTGCGTTCTTTCATTATGTCGCGTTGTTCTTTTGTCGGGGACAATCGGAGCCAGACGAGGGATTCTGACGGCTCGTTGTCTGGGAAACTTGCGAGTACGAATCGGTGAGGCGAGAAATTGGGACACGTTGCGGGACGTGGCACTGGGCTTGCAGATTACGTGACGCGCGCTGGTGAACGTAACTCCGGTTTTGCATGCACTTCCTGGCCTGATTCTTGTTTTCGGTATTAAGTCGATTTCGATTGTTTGTTGCGAGTCATAGCCTGAGAATTATATTTTATTTTGACGTATCGAGTATCAACGAGAATGGGTTTAAAACGAGGAGAGTTTTGAATTTTGTTTTAATTAATCCATTTTAATTTTAATATAATTTTATAACAATAAAATAAAAATAATTTCTGTTTCAATTGGCCCATTTTAATTTTTATAATATTTTATAATAATAAAATAAAAATAATCTCTGTTTTAATTAATCCATTTTAATTTTAATATAATTCTATAATAATGAAATAATAATAATTTCGGTTTTAATTAATCCATTAGTTTGGCAATTATATTTTATTTTGATATATTGAGTATTAACCGAAAAAGATATAAAACAAGGAGAGTTTTGAATTTTGTTTGAATTAATTTATTGAGAACTAACGTTGCATTTCGGTTAATTGATAATGTGAAATTCTGTTGTAATGTTAAAGTTACAAAGATAAATTCGAAAAATTCGCCTGACATTTTTTCGTCATTATTTTAACGAAATTGAAGTAATTTACAATGCTGAGATAAATCGTTTTAATGGAAAAATGTTATAATTTTGTAGAAACATGCAATCGAACGAGCTTAATATACTTTTCTATAACAAATGAGATACTTAGTTGTGTTACACTAATAAGTAGGTACCTATACGTATTTATGGAAAATTGAAAATTATACATACATGCATAAAATACAGGTAAAATGTAAAGACATATAAAATGTTTGAAATGTAAGATTCGTTATGATATTTAATAATATTTTTTTTATATTGCATAAATATTAGCCGTAGGCTAGTGATAAGTCTATAAATATAATAATCTAATAATCAAATAAAAATGAATCAATGGAAAAATACTTTTGTTTTACGAAAAGAATTCTTAAAACAAAGTTACATTGTTCCAACAGGCACGTTGATATTAATACTGGGGCAAATCTTTCTTTTTCGTGACTTCAATATTTTTCGAAGAGAAATGAAATTTTTCTGACACAAAGAGCATCAACTTTATCGGGTTTAAGAAAAAAAAAAAAAACGTGCAAAAGTTGCATAGTTTTGTGGGGAGCGGTGTCTAGTGAAAACAGATTCATTTCGTTGGAGAAGGTTATCTTAACAGTAGAAAATTGAGCTGCAAGTTTGGAAAACAGGAAACTTCTCCTGGCCTTGATGTGCTTACTGTCGAATTTCTCTTTCTCCTTCATACTGGCTAACATTTAGAAATAAACAATAATTTTGGAACGATAAAACCTATTTAAGAAAAGACGAAATTGATTTCCTTACCTCGTCAAAGTCCAATACGTAGATTTCGTTCAATTTTATTTTGTACTTTGTTTACTTGTAAATGATAGCCACTCTGAGAACAAATTCACCCGTCTGTACATATGTATGTTGAATGTTTAAAATTAAAACTGAAAATTCCTACAATCGACACGATATCATTTAAATAACGTATGAAACTTTGCTTAATTAATATTTCACATCGTATCATTTTTTTACGCCTGATATTTTACATTTTATGTTTCACACGTTTCATTATGGCTTAACGATGCGTATTTAAATCCGTGATACGTTCGAAAATGAATGAACATAATTAGGAGCATCCTGCGATGTTAAACAAGAGTCACGTCGAATCTGTCAACCGATTGCAACGAAAAGAAAAATTATCCGTGTGAAAATAGGACGAATGAAATGTTGTTCGTCAATGAAATTTCATTTGTTGATACGTCGCGCATCGGCTGGGAAATAGATTGTTAAATGGTGACGGTGAACTGAAATCATAGCACCCTTTAACATGACTGTGTTTTACAACGATGTCGATGACGCTTTCAATTTCGTCGCCTCGGACAAACGCGTCGAATATAACCCTTTAACGACGTTTCAGTATAACAGTTGCCAGAAACGAGAGCATCGATCTCTGTGTAAAATTCGCGTGTTACAACATCAACGAAATCACGTTCCTACATTAATGCTGACGATATTTCATTGTTATAAGGTCCATTGATCCATCGGGACCATTTCCGTTCAACGCTATGCACTGTTATTGAATATGGTAATAATAGAATTGTATGAAATTACACAGCGCGTTAGGCTGTCGTTCAACTACTTTCATTAATATCATACGTGTAACAATGTTAACTGTGCGCATTTGAAGTGATAATGATGATAACAAACTATATAGTTATGCGTTAGAGCTTCTTCGTACAGTCGGTTTCAATAATATTAATTTTACGTATTCGAAACGACTTGTTATCAGATTGATAGGGATTATTGTTTCGATTAAAGATGCAACATGAATGTTTATAATTTCCAAGTTTGAAATAGAAATTGATTAACCTCCAGTTACTGTTCTTTAAGCGCAAAAAAGTGTGTTTATTAATAATATTTAAAATTCAGAATTTTAGTTTCAATTTTTTAAAATTTAAAATTTTAGTTTCAATTTTTTAAAATTTAAAATTTTTATTTCAATGTTTTAAAATTTAGAATTTTAATTTCAATTTTTTAAAATTAAAAATTTTAAATTCAATTATTAAAAATTAATCAAATGGATATTTAACTACTATTAATTCTGCTGTTCCCCTCGGGTTTAGATGATGTTACGTTTTAATGGATATTATTAAAATACATATAGTTATCAATCAGTCATTTCCTTTTAATATTTGATATAATTTTAGCATCCTTTGTATCTTCCACATTTTTTTTAAATGCATTTTTTTTGCAAAAAGAAAAAGAAAAACATAATAAGGATGATGAACGTGATGGAAATGTGAAGGCAACAGGATTAAGAGGGTATTCTGCGCTATGCAAAAATAGATAAAGCTTCGCGAGTTTCATTCTTTAATTGTTAAATGAAAAGTTTCAATATTTCTGGAATCACATATATAAATGTGACTCCATTTCAATCTTTTTTAAATGTTAGATAATGCTGAAATTATTTATTTCGCGGTGAAAGATAATGTAAATTATTTTTTATAAATATCTATATCATAAATATCAATTTCCACAATACTTATTTCTACCATTATCAAATTATCGAACAAATTATGAAATAAAATATGTTGTGATTATGAAATAAAAATCTTTTTACAAAAGGAATACAGATAATTGCAAATTAATGTGGGAAACAATGCACAAAATAAAGTAACTATAAAAAAAGTAAACTATAGAAACTATAGAAAAACAGTTTTAATTTTGTTTTTCTGTTTTAATGAGAATGAACGAAGGAAATAACAATGAATCTTAAATTAAATTTTTAAACGTCTGACTAGACATTAATACGAGATAACATACATTTTCTTTCTTCTTTTAAAATATTGACTTTAATTATTTTCCAACTCGAAGATAAAAATACGTCTATTTTACATTATAGTGAGAAAGTAGAATATAACCAGTTAATAACAACAATACAGATTTTTGTAATTATTTGTTTTACAGAAATAGTAAACAGTAAACAATAAATGGGAAAGTAACGAAATTTTACAAAAGTCTAAAAAAAGATACAAGTAACAAACGAAATGAATACATGTAACAAGGAAAATAAATATATATATTCTAAGATTTTAAAGAAACATTTTAATTACGTATAAAAAATATATAATTTTGTAGCGATAGATAAAAATATCAAGAAAATAATACAAGATTTATGTACTTGTACCATTCAAACATTGTTTGTTTGAAATAAAAGATATACGCACTGTGTGCTCCGAACTTTCGAAAGTATACTTTTGTCACATGTATATACACATAATATTTTTCGACAATAAATAAATAAAGATAAAAAAGAACTGCACCGTATTTGTTTTGGCTTTAACGCGCGCAGCTGTCGTAAATACGAAACGAAACCAGGAATAACGTCTCCTGGGGACATAATTTTAAACCGTCACGTTCAAATTTTCGGCTTTTCTGTAGGGCAATATTTTATAATCCACAATAGGACGAATCTGATCATCCACATGTTAGAAACATTCGACATCGTTTCATTTATGGTAAAAGTAGTGATTGTCAATCATGAGATAAAGATAGTGTAAAAGATTTTATAATATTTATATTTATAATATTGACTTAGGATCAAATCATAATTTATTATAATGTTATAAATACTTTAATTTCTTTAAGGTTTGCAAAATTATGGAATAATAGATAAAAGACACGATGACGAAGAAATAGAAATAATATAAAATATTAAACAGTAAAAGTGAGTATTTGGAATTTCTTTTCGTGGTTTTAGTACTAATAGTTGGAATTTCATTTGCATTTCATTTTAATCGATTTATATTGCAATGATTTTATTTTTTAATACTGTGGCTATGCCAAGGTTCGCCTAATATTTCTTTATCCTAAGTTTTGTAATTTTACGAAATGTGAAGGAATTTATAACTTTATGATTAGACTGTGAATTTTTGATTTTGTGTAAATATATTTGTATTCTATAGTTAACAAATTAAATCTGTATAGAATATTCTTTTACGTAGAAAATATTATAAAATGGTATACTTTAGATATTTTATACATTAAAATATTAGCGAATATTATAAAAAGGCATATTTTGAATATCTTATACATTTTTTCATATTTGGTGCATTGTGCGCAATTTTGCCTTTCCTATAAATGCAAAAAAATTTGTAGTTTAATTATGATTGGTTGTCAGTATTGGAGTTCATATTTTATCAAAAGCAGTAATTTAAAACTGTCGATTTTTCAAACTTCCAAATATTTAATACTTACAGAAATTAAACACGACATTAAGATTTTTCTAAAATGGTTTTAGAAATTCTTTCCCTTTAAAGCGAAATAAATGACTACATAGTCAATGAATCATTATCTTCTATTGCAGATTTTTACGCGCTTGTGGAATGTTTAAAGATGCAAAAAATGATAAAATGCATATAAATACATGAAATGTCCAAAACATACTGCTAACTATAATATTTTGTAGATAAAATAATTCCCTTGCTGTGCTCTATTTTTTAAAACATATTTATGAAAAATATGAATCCGCAAAAATATCCGTATTTTATTCGACGCTAAATTTTTTCTTCCTATTTAATTTTTGTATTAAATTTTAATGCTATCCCGTACTCCGTGAAAAGTTTTCAAATTTTTTTCACTGAAAATTCTTTTTCTTTTCTAATTTTTCTCTCAAACGTTAACATTATTCCGCACTGCTTCAATAAAAATTTCCAAATCTTTTTCACGACTTTTCGTGATTTATGTTAAATGACGTTTGATATTAAAGAAAAGAGAAAGCAAACGGAAATGTACAGAAAAGTAATTTTTAAAAACGAACTCGATCTGCGTTATCATTCTGCAACTGATATATTCGATATAAAATTACAACAACAGTCAAAATTTTCACTTGCCTGTATGATGTTCAAATCACGTGATAGACCGTTCCTGTGTTTCACGTCGTTGTTTCACAATCCGGGAAATATAATTGGACATGAGGAGCAACGTGCAAAGGTCATTTCTCCATTTAGAAAAGGTACGATGTACGATTAATTAATTCAACTAAGCGCCAAGCTAGGTTTCCACCTGGAAATATATCGAAGCGACTTTACAAATTTCTCACACGATATCTTGTTATTACGCCTTTATAAAATTACTTCATTTTTAAAAGTTAGAATATATCGGTTGATTAATGTTAATGTCGCATCGTGGAATTGACGATATTCAAGTATGATCTTTCCTTTCTAATTTTTTTTATTAGTTAAACCTTATCTCCATTTGGATTATTATTCTTTACTCTTTAGTTCACTCTCTAGCATATTTTATGTGAACAATTGCTATTTTGTTAATGAGTTATTTTCCCCCACTTTGAATAAAAAAATACCTACACACATTTAGACCATTTGAAAAAAAGAAATTTTGATCAAATCCTATTTTTAAATAAAAAAAATCATCATTATCACGTGTTACTTCAATAGAAAATATTTATATCTATTTTTTTCTAGAAAATATTTTGCATAAAAGTATATTAATGATTCTATACATGTAACACAACATGTAGAAATATTTAAATTACAAAATGAATCAACTGTTAACTTATATTATCGATCCACTGGGGATCATAGTGATTTGAAATTAAATTATTCAATTTCAGGATTTTTAATTCAATTGAATTTTATATCACTAACCTTTATCAATATCATCACATGAAATGCATAATAAGATCAAACGTATCAGCAATGTTTGTTAATATTAAATTGCTATAATCGTCTATGATCCAACGATACTATTTGAAGGTTTATTCCGTCTCATTTATTTATAATGCGAGGAAATTCAAAGTCATATATTAAATTGGATCTACGCCACGTGTACAAATTAATTATTATTCTCTCGGTGTATGCTTCTAATAAAAGTCGAATTGCTTCCAGTAAGAGTCATATCGATATTTGAGATAGCCTCCGCTGCACGATGTATTTTGATGTTGCTCGACCAAGAGATTTAACCGCAAATACAGGTAGATAATATCCAATGGGATTGTAATTAAATCCAGCAATCGGATTTGCAGACAATATATCAATAAATGTGGAATGACCGTACTAAGTCAGTACACGGTTGTTAATAGTAGAACGCTTGAATCGTTTTACGAGTTGTACGGTCGTTTGTGAAGTACGAAATGCAATACACATGTACGTGTGTGTAAATTGGATCCGATGCTGTTCTTCTGAATTTTATTACCTCTGTATCGTATCAATATTTATTCGTTACTATATCCTTTCTCATTCGGTTAAAGGAAAAAAAATTTTTGCGCAAAGAGTTACCTCTGTGAGGAAGAGAGATTATGAGAAATTACTGGTATTTACACATTTGATGCATTTTGTTTTGTGTAAAAGAAGAATTTGTCAGTATAATTTATAATTAGACTACCGATTTTTACGTTCGTACGAAATTTGAATGTGCGCAAGTATGGAAAATTGGAAACATCCAAAATATATACAACTCTTTATAGTATTTTATAAAACGTCCTACCTGGGTTTTATTTTTTAAATTATGTTCATTTCAGTCTTTTAAAATATTTGTTTACTTTTCACTTTTCAAAAATATAAATTTGCAGTTCATTTGTAAGGCATTGCAATTTAAAAAAAAATCTTTTTTATGCAATATAAAATGTACAATATAATTTACACAATATATAATATACAGTATACAATATACAATATAATCTTCTATACAATGTATAATGTACAATATAATTTGTTTTCTTACAACATATGTGATATTGTTATTTATTCACTTTCGTCTTTGTCTTAATAATTTTAATTTTCTCTTTCTTCCGACGATTATGGAATACTTTTATTAATCGTGGAAATAATTACAACGCTCTTTAATAATAAATTTACTTAATTTAATAATAATAATAATTCTGCTTACGAAATAAAATTTAATAATAATAATTCTGCTTACGAAATAAATTCTGGACACTTTAAGACCTTTTTATCTTACATATTGAGACTTTTCATTTCTTTATTCAATGTTTATCATAGGTAATAAAATTTTCAAATTGCATGCATATTTTACAAATTCTTTGTTACTTACATTAAGATTTCTCAGCATATACATATACATATTCTTCCCATTTATAAGAATTTGTCATCACTTTACGTTTCCTTTAGTATTCAAGTTTATTCTTGCAATAAATTTATACTTTTTATAATAATTTTTATAATAATTTCTCCACGTGGACATAACAAATCTCACCAATGTATAAATTGTATAATAGAATTATGAATTAATCTGTTTGTTACTGAGACGTTTCTTACTTGTGTTAGAATGAAAAGTCTACTCTTCCACTTAATTTACTCGCAAATGTAGAATATATCTGACGATTCTTCCGTTTGATTTATCTTTATTACGCATTTGTCTGATAAACATAACAGAATAAAATGGCCCATTCTTAATTTGACTTTAACTTGCGTGAATGAAACTTTATAGTTAAAGAGAATGTATGTATAGCGGAGTCTCCGAATGGGCGAGACTTTTGCCTCGGCAATAGAGTGTTAAAATTTTTGCGAAACCCTGTGTTGTATATAAATATTATCTATTTAGCTATTCAAAATTAAATATTAAAATTCGTCTAAAATTTCACAAAGTTATCTAAAATCTCAATGAAAGAAAGTTCGCAATTGTTTACTAGGAGGAAAAGAAATAAAGAAAGGAGAAATAGAAGCTAAAACTTGCTCTCTAACATTATCCAACCATTCACATTATTCGCCAATTTCATACTTTGTTTTCGACACACATTTGCTTCCTCAATGAAACAACGTGAAATTCATTTGCACTTTCATTACACGGAATCAGATTCATAGCTCGGTTTATAACATGTTTGCATAGAAATATTTGCAATAATTCACCAAAAATGAATATATATATAATTAAATTAATTTAATTAAATGTAATTAATTATAATAATTATATTAAATTATATATTATATAATTATATATAAAATTAAAATATAAAATATAATAATTTAATATATATATATATAATTATGAAATATAATATAACAATATAATGTAACATAATTTTATATTTTAATTTTATTTATATATTATATTATTATATTTTATATTATATTTCATAATTATATTTACATATTAAATTATTATATTTTGTATTTCAGTTTTACATAAATTTAATTTGATTTTTATTTATATTTTATATTTCAATTTTATTTATATCTAATTCTATTTTCATTTATATTTTATATTTTAATTTTATTTTCATTTACATTTTACATTTCAATTTTATATAAATAATTTACAATATGACATAAATCTCCGTGAAACTTTCAAAATCTGAATCACACGAAATTTAAAAAAAAATCCCACAACGAAAGAAAGAAACGCAAGAAAGAACGCGAAACAAAAGTGGCTGAACGCCATTCGAGAATACTCGATAGTCCCTTTTTGACTTCTTGGTGAAACGATACGAAATTCCACCGCTATCGAGGAACCGTGCACACGCGAGGTATCGTTAATTATCGTTAAATACCGTCCGAAACGTTCGACGCGGGCCACTAATCCCCCGGTGGAAGAAATCGACGCCTCGATCGGCCGTTTATAGGAAGATCAAGAGATTCTCGACCCAGCAGGACGCAACAGAGGCGAGAGACAGGAAATGAATAAAACATAGGATATTATTCGGCGATCAATTCGCTGCTAGATTATACCGGTTTCCAGCCATTTGCCGTCGGCGTAATGGCGTCGGAACGACGCGAAGCAATTGGAATGTTCGCGTTGTAAGAGCGGCCCGTTAGCAGGCATTTAGTATCGCGGCGTCGGATGCTAATCGATGAAAACAACGGGACAGGAGGGGTTTGGCCGAAACTGCGCTGTTTAACTTTCCCGATTGCCTAATAATTTAACGCTGGACAACGGGGGAACGGGGGGAGGGGGCGAATGCGATGGCAGTTTGCTCGACACACTGAATGAAATTAACAGTAGTCGCAGTCGAGCGAATGCACATACATACGATCGACGCCGTGTTCTGCAAACGCACGGAGCACGTCGCGCCGCCAACTTAGTTGTGCAGGGTGTCCATAAAGACTCTTTACAATTTCAAGAATATATTACAAAGGCAAATGAAAAGACAGACAAGTGGAAATTATTACAAAATGAGACGCATGTATTTAAGTTTTCTCTGCCTCATTTAGTACACCCGTATATGGGCATCATTAGCTGCACGAAGCACGTCAAGACGGTACTCGATTTCTTACACGATCGATGTTTTCCTCAGATGTTCTTGGTCGTCCACTCCTCTTTATCTGACACTGTCCCTGTCTCCATAAATTTCATGTGCCACGCACTGTTGGAGCGCGTAGAGCAGTGTGGCTTTACGATAATTAATGAGGTAATAATCACTTTGGAATTTGCTTAGGAATAACAATTTTACTCAGCGGACTCTAATTACAAAGATGAACGTTGACAATACGTTCGAGCTGCTTATATAAATAATACATACACATACACGCATATCACATGCATACTAATTGCACACTTAACCGATACGAGATGTCGCGATTATAATAGATTCATAAGACATGCACGAATTGATGGACGTGACGGTGGATCTCTTCCATACTTAATTCTGAAATTTCGCTGAGTCTGCAGATCCGATTCGGTTTCAATAAACCATGATACACACAGTGTGCCCTCTCTCGAGGAGTAGCCATTTTGCAAGAGGTTCATTTAACAGTATCTTATTCATCAACCTGAAATGCAACGTGATAGAAACTTTGATAACCACTGAGTAGATAGAACAAATCTGATGAAGATATCTCATCAATTGCCTTTGTAATAAATTTTTGAAATTATAAAGAGACTTCATGGATACCCATGTGGTTATGTTAAAGATATCTTGTATCGAACAAAGGTACAGGACATCACTAATCTAAAGCAGAGGATCATTGATGCCATTGCCACCATTGATGATAGTATGCTACAGCGAACATGGCAAGAAATCGAGTACCGTATCTTGATGTGCTTCGTGCAACTAATGGTGCCCATATCAAGTGCAAAGGGTTAAAATATCTTCTCAACTAATAATTTTTCAACATACATAGTTTAATATTCTTTCTTTGCATCGATTTGTTGCGGCACGTTAGTAGACGTTAGGCCTTTTTTCCAGCATAAAGAACGGACGAGCCGTTGTCTTTATCTAAAAATAGAAGAATAAATTATACAATAAATTATAATTATATATAATTATATATTTATAAATTATAATTGTATATAAATTATATAATATATCATTTTATGTGGACAAGAAGCCCTAACGTCTTTTGCACGCTTAATTCTAACGACTGGAATTATGGATAATCGCCTGAACATGAACAATTTGTTTATTATAGGTTCCATGTATGCTATTTCATTTCGTAGGGAATGAATTTTGAAGAATTTCATATTTTATATTTTATATAAAATAGTAGTAACGATATTTATAGTAGTAAAAAGTATGGACAGCTGGTGTAGTGAAGAAGTAGCGAGAAACTATATTCAGTCATATTTGTAAAGCGCGCGGTGTCTGTTCGAGTTACAGTTATCGCGCGCGATAACTTCCATGGGAATGATAACGCTTTTGTTCCGTCGTGGGAACCGCGATATTGACATTGAAGATAAATCACCGTGTTTTCTCTCTATTCTGATCTCCGTCTTCTCAGCTTTAACCTGGATGCACTTTATATTTCGACTTTCCTTTTGTGCCTGGATCAGCGCGAAAGCGCGTCGTACATCATCCTGCTTTGTCCTTAAGATGGCCGCCCCTTCGCGACGATACCAGCAAAATTGAATGGACAAAATTAAAGTGTAGCAGGGATAGTTTTACTTTCGGAAATATTAAGCTATTTTCCCTGTTTACATTTTATGTTTCACTTGAACCACGCGACTGTCTCCTAAAAAAAAAATCTATTTCGACTGAAACTTATATTTTCTTTCGACCTTGTCTAAGTTAAATCCTAAAAAACCAATTCCTAATATCGCATAAATTATTCTTAAATTACCAAAAATTTCTTTTTTTCCTCTTTCATTTATAATAATTTGTGAGATTGATCCAAATCCAGGTAAAATCAAAATATATACTTCTGGATGACCAAGAAATCAAAATAAATGTTGATATAAAATTGGATCACCTCCTCCTATAGGATCAAAAAAAGATGTATT
>JAWNGG020000273.1:0-294205 GCA_036937485.2 Tetragonisca angustula | reverse complement strand
ACGACGTGTGGACAATTACGCGTGTCGCGACAGAACAGTCGCGCGGCGAATCCAAAAGTGACGTGTACTTTTTTTTTTTCACGCTTCTCGCGTGTCTTTCTGGCGGAGAAAAAATCCAGCAGTCGGCGTACGTGAAAATTCACGGCAGGCAATAAACAACTTGGCGCCATCAATCATCGTGCCAAGGTTGTATCTTGGTGGATTTTAAATAAAACGTGACCCATCAGGTATCCACAAGTACAGTATTACACTCGTGCATGCGTCGTGTTTTACGCGCGCAGTTTTGCACACGAATCGTATTAATCAATCCGACGTAATTTCAGCCTCACGTGCAGCGCCGTTTCGCTGCAACATCTCTCGCGTGTCACGTTCGCAGAAATGCGATTCCACGCGAAGAAAAGAAAGGAAATTAAGCTTCTGGTGTTAAACGAATCGGCTACAAGGTGGCAATTTCGCCACCGTGATCTAGATCGACCTCGAGCCTGCCGGCGAGATTTGCAATTGCACGCGTTTGCTCCGTTCCGTGTTATTCTCGACTCGCGTTCCTCAACCGCGCCGCAAACTGAATTCACCGATAAGAGCCCGACAGACGTCCTTTCTGGCAATTTGTCAGAAAGGAGCGGAAATCATTTTTCTTCGAAACTGGTGGCTCGATAAGTGAACGTTGTTAATCGCTCATATATTTGCGCGCGCGATTCGCTCTCGAATCAATTTGCTCTCTGCCTCTCACCGAGTTAGCAAATTGAAATGAAATTAAAATTTGAAACGTGGCAATAGGTAGCTGAGAAGGCTATATCGAGACGAATTGCAGTCAAATCGAATTGATAAATCTTGATTACTACAAACCGAGTTAAAATTTCCGAATTTCCTACGATTCACTTCGTCACGTTCAGCCAAGAGTCGCCTGGAGAAGGCTTGTCGGAATGTATATATATATTTCTCGACAAGGCGACTTTTCTCTTCTCGTTCTGTATCTTCTCGATACAACTTCGGGACTGGGGATATGCAAAAATAATATTAATATATAAAAAAGAGAAGGAGTTAAAATAAAAACACAAGAGCAAAGTTGCAGAGTTTTGAGATTTACAAAGGGAGACTTGCGTGAAAATTTTTGAAGGATGGATGGATGGTTTATGTGAAGAGGCTCGTAAATGAAAGAGGTTCGCCTAATCAAGGAGTACAACACACAGGTCTATGGAATCAATAAAATCAGAAGCACTGAAACAGGAAAAGAAATTGTGATAGATTTACAGTTTTACTCGCGTTCTTCGCTGTATTACAGAGTTTCATGGCGCGAGTTCCACGTTTGTATTTTATCGTCAAAAACAAGTTGGACGGAGAGAGTTGATACACACGGAGGTGATAAAACCGCGCCGAGTGGAATTTAGGGTCGAAAGTATCTGGGACGATAAATCAAAAGTCCGCGCGGGTAGGAGAACGTACACGAAAGTCGAGAACTTCTGTCCCGGCAGATGGACGGGTTGCGAAACCCGCGAAAGCACGAAGTTCCAAAGAGATCTCGGGCAGATTCACAATCGGAGAAAGTTGAATCGGGGAGGAGTATAAATCCTCGAGGATAGACTGCACGGATTTAATTTCTGACAAAGGCTCGTTTGCATTCTCGTCTTCGAAGGGACGCGTAAAAAAAAGAAAAAAAAAACTCGCGAAGCATTACGAATTAAAAAAAAGGAAGAGAGATATTCCGTTCTTTGAAATATTTAAAAGAGGGTAACTAGACAATTCCACTTGAGGGGTCAGGACAGTGTGAAATTCTCAAAAAGTTGATTTCTTTTTGTTTGTTTTAAATGGTAGTTTGTTAGAAATAAGACTTTAAAACAACGTATTTTAGGGTATAATAGTAAATCCGCGGATACAGAATAATTGAATTTGTATCACTGCCTACAACTTTAAGCAGTATTGTAAAGTGTAAATCGTGTGATTCAAATATTACATTTGGTGAGTCGAATATCAGGGGACTTGGATTCAATTTAGTTGTGAATTGTAAGAACTGTGAGAACGCGATATACAAGTGAAAAAAGTAAGTAAAGGATACGTATGGAAAATGACGTTCTGAAACTTTAAACTTGAGCGTTTTTCTCGAAACTAGGTTTTTAGAAACGGTGTGCAAGATATCTCGGAATCTAACCAACCGATTACCGTGAAACTTGGTACGTATCTAGCCTAACATTTGCTAGGGATTGACGGTCGAACATTTTTTAATTTTTAACAATTTCGAAAAATATAAACAAAAAACGTAGCAATTTTTGGCATAAATTCGATACATCAAAAACAAATAGCTGCTATTTTCATAATTTTCACAGAAATGAAAATGTTGGATCGTCAATCCCTAGAGAATATTGTTTACTTTTGAACTTTTCTTGCCTTTTTGTTGCAGCTGATCCCGTTTGGCTGGAATCATGCACACCGATGGGCAATGTAAAAAAGAGTTATGTAAAAAAGCCAAATAAGAGTCCTCTTTTTTTCCTTTTTTAATGTTGCTTTTTATATTCCACAATGTGTTAAAAATAAACCACAAAAGCTCGTGTCAATCAAACATGTAGTTTTCTTTTTACTAGCCCTAGCAAAGTATACGTAATTTTTAGACCCGTAGCACTTGCCCCCTTAAAACTTGGCGATACTAAAAGATCCACGCGATTTTCTTAAAAAAAACTCTTGCTTCATTCAGCTCGAATGCGGATGCTGACATGCTTCAACGAAAAAAATTTGACTGACAAGCCGACAGTCAAGAAATTTCATCGGGGATAGCGATAAAAGTTGGAAACATCGGAACGGCCGATGAATGATAGAGGAAAAACTTCATTGTCGATAAGTTCGAGGGTAGATGAGATAAGGGCAGGCCCCGAGGATGGAGGTTAATAAGCACGGTCCTCGATGAGCGGCGCGATGAACTTTGGAAAATTTGTAACTCGCAAGAATTTCTCGCCTGGCTAACGTTATATACGACAGGTCAGCCCGCGGAGATGACGCAAACTTCCTCTCCTTTGACGGATTTAAGTTTGTTATTAAACTCGCACGTTTGGCCTCGCAGCGCCTGCCTGCCAACTTCCTAACAAACTTATTTTATTATCAGAGAGGGAAGGAAACGGGCGTATCACGCTCATTATGCCGGGAGGGAATGCTCGAAAAGTTACCGCATAACTTACTCCCCTTCTCCACTCCCCCCTCACCCCACCTCCCCACGAAAAAGTTCGGATTGAATCGTTTTAATTAGCGTGACAGCAACTGCTGTTTTGTTCGACACGGGATATCCCGAGGAACGCGAGATCGCAACTTGGAAAGTAGGTAGCGCGGTTAAGTAGAATGTTCCTGTTTCGGTCGGACAAAAGGGAGCGAATTACGGCGAATTAACCGTTGTATAGAAAGTTTCGCTAATTCTCTCCGTTGCACAATTCCCTCCGTGGTGTGTTAATAAGTAACGCACGCAGTGGTGGAATGATCCTTTCGAATGAACTCGTTTCATACATTTAAAATAGAGAATTAACCAGGTATCGAAAGAGTTGGAGAGGCGTCGAACGTGTATCGTAGAACTTTGTCGAGAAATTTCTGTGCGTTGCCGAGTCCCGATCACGAGAACAAATAAATAAATATCAATGTCAAAAACAGATTCTCGATATTCGTAGCAATGTACTGGATGCACTATTCGACAAACTGCAATACTGAACGCGCTATTCGGCGAATAGTGCAATATAAAAATGGACATTCAATTAAACGTTGTGAAATAGCCTGTTTCCTAGTAACATTTGTTACATAGTGGATTTTAAACTATTTTGTCCCGTGAGAATACCATTCAAAAGCGTTCTGTAGCGCGACACTTTTTTCTACAAAAATTCCACAATGACGGAAATATACTTTTAGGATGCAGGTTCCAACAGAAGATTTCTTTTCTGAAAATGAAAACAACGCAAGAACACTGTCCAAAAGTGTTCCCTAGTGTGACTATTCGTAAAACTTCCATGATAATCGATATTACTTCACGCGAAATATAAGTTAGGTTTAGGCTTAGGGATGTACAAGTTCGAACGGAATTGTTTTTAAAAATCTGAAAAGGACCTGTTAACATCCATCTTCTTTTTTCTTCAAATTTTATTCTCTCGATCTTCGTCGAATTTTATCTAAGATCGTCTTAGGGGAAATTTAAACGCACGGAACGCGTAAATGCATAACGAAACTTTTCCACGAGATAATCGTCCATGGACGCGCTCATCGTTCCATTATCTAGATGGTAATTCCGCGCAGAGATTCAATCCAGCTTTCACGAGAGACTGATACCAGCGGGAATGTCATTTAGCGCCGGACAATGAAATCCATACGCATAATCGAATCGTCCCCGTGAATTTAGACACGGTGTGTCGACTTGCAGAAGACGCACAAATCCCACGGAAATAACAAGTTTCTGGGACCGATTCATAAACCTGTTATTGCGTTTCACAATCGGTTAATGCCACCGACATAATCGAGTGTCAAGCCAGCCGGAAGCCAGACCTTGATACTGCTAAACGCGATTAATTATCGTCTGCAATTCAAATGGCTACCTCGTTGTCTACGTTGCGCGAGAACGAGAGAATTAATAATCGTAATCAGCAGTAGTTTCGACAATAATTAATAATTATAACGATGCAACGATTAATTTCCCCGCCCGGCTGTACGAAAAATAAATGTAAATTTCTGCTTGGGCCAAGAATTGATAGCGAAACAATCGCTTATTTCAGTTTCGCGTTGCGATTACACCCGAGACAATGCACAGCTTCCATAGGATCGGCTCTGCAAACACAATCGCGACGCGAGTAATCCATCGTATCGAGAACTCGAAATCCAATAGATAAATATAGGTGTAAGCATCGACGAATCGCTGATTTATTGACTATATATATATATCTCCCAATATTTGTCCCGCACGCAGTGGCATATTGGCTTTTTAAAATGCGATAAATATTTCGCGGCTAAATGCTTAATCTCGCGACGCGAAACGGTGATTTAGTAACAGATACACGTCCATGCCCGGATCAACGTGCCCGATCGCGAGATTATCGACTCGTGAACACCCGAGCTTTCGATTCAGCCTCACGTTCGTAGCTCGGCCGGAACTTTTGTATTTCGTGCGAGATCTAACTCGGCAATAATTCAGAATAGTTGAGGAACAAGTGCAATTTGAAAATTCGAACGTTTCCCCCACTTGCCTTTTAGTTTCGCCTGCTTGAACTTGAACCAAGCCCAAGCGCGTGTTTCAGTTTTATATCGCCACGATGCTCGATCAAAAATACACAGCATTCGCCACTTGGGCGAAAATTTTCATTCGCTCGTTTTTCGTTTAAGATTTAATTCTTATCACTCACCGACGTTGCGCCGCTCGTTCATCCCGTGACAGCATGACGACGATGAGGAGTCGAGGCCCCCACCGTGAATAGACGTTTGGCTCATCGTTGACACGTTTCCATTCGCCGGCACGTCAACGAAGAGAAAAACTCGCCGAAGAGAAAAAAAGATCGAACCTGCAAAAGGGCAGAACGCGTCGATAAGAAGAGAGGAGAAAAAAGAAGTTGTACTTGGAGAGCATGAATATCGATTCCGTTCGGCCGTTATTTGCACGACGCTCTCGAGACGCGATAACGTGCAATGCTAGCCAGTCTCATTAAGCAGGCAATTCATCAAGCAATAATAGCATTTCACAGCCATTGTATAATAGTATCGATCCGGTGAATTGTATGTACACATCGGGCTGAAACCAATTCCCCCAGCGTGATCTGTCTTTGCGGATCGGGGGTAATTAAAAAACTATCCTTCATCTGCCGTTGGAAAATTAGCCTCAGGTACAACAATAGTGATCACGCGTTCCTCCCCCTTTCATTATTCTTTCGTTTCGTCGTGCACGAAGCGTGGCACGAATCTGCGCCGAATCTCGAAACGCAGCGAAATAAAAATTTAAATTCGAAATGATTTCAAATTGTTCGCAGATTTGGACGATTGAAAATCTGTCGCTCGAAAAAAAAGTTTCTCGCACTCGGAAATCGGTAGAACGAAGTCGCTTGTCTCCTCGACGAATTTCTATGCTTCGTTATCTAGAAAAAAAAAAAGGAAATTACGAACAGAAAGAGATTCCAGTCATCTCCGCGTGGATTACAGCGCGATTAAACCCAAGCGAATTTTAATTTTAACTTTACTCATAAACGTCAACCTTTCCTCACCTTTTTTCAACGCGGCAATGCGAGTAAAATGAAGGAAAAAAAAAGGGAAAAAATACAAGCAGACGATATTACGCTCGGGGAAAAATTTACGAGTGAATGAACGCCAGTCTCATTGGATAGAAAAATTTAATAAAGACCTGCATGGCCAGATACGAACCGTGCTCCGTGGTCGGTTTTTACGTGGGACGGAAAATTTATCCAGAACGAGGAACATTTTTGTTCGTTGCGATTAGCTTACGTCACGATTATCAGGCATTCTGTCATCGAATGAAATTTAATGATATCGACACGGAACAATAGCGGTGCCATCGAGTGAGTTAGCCAGTTCGCTCATTGTTGCGCTGTCTGAATAAACAAACGCTCCGTAAACTGACCATTGTCGTTCTGCACACAGGCGAAATTAGCCACCGTCGAAATTGATAATTAATAATTAATTGGCGCTGGTGGTCCGTTAACGAAAGTTCGCGACAATTCGTAATGACTCGACGAGCACGGTTGTTCGGGCATCGCCAGTCTCTATCAAAATTATGAAACCCTATTGTTTGAAATAGATATTGGACGGGTGCGAAAATAACGTCCAATTGATTAGCAATTCATCAGTCGCAAGGAACTGACAATTGAGGATTTTTATTTTTTCTTTTTTTTTTGGAGATAAAATTACAAATTTTGTGAAAAAAAAATAATACGCACATTTTGTTACACGATTGCTCGATTGCTGGTCATTTTATCGAAAGTGCCATGTCTCCGTGTGACTCTGTTCAAGCAAATTTTGTTTTAATTTTACGTTAAATCAAAAACGATTTTCTTAAAAAAAAAAAAAAAATGACAGCTGTTTGAACTGGAACTATAATATTCACAATTTCTCTGTCGATGAAAAAAGAAAGATGAACGAATCAAAATTTCGCGTCAAGCATCAAAAAATAGCCTCGAGAACATTATCACGAATCACTATTCAAATTGAGTCGATAATCTTTCAGATATCTTTGTCGAAAATTCATTTCGAGAGGCGCATGCTTTTTAAAGTTTCAGTGATCGGTCACAGTTACAGATACCGACGAAAGTTCTAACGTGCAAGTCAATTACTTTCTAGAGTATCGATTCTATCGAGTACCAGAGTAAAGTCGACTTTTCCGAATTTACGAAATCCCTCTCGGATAAATCGCGAGAGTTCCATTGCACTTGTTACAAACACTCAACATTCGCAGAAACGCGATCGATTTCCTACCATTCGTAGAAATCATCTGCATTCACGTGATTGACAATTAATCAACGTACGATTCAAATACCATCGACACTGAGAATTAATCGGTTTGTTCGTTAACGGGTGATCGATGCGCCGTCGCTCTCGACATTCGAGACTTTGTTATTTATTAACGTCGTCAAAGGTATCGCGAGGAGCGTCGCGCTGAAAAATGACATCGGGCGCTGCACGATCTGTATAAAGAATCGGGAGACAAAGAGAAGAGAGGAAAAGTGAACGAGAGAGTCGCAAAAAGGAAGAATAGAAAGTTTGTTTTGCCAGTGATTCGAGCACGCGCGTCACGTAAAGACAAAAGCGAATCGAAACAGCAAGAAAGGGGCCGACGAGGAAAAACGTTGTCGTGGAACACGAGCGAAAAAAACGATTAGATTACGCTAACAATGAGAGGAGGACCTGCCTGATAACCGATTAGTCTTCACGACTAGTTCACAGTTTCGCCTTCTCGGAGAGTTCCGAAGCTAGGTGAAAAAGTTAAACGGCAATTACGTTGAGTGGCTGGCTGGAAGAACAGCGAAGGCACCCCCTCCTCCCCCTAAGTCGAGGCAGTAAAATTTTAATGGCCAACATTGCGAACGAGTCGCGAAACTCTTCGGGAATATTAAATGAATAAATTATGAAAATATCAGTGAAATTGCGCTGTTATGTGTTATAAACAGGGCCGTCTTTGTCGATCATCCCCGCTAATTAAAATCTCCCCTGCCGATGATACTGCGAGGCTGGGACAATGCCGGCTGAAATTCTTCGGCAGGAAATAGAATCGGCTGAAGGACGGGAGGGATTAAAAAGAAAAAATTATTAATTAGTCGAAGAAAGCGATTAAAATCAACGGTAATGCCGGGCTTTCGTTCGCCGGTGGATCGATGGGTACCGGCTGTGAAACCGCTTTTTTAAATTAAAACGAGCTTCTCCATCGATCATCGTTCGTAGCGTCTTAGCACTGACAAAAGTGCCTGCTGCAAGTTAACCAAAGCGGTCTTTCAAACAACCACCGGCGAGACAGGTTACATTTGCTCGAGAAGCTAATGAAAAGGAAAATAAAACTGGCGCGAGTACCGCGCGCGGAGCGAAGCGATAAAATTTAAGGACCTGCGCGTAGTTCGCAAAGATAGAGAGAGAGAAAGAACCCTTATTCTCAGCGAAATAACCGAATCGTTTACATTAAAGGCCTCTCATTGGTGACGAACATTACTTTATCCCATTCACCGCCCGGCCTTCATTGACAGACAGGATTTTCATCAAGTCTGGATATTCGAAATTCGCTTCTGACGCAAATAAGAATGACGTTCGCGAGCCGATCGCGGTGTACCCGATGGTAATTGTGAGAACGTTCAGTGTTCAGAGCTACCGTGTAATAAAAACGAATGGAAAGAAAAGTTTATCCCTGGCTATCATGGATGAATGAATTGGTCAAAGATGATGAAATCAAGGTCAAAAATCTTTTTCTTCTTTTTCTTGCATTGTACTCTACTCATCTACAATTTTTCCGAAAAAGTCACAATCTAATAGTTCTCTTGAAAAATGAAAGAAACGTTTCTTTAACCTCTTGCGCTGGGATAACGTGCCACGCACGTCGAGAACTTTTTGTCCCAAAATTGCAACATTTTCTCAGTGTTTGAGTGTATTTAAGTATCAAGGCGAAAGAAATAATAAATTCATTATTACTTGTCAATCATTTCTACCCGGTGATATCGTGCCGACGAGTTCGAAAGGAAAGCGACGAGTTATTGCATACGGTTTTGGTCGTTCGTTACGGTCCGCAATCAGTTGCCAGCGCAAGCGGTTCATCGCGAAATCGTTTAGAGTTTAACGTCGTTTGTATTTGAAGAAGAAAGAAGAAAGTATCGCAGGTGCGAAAGGATGGTGAGAAGGCTTAGCCAGGCGTGAGATCGCAACGAGCAACGAAAGTAGCAGCGACGGGAAGAACGAAAACCAATAACCATGCCGCGAGCAAATTGTAATTACATGACTAATTCAGCGACGGCAGGCAAACGGCAAACAAACTCGCGCGACGATTGGCCTATCAGGCAGTTTATTGGATACTTGTGGATCATACGAGGCGGGTTTCAAAGGTCCGACGCTTTCATTTGGAACAACGAATTTCGACACGTGGAAAATCCTGTGAGTTTACCGTACACCAGCGAGCGTGAAATGACTGCTGTAAACAGGCCTCGTTCCCAAATGTATTATCGTTTGCCAAAATTCGATTACCAACCGCCCTCGATACTGTTCGAAAGAGATCGAACGCGACTTTATTATTCTCTGCGATAATTGGCAACGAAACGAGACTAAACAGGCAATTTATGTAATTTTTTTTTTAGACACGCACAATCTGTCAAAATGCCATAAAATTTCGGCAGGGAAAAATAGAATAGATTACGGGTAGCATTGTTTTTTTTTAAAATAAGAATTTCGATGCGCAAACCGAATTATACGGCATAATGTCGTGTGACAAGTTTCGGTATCGTAATGCTTCGAATTAAAAATTTCGGCTCGAAGAGTTTCAATGTTTTCGTGATTGTTTTTTTTTTTTTTTAGTGTATTCGCAATCAGGAATCAATTTGTATTCTGACATTTGTATTCTATAATTTTTATAGATTATTTCGACACTCCTTTCATCTTTCCATCGCATACTGAGGTATAAATGTTTAATGTTCAGTAAATTAATGCAATGAATGTTGATGAGGGTGATGAATATTTTATTTGCGATTTTTGTTCCATTAATTAAGATAATTATATACGTTAACGTATTTCTACGTCAAGATAAATATACAAATACTTTTTATAAATATAGTAAAAGTTCCTGAACTAGCATTTAATAAAGACCAAATAAAATAACTTTACATTTGTCGAGATTGTTAAAAATAATTGCTTTTACTGTTTTACTAATAAAAATAAAAACTTTTAAAATGCAATGTATTCACTTTTGACATTATTTCAACAATTTTTAACCATATACCATCCTATAGAGCAAAACCACGTATTTGCGTACCTCCAGAACATTTTATTTTCCCATTTTAGCATTTTATGAGAATTTTTTCTATGATCATTTTCTTATTGTACATGGGCTAATTAACAGATCTAGTCTTCTGCGAATTTTTTTCTTGCTTTTGTCATCCGACTTTTTACTACGAAGCTAAATTAGGTACCCGGTTCTACCCTACTTTCCCCCACAAGGGTTGCGACGTTGCAACTTTCCTTGGCTAGCTGGCATTAGCGGATTATGAAACCGTGGATTTGTTTTCGAGATACGAGTAGGACTCTGATGGCCGATCGAGTGCGTTCGTTTATTCCGCTTCTATCGAGGTCTCGCGGGTCTGCAATTTCGCGCGGTTTCGGGCGCAGCCGGTCCGTTTCAATTAACGATAACGTCGTTTAACCGCCTCACAAAGGGGCTCGCAATTCCGAAACGACCTTCCGAGATGCGGCCACTGGTGGTAACGTTCCCACGTAAAAACTAAACTGATTCGTTCAAACGGTGATGATATAACTGTGGAGTGAGGAAAGTCTCATTGTGTCCGAGTTTCTTCCCATGTGTAGCCTAAGAACGCGACAATTATCGCCTGCCGCGAAAAAGACCGGACCTGTCTAGCCGCCCTAATCTTAAGACGAAAAACACGAGCGTATGATTGTTGTGTGTGAGAGTGTGTATGAAGACAGAGACGTTTTTCCTCAAAAATATTTCTTTGTCGTCACCGTATTCAGTTTTCCTTTTAATGCCTATAATAAACCTATAATAAACGTTAATAAATCTATAATAAATCTATACCCATGATAAACCTATAATAAAACTTGCATTATAAACCAGCGGTTTAATTTCCTTTTTCTTCTTTCCACGGTAATGTGGCGAAGACGTTCGGCTAAAGTTTCGCTTGATCTCGCTTGAACCGATGCCAAAGATACCGAATTTCCTGGATTTCCTCCGTATTTCGACAGAAATAGCTCGGATCTTACCGGCTCGTCGTTTCTCTCTTCTATTCTTTCCCTCCGCCGAGCAAAGAAGAAAAGAAAAAAAAAGAAACAAGGCGAATTTTCTATCAATCTACGTTTCCATAAATCCTCCTCCGGCAGAGATTCTTTTGTTCTAGCTATTGAATGTTTTTTACGGCTACAGAAACGAGGTCCATGGACGAGAAGATCGGTCCATTAGAACCGTTTCCCCTTTCATCATTTATCTCCCGCCTCCGCCAACCTCTGCTAACCCTCGAGCGCAAACAGGAAAAACTTAAACGCCGAAAAGGAAAAATGAGCCTGCGGGAGGATCGAAGAAAGATCGTGCAAAAACCGATCGGATGAGGAAGGCAGGAAGAAAACACGGATAAATGGAAAAGCAATGCTCGTCGATGGAGCTCGCAATTCCGGGATGGGAAAGCCTTTGAAATAAATGTGAACTGAAGATTAAATCGTCCCGTGTTCCACAATTTTCTCTTTTTTTTTCTTTTTATTTCTTTTTCCCCTTTAATCTGGAGATCATCGGAAATAATCAGAACGTTTAAAAGGGTAGCAGAGAGGCCGAGTCGAAATTACGAAGAGAAACCGGTTGCCTGAAGAAAGTCGATAAATATGTTCGGTCCATCGGTCCATATCGGATTTACCAGATGGTGAAACGCGAGAAAAAAAAAAAAAAAAAAAAGAAAAGCGAAACGCGCGCCTCGGATAAAATGGCGTGCAACGTTGCGGAGAGAGAATCCGAGCTGGTAGCAGCGCAACAGGAGATAAGCGCAGACTCGTTTCTCGCTACATAAACTCATCTACCACGAGCGGAACACCGTGAACCGGCCACACGCGAACGAAAATCCTGCGGCGGGGACTCGCTCGAGCGAGTTCCTTCGTTACTGCTCGCGAAAAGTGTCGTATGACCATCAGGAATCGCTCGACCGAAATAAATCGTCAGGCGGGAGACCGGTGCAGGCCGGTTAAATTATGGAACCATGTTCATCATTTTGGGAGGGGGGCGGATAGGGGGAAGACAGATCGCGCAAGAGCGCGGAAAATTTTTGTTTAAATTGGAAAAAAAGAAAATAAATTGGAGAGAAACGTGGAGGCATGAAACACGAGAAAGTTTGGAAATGCGAAGAAATGAGAAATGAAATTAAATTAGGAAATGGAATTCACGACGCTGTTGTCCGTTCGAATTTGTGCGAATAAGAATTACGGTGAGTCCAATGATAAAAGAGATACAATTGTAAAAAGTGTACTACATCGTACAAAGTGTGTGTGCATTGTAGTATTGCAGTGATTTATGCGACCAAACTATGACTTCCGACTTTTCTACCACACCGAAGCGGGGGGGGGTTTCTTCCACTATCCTTGTAATGAAACTAATCTTACGGCACAAAGTGAATTTAACCCCGGCGATCGAGTTCCGATACTACCAGCGAACCAACAGCGAAAAGAGTTGGCAATTGCATGAAAATTGAGAATTTCACGAGAACAATGGAATCGAAGTTTCGTAAATTAACTTCTTAATCAGATCATCCGCCAGAACTTCCGCGAGAACTTCCGAACGATCGCGAAGTTAAAAGTTACCAAAGAGAAACCGATTTTAATTAAGTCGGTTTTATACCTCGCGTGCTACTTTCAATCTATTTACTTTCAATCTAGCAACAGGACGTAAAACGTCGTCGTGAAAACGGAACGGGAGAATTTGCAACGTGTCGGATGACGGATCAAGTTGTTTTCCCGCCCCGTTGCGGGGGTTGATCATTTTCAACGTAAAGAGGCTAATTGACATTTATACGTTTCACGCAACTTTTGAGAAACGTGGGTTGAAACGATGATAATTAAGCCCGGCTTTCTTTATTGCCTGGCTTTTCTTCTGTGATCGCGGAGGAGGTCGGAATAATCAAAACCCATCCATTCATCACGAAGGTTCAAACAAAGGAGAGGAACCATTTACGGTTTTGTTAATATCAGCGATGCTGTCGTATCAATCGTCCTTATTTATCTGACAACGAGACGAATCAATCATTCAACAAGTATTCTGTATTCGTCGACGACGTGAAGACGTAGAAAATATTGCATAAGAAAAAGTCTTGACGTCGCAAACTCGTTGAAAGAAAATTTGCAGTATTTATTTAACAAACTGACCCGAGTGAGGCAAGAGGGATTAAGTTTTAATTGAAACATCAATATATATAATCTCGTATTTTGCAAAATCGTGCAAATCCAAAGGAAGAGAGACAAAGACAGAGAGGCTTTCGTGCAAATTTTGCAAGTTTCAAAATCGCGTCAGCGAGATACTCTTGCAATTCGCGGACGATCTTTTGTAAATCGATAAGCCAGGCTTCTGAATTATCGGTAACTCCATCACGAACGGTTATCGTTATTAATATTCGACTGAATAATTGAAAATTTACGATAAGAACTGCTTGCCACTAAGAGTTTACCCGCAGTTTGCCGCCCGTGCCCGAATACTTTGGGGCAACTTCCAACACCCTTCAACGAAATTCCCCAAGGAAATCCTCATGGTTATCCCGCTCGTACAGCACTCTCGTTCCGACGTGAAAGTTCAGTCTGACCCCAACGAAAATTATTCGTTGATCCCCAAGCAACGAGTAAACCCCTCGATAATTTCAACGGGCTGCGTTTTACGCCCTGATTAAATTCATCGAGCGTTATACTGATACCGGCGTTGTTGGCGTTCAACGCTGTAACAACGGGAGTGGCTGATATTATATTACGCGTAAATATGCAGCTGCACAGGCGTGCGCGGTGTTCGCATACGTTCTGCAGATATTTGCAAATTGCTCAGAGACGCGGGAAAATTGCGCGATCCTCCGTTGCTCGCGGCAGGGAAGATAAAGAAGATAGACAGCGCGGATGATGCAACGCGTTTTCGTTTCAAAAAGTGCAGGGTACGTGTCACGGATTAATGGCCGTAAGTTGTCTTGCTTTAAGTAACAAGTCGCCAGCAGATGGCACGAGCCAACGACGCGCAATTACATTTGTCACGGGCACGCAAGACGAGAGAGCTAATTCCATCCGAGCTGAATTTGCACGCGTAACTCGTATCATTAACGAGAGCCAAGTAACAAGGGGGAGAGAAACGAGGATATCATTTGAAAAACAGGCGTAATTTAGTGTGCGTAGCAACATTTTAAGCATCAACTCAGGCGAAACAAATAATAAATTAATTATTACTTGTCAATCATTTCTACCCGGTGATATCGTGCCGACGAGTTCGAAAGGAAAGCGACGAGTTATTGCATACGGTTTTGGTCGCTCGTTACGGTCCGCAATCAGTTGCCAGCGCAAGCGGTTCATCGTTCAACGCGAAATCGTTTAGAGTTTAACGTCGTTTGTATTTGAAGAAGAAAGAAGAAAGTATCGCAGGTGCGAAAGGATGGTGAGAAGGCTTAGCCAGGCGTGAGATCGCAACGAGCAACGAAAGTAGTAGCGACGGGAAGAACGAAAACCAATAACCATGCCGCGAGCAAATTGTAATTACATGATTAATTCAGCGACGGCAGGCAAACGGCAAACAAACTCGCGCGACGATTGGCCTATCAGGCAGTTTATTGGATACTTGTGGATCATACGAGGCGGGTTTCAAAGGTCCGACGCTTTCATTTGGAACAACGAATTTCGACACGTGGAAAATCCTGCGAGTTTACCGTACACCAGCGAGCGTGAAATGGCCGCTGTAAACAGGCCTCGTTCCCAAATGTATTATCGTTTGCCAAAATTCGATTACCAACCGCCCTCGATACTGTTCGAAAGAGATCGAACGCGACTTTACTATTCTCTGCGATAATTGGCAACGAAACGAGACTAAACAGGCAATTTATGTAATTTTTTTTTTAGACACGCACAATATCTGTTAATCTGTCAAAATGCCATAAAATTTCGGTAGGGAAAAATAGAATAGATTACGGGTAGCATTGTTTTTTTTTAAAATAAGAATTTCGATGCGCAAACCGAATTATACGGCATAATGTCGTGTGACAAGTTTCGGTATCGTAATGCTTCGAATTAAAAATTTCGGCTCGAAGAGTTTCAATGTTTTCGTGATTGTTTTTTTTTTTTTTTTTAGTGTATTCGCAATCAGGAATCAATTTGTATTCTATAATTTTTATAGATTATTTCGACACTCCTTTCATCTTTCCATCGCATACTGAGGTATAAATGTTTAATGTTCAGTAAATTAATGCAATGAATGTTGAAGAGAGTGATGAATATTTCATTTGCGATTTTTGTTCCATTAATTAAGATAATTATATACGTTAACGTATTTCTACGTTGAGATAAATATACAAATACTTTTTATAAATAAAGTAAAAGTTCGTAAACTAGTAATTAATAAAGGCCAAATAAAATAACTTTACACTTGTCAAGATTGTTAAAAATAATTGCTTTTACTACTATTTTTTGACTAATAAAAATAAAAATTTTATAATATAGCGTGCGTAGCGTTTCGAGATTACCAGAGAAGTAACTCCCAATTTCTTGCAGGTCTCCTTCTTCTCTACCAGCCCGGAACTGTCCAACAAACAACGCTTCGAGTACTTCACGCGCACCATTCCGAGCGATCACTATCAAGTGAAAGCAATGGTGGACATCGTGCTGGACATAGGATGGAGTTACGTGTCCATCATATACGAGGAGAGCAACTACGGGATAAAGGTACGTCACTCACCGCCAGAAACCGATCAACTCGGATTTTTTAACTAGGCCAAAATCACCGAAATCGAAATATGGCCGATCTATCATTTTCGTTAGAAATTTCATACATGTAAAATAACGTGTCAACGACACTCGATCCGTTGCTTGCACAATACTTTGGATGCAAACCCGAAATTTATGTTCATGACATGGCAATCCTATGGTGCGGAAGACCACACGTTGCACTTGAGACTGAAATTTATCGGGCGCCTAGTTTCGAGTTTTCTAAATGGTCTCTGTCTGCGAGCTTTAAGCTTATAAATATTTTAAAACAGAGGTGGTGGCTAACTGGCGACTCGCTCTTTCCCCCCTCCTTTCTAGCGCTATCCCCTCCATTGCATCGATCCCCTCCTACTACATTGAAATTTCTGCGCACGAGCCCCACTCTCTCTCTCTCTTTCTCTCTCTTTCTCTCTCTTTCTCACCCACTCTGTTTATTTCCCTACGAAGCAAATGAAAAGATCTGACGTTGAAGGAAGACAGGAAAAGTAGCGGGAAAGAATGAACAAAGTGGGAATTATTCAAATGATTTACCGCAGAGTGTATAAAGTGTATCCTCCGTTGTACCACAATGTTTCTCTATTTTCTCACTTTCTTTGGACTTTAACGCCTCTAATGGAAATTCTATGCTACAGTCGCCTTTAGTAGTAGCAGCGTCAAGCCATTTTTACTCGAGCAAATGGATCACTTTCGTTTCAAATTGCAGCGATAGTTACGTACGATTTCTACGAACGAGGTGATGGGGTAATTTTCGTTAGATTAGATGATGTCGTTCGTTTCGTTCTCACTTCACCGTGAAATATCCACACGTCGAGCGAAATGTCCATTTAGTTCTAACGCAGATTGTTTCGTTGATCGACCGATCCGCGAATTACGGCATGGAGATAATTATCGGATTTATGCGTAACTAGACCGGAGAAGAGTGAATTAACAAGGGACGTGTCGCGGCGATGTGAACGCACGCGTGAAAAAATGCGAATCTCGGTTCGCGCGATACTCGAAACGGACAGCTGATCGATTCCGGGCGGACAAGAGTTCCGAAACAATGCATTTAGCCGACAATGCGATCACCACTGCAAACTGCGACTATCCATCCCATTCAACCACCATGGACGACGGATTCTATCGAGCGCGTGTGTCGTAATTTTTAAATAAACGATTCTCCTATGTCCTATGGTAATCGCAACGCAAAAACTAAACGGCTTTTTTTATTTTTTTTCCTTTCTCGTTGAATAAATTTCAGACATTCGTCGCTCTTAATCACCAGCCGAAAGTACGAACTTCACCTCGGTTAAAAATACAATTGTCACCGATCCTAACTTTTCGAACCATAAACTCTCGCCGCGTATTTCTTTTTTCTCTGTTTTCTTTCGTTAATTTCTCTCAATATTTGTCGCTTTATTATCGAAAAGTGAAAAAAAAGAAGGGAAACAACAACGGGGAGAAGTTTGAACAGACAAAAGTTAGACCGGTCGCGTTAATTCACGATTAAATCGACGGAAACTATATTCTAATTTCTCAACTGGGGAACGTGACAACCACTCGACCACAATTCACGGAATATTTCGCGCCAGGCCAGCAACTACAATGTATCTCATTTGCCTGGCATTCGCGTAATCAAATAACTCCGCGGGGAAGCATGCTGGTCGTCAGGGTTCTTCCTCTCTCGGTCGCTTTGTTTAAACAGCCGCAACTTTCTAACGTATTCGTTTTTTTTTTCGACGAGTCTACCCTACCTTCCGGTCTCAGTTTCGCGCGCTCGCAAATCTGTTCTGTCGCCACCGCTATGCTAATCGAGAGTAATTAAAAACCACGGGGAACGGCTGAATTATTCTTAACCGCGTGACAATATTATATATATATTTTTTTAACATTAATATTAACAGTGACAATGAAAAATTATCGATAAATTGAACATTATCCTTACAATTTCGTAAAAAAAAAATCGTCCTGTAATTTGAAAGCCTGAAGCCACTAATTTGACAGTTTAATTCGTTCTTTTCGAAGATGATTTTACATCGCGTAGAACACTAAAAAAATTTTTCTGTATTTCTGTGACCAAGATCTTGAAAATTATAAATTTTCTCTCTGAAACTCGCTGTACGATTCTTCTTCTTATTGAACTTGGAAAATTGAGATTGGATGACGAAGTGTTAGGGTATCTTGAATTTTTTTTTTGCCTAACCCCGATATTCATCGTTCGATAAAATGATCGTAAAAGGGAAGACTGTAGCCTTTAAAATGATGGTTTTCCACACACTTTTCGAGGTAAAAGTAATTTTTAAAACGATCTCGACCACTTTTAAAGTGTCACGGTCTTCAAAATGAGAGCAATCAGATCGTCTTGTACGATCCTCCTTTACAAAGTTACAAGAATACCAGTTTGAATTATTGACAATTTCCACTTCAAGTTAATTAAATTAATTAATTAAATTCTCTCTTTTCTCCCCACCCCCTCCCCTCCCTCCCTCCGTCAGATAGCATAACTCGGAGTTAAAAGGGGAGGAAACAAATGTACAATAACCGTATCGCTCGCGGAATCTTGAACAGTCCGTTCGTTGATAATACGATCGCGAGGCGAAACGACACGCGCCGCGTGCAAAGCGAATCGGCTCTACATCTCATTAGAGCGTCACGACAACGAAATTAACGGACGAGTGCAGTGTAAATTACGCTCGCGCGCGCGTGCATGTAAATAAACGGTGTTTCACGTTCCGGGTGTACATTAGCAGATGAATTCCGCGCGATACGCGCGTCCCGATATCAACGTTAATGAACACAACAACGTTTGACATCGAATCCCACGGATAATTAATATCACTGGCCTTTTTTTTTTTTTTAACAACGGCGGAGGGAGAGGAGGGGGAAAGAGCGGCGCCGTCGTTCAACGGGATGGCAAAAAGCAACGGAGGAACAGCGGAGAGCGCCTCTTAGACGCAACAAGAAATAACAACGGCTCTCCGGCCGCTGAGTAATCAGGGCAATTCAGGGAAAAGTGAGAGTAACAACGGTGATAAACACCGATTTCGAAATAAATCCGCCGCGTTGAATTAATGCGCCGCAATCTGTTCTCGGTGGGTAAGGAGGATTTGCTGCTCAGCTGACGAGGGAAAATGAAATACGTCCGGCAACGTATATTTTGCAAGCAGGAAGAAAGAACAGCAGGACGAAATTTCCTTGGAGGATAGAGTTGACTGGAAGTTACACTCGATACATAGGATACGTGCCAACCCGCGTGATATTACGTCAAACGTGTGATACCCGTAGCGTGCAACGTGTCTACAACACGTATTCCCTAAAGTTTCGAAAAAGTCTGTGGAAAATTTTATCAAGGAGAGAAAAAAGGGAAAAAAGAGGAAAAGAGCTTATCTGCTCTCTTGATACAACCATGTAATTATCGAAATTGAAATCTTTCTACTTTCTACGTATCGAACCGAGCATCTGCCACAATTATCTTTGAGACAATCTATCTCGTCGACCGACAACGCTGTTTTTGAAAAACTTTTCCAGCGACATTATTTTTAAATTGCTTTTTAAAGTTGTTTCAGACATAATCTATCACTAAGTATATATATATATATATATATATATATTATATTTATATTAATATTAATATATTTACATATTATATATTTATATTAATTTATACCAAGCAAAGAAATGTGAAAATGTTTAACAAGAACACTGAGCTTGCTTTTTAGATACCAGTTCATCAGTATGAAAATGAAATTAATTTGTTTCCAATTAAACGATTTATTTGTTATTTCGTGAAATAAATGATTTACTATTCGACAGGATTCTTATTTGTTGTTTGATTTCGATAGAAATAACTGCTTTTTCACAAGATGTAACACCCAATATTTATATTCACCATTTCTGCAACTACGGCATAGTTGTGTACTACGCTTATCAAACACAAGTTGAAGTGGATATCGCTCGATTTTTTAACGACGACAAGAGAGATTTAGATATATTAATAAAACAAGTATTTGTAAAATATACAGAGAGAGAGAGAGAGAGAGAGAGAGAGACTCTCAGAGAAATTCTCATTTGCAACTTTTGTTCATTAATGGACCAAACGTTTAAGAAACGAGTCGTATTAGAAGCTAACAATAAGACAAATTTCTGCGGTGATAATACACATTAATAAATTCTTTTGATCTTCATTGATCACTCGTTTCTTTCACTCAAGTATTTTGGCTTCATTGATACTTACTTTGAACGTTATCTTGTAGTCAAGTTTCCAAACAAATATTACTCTCTCAAACAATGAGATTTCTCATTTTCCCCAATATTGTTCGCCGAAAGCAAATTTCATTCAATCAGCTACGTATCCTCCACTATTTGCCAAATACCAAACAACATTCAGTTTCAATTCACCTACGAATTGTCAGCAAAAATTTACCTTACAAATTATCATTCGAAATCAATTTCTGACTAAACGATCTCGAAACAAAGGGGACAAAAGTGCGCACCAGCTCTAGATGGAATCGACGAATTCGAAAGCGCCGACTAATTGACAGAGGTAATGAGCAGCGCGACTCGTTACGACTAGCCAGATCGATGCAACGTTGGAGAAACCGGCGGAATGCCGAGCGAATTCTTGTTGGTTGGAAGTTGGCGACGACTGGCGAATCTAATGGACGAAACATTAAAGTGGTACCGACCAGCCGGAGATTTCGTTGCGCACAGTTTGTTGCGCCGGTTTGCTAGTTAAATACATCGTCCAGCCAGGGCACGTCAAGTCGCGTGCACGTAGTCGATATCCGACATTTTTTTGCGATCCCGGCGCGAACAGAGGGAAAAACGGCGGAGAAAACGGGAACACGCCTAATTAGGTTCTTCTCGAAATACGCTGGCTACGTAACAGCCGACCTTGCGTGGCCCACATTGCCATCACGCCACCAAACGCGCGACGCATTTTTCTGCGCATGTAAGAGAACTTCGAGTACTCTTTCGAGTTGACGAGGAACTTTGGCGGTGCTTTGCCTCGTGTATCGATGCATTCGTTTGTTCCTTACCCACCTCCCCCGCAATTTCAGCGCTCGTGTGCCGTAAATAATTTCTGTATAATAAATAATATCAAAATCGTAAAGGTTTTTGCAACGTCAAAATTGTAAAAATTTATTTTTGTTTTTTTTTTTTTTTTTGTTTTTTGAATAAACGGAATTTGTAATTTTTGGCAGAAATTCTATCGATTTGCACGAAAAATACACGTTTTTGACAATTTCAATGATTTAAAAGAGAAAAAGAGGAGATTAATAATTCGAACGATACTGGTGCCACATATTTGTTTTGTTTTCAATTTTGGTAGCTTCGAAATTAAATCTACCATTATATGATCAAAATGACCTATTTATAATTTTTTTTTTTTTTTATATTTTACAGATGTAAAACAGTGTATTTTTAGAGATTGAAATGATATTTCCCAAGATGTATAAATAAAAGCTTGTGTACTGTATTGTATCACCAAATTTTCTACGTTTCTTTTCTTTACTTTGGCAGCTCCGATGAAAGTTTTACGTTTTAATCGTTGGTGTTCAGATAACTAAAGATAACGCCGTAAAGATAGTTGACATCTTAAATTTACTATAACAACTTCAGCCTACAAAGACTACAAAGCTCGGCATTTCTAATACCACTGGAGAAACTAAGAGAAAGTTGAAGACATTTCCGAGACGAAAGGTTGAGCTCGGGATACGTTGATCTTGAAGATCCATGGCTTCGAAAAAAAACTGTCGACTTTAATTTCAAATTAAATATTAATTCAAAACGCGTTAAGATCGAAAAAGGCTTCAACGTCTCTTATCGCGGTCGTACGTTGCTTGAGTATGGCTGCAAGTCAACAATGTGCCCCGTGGGTCTATCTAAGCCCTGAAATCTCGATATACCGCCAACGGTAAGTGCTACCGTGTTGGAGGAAGGAGGGGGGGAGGGGGAGGGAGAAAAAAAAAGATTAATGACCGTGGTATCACGAGGGTGTTCTAATTACCATTCACGTGTCGCGCGAAAGCCCGATCCTACGTCCAGATGAAAATATAAACTCGTTGTATTTATCGAGTGGAGGAGGAGAGAGGAAATTAAAATTAAACGACGCTCTGGTGGCGACGAGCGCGGCTGTCTTATAAAAATTTCACGGTCAACGCGACGAGTTGATAAATATTCGACAAGATCGGTGCTTGTCTCGGCGAGCTATCTCTCGTTGTTTTTTTTTTTTTTCTTTTTCCCCTTTCAGCGTCTACAATAACCAGAGACTGTCCCGAATGGCGCGAAATTGCCTCTGCACGTGCCGACCGGTGAAAATGGAATTCTCGCGCGATCCGAAGCTCGAACGTACGATCGATATACCGATTGAAAGCAACGGGGAAGGGCCGTGAGCGTACAGTGCGCGATCCCGCCCCCGCGATAACCGGTTGCGTGTTCCCGAGCGAGATCACGATCGATCTCGACAGATTGTTTCACGTGCCTGCATACGTGAATTTGATTTTGTTTTTCGAATGAAATCTCTCGAAGCGTGCTCGCGTTCGGCCAGATTTTGTAATTTGTACGTACGTGTAGTAATTTCCCCGTTTCGCGGACGCGCTCCGTTGCCTGTGGCCTCTCTGATTCTCTCTCTTTTCGGAGGGACCAGCTTGCAGCTGTTTCGCGAGCAAACTGCAGCGCGTACTGTCGGCTTTGCTCGCAATTTATCGCGACTCGTCACGTACATCACCGCTACGGAACAATGGACAGGTGTGTGACCAACAGGGAGGAGGAAGGGGGTCGCCATTGACCCAGATGTTGCCATTGATTCAGCAATGACACATGCACGTCCTCCCGCCGTCGTACACGCACGCACAGTGATATCAGTTCGAACGATTTTCTCATTTTCTTCCGAACGATTTAAGATGCATCACGTGCGTTACATTCTGTACATTACACTATGTTCGTTGTCGATGTGAAAGAAGAGAAGATTCAGCTGAGATCGAAAGCACGAAATATCATAGTCGTGAACAAACGATTACGTTTCTTTCTTCGTTCTGGTGAAATATCAGGTACCATTTATCGAAAAAAAGAAACGCAACTTATCTTCTTTCTTTTCAGAGCGTGGGTATCCAACATTTTAGGTCTTCCAGGCCTCATTGGTGTACATATTTCTTTTTGCCAGTTCAACGTAATCTATGCTGTTTATGAGAATATTGAAACAATTTTTAGAATGAAACGATACTTTAATTGATATATTTATATTAATATTAATATTTGTATATCATATATTTATATTGATTTATATTAATTAAAGAAATATGAACATTTTTAACAAGAACACTGAGCTTGCTTTTCAGATACCAGTTCATCAGTGCCTGGTCTGACACAGATAGTGGCAATACGAAGACTAGTTTCAAGATGTTCGTCTAAAATTTTATTTTCTATGTGCTTCATCTGAGGAAAAAAATCTCTCCAAAACGGGACGTCGTGGACATTCGTGGTTAAAATTATTCGAATAATGAAACAATGAAACTCTTCAATTATTCCAATTTTGATCAGTAAGATTCATTCTCATTCCTCGAGACAATGAAGTTATTTATTAAAAATTTCCACTCCACGAACGTCCATTCATCGTTAGACACACTTCCTTTCTCGAAGGTTCGTGCATTTCCTTTGATTGTCTCTTGCGTTTCATTTTCCGCGCATCGTTAAAACCAAATTAACCCGCGGCTGCAGCGTTTGTCTCCGATATTAGTTTCCCGGATTTAACATTTTCGCGTGAGAAACAACAAGAAAATGCAAATGCCTCGCGGCCTTAGTGCCCCACGTGTTGCATTAAGACGTGTTTCCAAAAAAAAAAAAAAAAAAGAAAAAGAAGAAACTTCGGCAAGTCACGTTTCCGCAATAACGCCTCTCATTAATCTCCGGTTCCCTTAACCGCGCATAATATCGTTCTAAATCGCTCCGAGCGAGGAGAAATTATCGAAATTTAAGAGAATCTCGTGATTTAAGAGAATCGTCGAGAAAAAGAAACAAAATGCTGTTACGTTCTCGAAGAAGAAGGAAATGGTAAGACGGTGGGCGTAAATCGGCGTTGACGTTGGTCTGACAATTTTCTCTTCACTCTTCTAACCGATAACCTCCGGTGATTTCTTCGCTCCCAACGCTCGAATTGCTTCCGCTGAGCGACGCATAGAAAAAAACGCGGCGTCTTTCCTCGTTCCTTCGCTCCTTTTCTTTTTTTCTTTCTTCTTTTTTCTCCTCCCGCTTTATTCCGATACAACGCTTATTCTCGCTGTGGCCGTAGCGCCGCGTGTGCATTATCATTATCGTTAGAGGCTGATTCGACCGAGGAGAGAAAAATGATCGCCCGTAAATTACCCGCGTTCCACGTGTTTATTCCTCCCATTTGTGTCCCCCCCCCCTCACGTTTGCCCACGAGTTCTCGCGAAAATGCGTCCCCGTTGTTTTGGGGAAAAAAAAAAATACGATACTCGCGTACCAATCGCTGGCGGACGAATCATCTGGCTACGCTACTTCGGTGCTCGAGTCGGTGATTAGACACATTACGTGTACACATACTTTTCACAGTAACGAGCGTTCGTCCGACGAAACTGCACAAGGGAAAAGGTTCTGACGCAACCGTTTTTCGCGGATGGTAATTCTGTTTCAACTATTTCATTAAATTACTAATTAACTATGTAAATTCTCTATTCTACTAATTTTGTATGAATTCTACGTAAACTGTATAAATTCTATTGAATAAATGCTAATTAAATGGTTATATATTTAATTAGTATTTAATTATATTTATTCTATTAAAATAGGTATATTTATTCTAGTACTTAAATAACTATTCTCTTCTACTAATCAACTAATCATTCTATCTGTTCTATTCTATTCCAACTGTTCTATTCTATTAATTAACTAACTGTATAAATTCTACTATATGTATTCTACTAATTTTATATGAATCCTACATAAATTCCACTAATTAAACAGTTATATATTTTACTGTTCAATTATATTATTTACTATTTTATCTATTTATTCATCCATTTACTATTTCATTTATTTATTCATTCGTTTACTATTTCATTCATTTATTTATTTACTTACTATAATTTAATTATATTTATCCCAGACTAGAATACACTTATTCCACAACTGATTAAACAACTATTCTATTTCATCAAATTGAACCAACTGTTTTTTAACTACTCTAACTGTTTTAATTGTTCTACCCCACTCCGTGACGAGATGAAAATAAAGAACAATCGATCGTTGGCGCTCGAAATAATTTCGACTCGCGATGTCGCCGAGCACTAACATCACATTTACGATATATGTCGCCGGACTAACAGACTAAGTAGTAAAGCACGATGAATAGCGACGATCGTGCACACGGGGGAATCGATAAAAATCTTCGCGAGAATCAGTATATCCCGGTTATCTCTGTGTGTGTAATTAAACGACGGATACGTGCCGGCACATCGGCAACGTAACGTCAAATTTATAACTGTTGTTTGAACGAAACGACGACAGAGAAATTAATCTCTAGGGGAGAGGGGGGAGGGGAGGGGGTGGAGGATGAACGCACGCGCGCGGCTGTGTTTGACGTCTAAGAGCCGATATTAACCGGGCGCTAACGCGTAATTTATTTCCACCGGGTCGAATCATCGGATCGCGGCAATCTGTCGAGAGATCAACATCAGACACGTGTAATGGGGGATCGATGGACGCGGGGAAGGACGCGGAGATGGCGAAGTTTACCAGTAAAACGGAAATCGATAACGAGCGACCGTGCGGCGGCGCGAATTAAACTACATCCCCCTTCCTCCTTTTTTACCCCCGTCCCCCTCTGTGGATGGATTCGAAATCGATCAGACGAGGCTAGATCTTCGTTACACGAGGCTATCCATCTTTTTTCACTCTCTCATTCTTTTTTTCTTTTCTTTTTTTTTTTCTTAGCTCTCTCAGTTTCTCTTTGTTTCTCTCTTTCCTTGCGTGTCGAAGGGATCGTTGGAGGAATGAAGAACTCTGGGTATAGAGATCGAGACTCGACGACATCTGTTTCAAAGCTTCGATATCAACCTTCTTGACGTCGCGTTTAAGCAAGCATTTTCTTTTTTTTCCATTAAAAGTCGCTGATTCGCTCAGCTGCGCATTGTCGTCCCTTTGAAATGAAACTCTCTCTTTCTCTCTCTCTCTTTCTCTCTCTATTTTTAGTATATAATCTACAGAATACAATATCGTACAGTTGTATCTAAT
The DNA here is from genome assembly GCA_036937485.2 of Tetragonisca angustula. Lineage (NCBI taxonomy): Eukaryota > Metazoa > Arthropoda > Insecta > Hymenoptera > Apidae > Tetragonisca > Tetragonisca angustula. Next base: position 267,844 of record JAWNGG020000273.1, on the reverse strand, counting down.
AAATATTTTATATAAATATAAATAAATAAATATATATATATTAATGAATATGTATATATATATATATATATATTTATTAAATAATAGTATGTAATAGATTGAATTGTAATTTGTATTGTTCATATACAATTAATATAATATCTTATTTCTAGTATATAATCTACAGAATACGAATATCGTACAGTTGTATCTAATAAATATTTTATATAAATATAAATATATATATATATATTTATTAAATAATAGTATGTAATAGATTGAATTGTAATTTGTATTGTTCATATACAATTAATATAATATCTTATTTTTAGTATATAATCTACAGAATACGATATCGTACAGTTGTATCTAATAAATATTTTATATAAATATAAATATATATATATTTATTAAATAATAGTATGTAATAGATTGAATTGTAATTTGTATTGTTCATATACAATCAATATAATATCTTATTTTTAGTATATAATCTACAGAATACGATATCGTACAGTTGTATCTAATAAATATTTTATATAAATATAAATATATATATATATATTTATTAAATAATAGTATGTAATAGATTGAATTGTAACTTGTATTGTTCATATACAATTAATATAATATCTTATTTTTGGTATATAATCTACAGAATACAATATCGTACAGTTGTATCTAATAAATATTTTATATAAATATAAATAAATATATATATATATATATATATATTAATAAATATGTATCGTTTTTCATTGCAGGCGTTCGAGGAGCTGGAGGAGCTGCTGGGAAAGAACAACATATGCATCGCGATTAAGGAGAAACTGGTGAAGGATTCCGGCGTTGCCGAGGAGACCGCTTACGACAATATCGTGTTGAAATTGCTGACTAAACCGAGAGCACGAGGTAAGCTATTTTTATACGTTAGTTTCAAACAACTGTATAGTGTGGATTGGTACGTCTATCGGTGAAAAATATTCCATTTATCCCCGCGAACGAGATGGAAAAACGCAAGAGAAAGAAGCGCGGAGGTTGTAAAAATCGGATTTTCATTCGCAACGATTGCATAGCGTTAAAACACCCGGGGATGTGGGGAGAAGCGCGACCAGGGCGAGATAAAATGGAAGAAACGCTTATCTCCGAGTACACAGCGAAAGTAAATCGCGAAAACAGATTAAAAGATCCAACGACAAACAATTTCGGAACGCCGTGATTTCGCTGGCAACGGTCAACTCGATAGCGGCGGATCGTAAATTGAAAATCGCTCGCGTCTCCAAATATACGTGGCTATCGATTCTCCGGTCGCATGTCATCCAGCACGCGAATAGCTCGTGTTATTCGAGAAAATCGAAACGCCCCGTTTGAAAATGCCACGTCCTTCCAAAATTAAACGCGCGTAGGAATCTTATTTTTATCGCTAGTTTTCAAGCGACCGATTCACGCTTAGTTTAACACTGATACTACCGACAGGTGAAGCATGAAATTTCCATCAAAGACGCCAAAGTAAAAGAAACAAAAAATCTTTGTAATACTTATAAATAACACACTTATTAAGAATCGAGTTTCCAACAATTTTTACAATTTTGAAAAATGTACATCTGTTGAACGAAAATATTCAAATGGCCATTTTGGTGGTTCCAGTGTCAAAAATCCCTCGAACTCGTCACGCTGCCTCTATATCCTGCCATTTTTATTTAAAATAAATATCCTAGTGACAAGTGTCCTACAGTTTCATTTCAAAGCAATTTGAAACTTGCGGCTCCTTTATTTTTTCAAACAAAAGAAAAAAAAGAAATTTCAATCGAACGATTTTGGTAAAGTCCCGACGAAGAGGGATCGAAAGAACAAACGCGAGACGAAGATGCCTCTGCCGGTGAAACAAAAGGAGCAAGTCACTTTGGCAGAGATTCTTATCGTAACTGTTTCGTCATCAAAATTAAATGGGAAGTAAGACAATCGGATACTTTAAAATCATTGAAGTTTCATCGACTTGTGACTTCCGAAATGGAACCGGCAGGGATCGGATCTCCCCGCGTTTGTTTCTCCGGAAAGCGTCCCCTTTACGAAGCGGAAACGAGTCAAGCATCGCCGAAACTAAATCTTGGAATAAAAATTGTCGAGAACCTTCGCTCCTCCGACAAGACGAGTGCAAGATAAGTTATTTTTTAGTATCGACTGTAATTTGCAACGAAGTTGGTTATGTCGCGCGATAAATCTCCATGTCCAAATATAAAAATACTACACGCGTCTTTTTCAACTTTTAAGATTCATAATTATGTGGTTTTTAAATTACGACCTGGACGAAATTTTACTCATCCAAAATTACGACTTGAATTTATGCATTTGAATAGCTCCGTGCGATACGAATGACACGTTAAAAGGGAAGTTGGACGTCTCGAAATAATCGACAAAGTTTCTCAAACGTTCAGGCGTGCAGAGGAATTGTCGGGAAGCGAAAATAGGATGCAACCACGTTTCCAAGAGGCGCTCGAAAATCAGAAGATTTTTTTCGCCAGATTCTCTAGCCCTGCGCAGAGTTTCTCTTTTCACGATATTACTTTTGTGTTTGTTTCGCTTGAACTTCTCTCCTGGCAAGCCGTTGTGATTTCCCCGAGCTTCTAGAGAAATTGGAGAGCCGCCGAAGCTGGTGCAAAAGCTCTAGACGCTCACGTGGTAACTGGTGGAAAATCGTTGCCTCCACCAGGTATCTTAGCCAGACGTCTCGAAACACTCGAATACTTTCGCGAGCCCACGCTGCGCACTCCCACTTTCGAACAAACTCGCGGAAAACATTAAACGCTTGGAAATTTTTTTCCAAGGCTCTCTTAAAAGGTTTTTCTCTGAAGACAGAGACACAGTCGAAACGGTGACAGATTGTTCAAATTCAGGCAAAATAAATAATAAATAAATAATAAACATAAAATAAATAATAGCCAAAATCTAAAATACATAATAAATAGATTCTTAAATTATTACTAAAAATTATTACTAAATAGATTCTTAAATTATTACTTAAATTATTACTAAAAAATGTATAGTAATGTTTAAGCTCTCGAGTTACGTTACGAAACACGTAAAAACACTCGAATTCTGCGTGCACGATACGCGTCATTTTTCAAAGGAAAACCAAAAAGACGACCTCGTAAGTTGCATGTTTGGAGGAGCTACGTCACGCACGAGTTTATCATGAAATTTTCACGCGACAATCGACGGGGTCGTCGTTTTCAATATCTGCCAGAACCTGTTCGCAGATGTGGCAAAGAGGGTGCCTAAATGTTCGGTCTACCCCCACCCGACATGGCAATATTATCCTCGTTCTAGTCTTGCACACTGCAAATAAAGACCCATGAGAAAGTTATCAATTGCGCGTTATCTCGGCGGTACCGCGGACAGGAAAAATTTCTCAGGGTTCAGTCGAGGCGTAAATCTCCATCGCAATTTTCTCGATAGACGTTTCCTCGAGACACGTGGCGAAGCTGCACGAAGGAATGTTCATTTTCGGCTGGGAAATTTCATAAACGCGCGTCTCTCCGCTGAAGGATGAAACGTTTAACGTCTTAAACGCTTCTTAAACGTCTTAAACGTCGAAGAAATTGCGTGGTCTGTTTCTAGTTCGTTTCTCCTTGAGTGGAAAGAAAAGTTTGTCCGTTCTTCGATTTGATGGAAATACATATATTGTACCATAATTCCAAGGAAATTGCAACAAAAATCCAAGAAAGATTGAAGCTAGCATTTAGAATTTCTCTCGATAGTTCGAAGCGTTCAATCCTTTGATCCTGGTTTCGCCAATCGCAGCATTCTACACTGGACAAACACAGTAAAAGTAAATGTATCAATTTGCATTCCACGACGTTCAAATGGCACTCATGATCCAAAGTTTCTCGCTATTAAAGCACTCTCTCTCTCTCTCTCTCTCTCTCTCTCTCTCTCTCTCTGCTTCTCCTCAGCCTTGTTTGTTCTTTCATCGACACGAGAGATCGATCGCGAGTGCGAAGTTGCATTTGTTCCAGAAACAGAAGGGAAGACGGGATAATCTTTGGCCAGTTCTGTTTCACGAAGGATACTGTTCCGTTTTCTTCTTACACATCTTGTTGCAGTTACCCAGATGAAGCCTGATCGAAGAGCAATCTCGAATCTCCATCCGGTTGGCTCTATCTTGCTGTTCTTTGCTTAAAACTCGTCCGAGCTTCGAGCTTCGCGTCGGTGTGAAAGAAGAATCGCGACTGTGTGGAACGGTGCGCGTTTCCTCGCGCGATTGTTCTTACGAGGATCTAGATTGCGTGGAACTTCGTTAAAAAGCAGCTTGCCGTGAGAAAGGAAACGGAAGATCGAGAGCGTGGAAGAGCGCAAGTAGGACAATTAACGGTGCAATTTGCACGAAAGAAAATACATCGGCTAATTTGACTTAAGAAAACTCCCGTGAGAGTGCCTTTCCATCTGGAAACTAATTAACATTTCCAGCTGTTACAACACCGTGGCCTTGTTTCATTCGTTCGTTTCGTCCTCGAAATTTGCATCTGTCGAAGATCAAGTGCCAATGAAGGAAACGAGCAGTGTACAATCTTGGACGACATCGAGGAGAAATAAGACTCAAACCGAGAGATTCATAACGAAGAACCGACTCAATGTCCGTACACGAAAGTTTGAGAAGCGTGGCGAAAAAGCAAACGAGGTTGAACTTGATCGTGCTTTTGCAAAGCAACGACTGCGATGACGATGAGTTTGCTTTCGAGTGTCGTGTCAACAGCGCGCGGCGCTATTGCGAAAACAGAAACGATGGAACGAGAGAATTCCCAAAAATAAATGCTCGACTACGTCCCACGGACTAGTTTGGTAGGATCTAGCCAGAGTCTCTATGTTGTAAACTAACTGATCGCCAATGATCCTTCAACGACTAAGTCTAAAAATCAAGATTCACACGATGGGAAATTATCGAGGTGATCAATCAGCGGTAATCTACACAGATTCCTTCGATAAACGCGATAACAAACATCAATCCTATTAAAAAGCACGAAGTCGTACAAATGGTTCAGGAAACTTACCAACGACCATAAGCGAATAATAATTACCTGGATCCCGTCACACCAAGGAATAGAAGGAAACGAGAAAGCCGACTCCTTAGTCAAAGAAGCAACAACAGACCGAACAAACGAATCCAACATCCCAATCGCACACCAGGACCTATTAGTTTCAAAGCTGAAAGAGAAGAATTGAACAGAATTTGGACTACGACAAATAGAATCAAAATACACGGCACGGCACACTATTTCTACCAAAAAAAAAATAGCAAACAACGATATAAGCAGAAAAGAAAGGATAGCTATGGCTAAACTTCGAGTCGGACACTCCAACATCGCACACGAACGCCTCCTAAGCAAAACAGAAACCACCTTTCTGCAACACCTGCAACCAACAACCAACACCTGCTGCATGAACGCAGAAAATACCGAAAGCTAAGAAGTAAATACAGATTAAACCAAAACACCGCTCTAACTTGCCAGAAACAACAAGAAAACGTTGTCAACTATCTAAAGGAGACCCAACCACTAGACCAGATATAAAGGGAAAATTCCAGCACGTCGCTAAAGACCTCGTAGTCGATGCGACTGTAAACCCCCATATAAAATGAAAAAAACTATCGAGGCGTGGTTGCAGTAGCAAAGTCGAATTTACCTGAAGGCCATTCTCACATTCTTGCACACAAGTGTCTCTGTTTTTGAGGAATTGTTTTCAGAAAAGTAGTGAGAGTTTATCGCTGCCCGGTCGTAGGGCGTACGACGTCTCTCAGAGAAACGTCTGGAAAATAGATATTTTACGCGTGTAGATTGCAACGAGGTGGCTCTCGAAGCTCACGACGTCCCGATGGGAAAAATTAATTAACCCCGCGCGGGACACTGAGAAGCGTCGAAGACGAAAAAAGGGGGCGGCGAAAGAGAAATACACGGCATTAAATTAAATTCCAGTCCCGCGCGTACCAAGGTAAGATATTTCTCCCGTTGGGTTTCGTTTGACTCGACCCGAAACAAAGAAGGGAAAAAATAGAAGCACAAGAACATCTTCCTCCCCCCATTGTTGGTAGAATTTCGCAGAATGCTCGAAACGAGTCGCTGTTATTTATAGAGCAGCTGGACCGGAAAACCCCTTTGTGCCGCGAGCTAATTTTTGGACTGGTCGCCAGAACGGAGAATCTACCCGCGGACTACGAGTGACCTGGTTCCATCCTCTCGCCGCGAGAACTTGTAATCAACTCGTTTTGGGAACTGAAGTAATCAAATCAAAGCGGATATGGTTACTCCACCCTGCGATGATAAATTGGGAAATGATAACTTCGACTCTCGCGTGATATCAATGTTCAATCAGATTTGATTGCGGGGTGGCGGGAATCTCATCGTTCAGAATTTCTTCCTGTATGGCCTGGCATTGTTTGTCTAGTCACTCTAATCTTAACACGTAAAATACGAGCGTACGGTTTTGTGCGAGTGTGTGAAGACAGAGAATCGTGATAGCATGCAAGTATACAAAGAGCTTAATATTCGTCGTATTCGAACTTGTTCAGTATTTCTTCATTCCTAAAATAATAGATCAATTCCTAAAGTGACGAAAGATTTATCAGAAATCACGTGGGTTCGAAATTTCGTTCAACTCTTTCCCCACGGTACGCGCAAGTTTGTCGATCGTTTGACTTCGTTTGGCCATGTTTGATCCTTCGTGAGGCTGCCGAGATCAGAAAATATGGACAATTCGTAGTGAGTGTATCGATCAACTTTGTCATTATTCTCATGTCTGTCAAGGGTGCATAATATTCGGCTCGGATCAAGAAGTGGCCGGTGTGATGAGAGCGGTTCGACGTTGCAACGCGACCGGCGCGTTCTCGTGGATCGGGAGCGACGGGTGGAGCGCCAGGGGCTTGGTTAGTAATGGCAACGAGCCGGAAGTGGAAGGTACCCTATCAGTCCAACCTCAAGCCAATCCTGTCAAGGGTTTCGAGGAATACTTCCTGAATCTGACCGTCGAGAACAACCGGAGGAATCCGTGGTTCGTTGGTAAGCGAGACACGCGAGGTCTTCGTCAAACTTCCCCAATTCTAACTTGCCGCGAGCTGCGAATTTTAGGTTGATGCGTGATCCGTCTATCGTCGCTAGAACTTGCAGCGTGATCAGCCGATTAACAGAATGAAATAATGACGGGTGGACACAGTCTTCGTTCGAGCGAAATTTTTCTTTGTTTAACCTCTTGCGCTGGGAATGACGTGCCACGCACGTCGACAACTTTGTACCCCAAAGTTGCAACGAATTATTAAATATATTTTCATATAAAATATATTAAATTATATTTATTTTACGAAAATTTTAAATTATATTAATTTTATATTGAAAATATTTAAAATATTTAAATGCAATATATATTATATATTATTATTAAATATATAAAATATACTTAAATATACTTAAATATAATATGTATAAAATATATTTAAATATAGGCGACAACAAATAATAAATTTACTATTTCTTGATAATTTGTGTATATGGTTTGGTCACCCGTTATGGTCCGTGAACCAGTTGCCAGCGCAAGAGGTTAATCATTTTTTTATGATGGTTTCACGCATTTATCGGAATTTATCGGAATCTTTCAACAGAAGGAAAGATGATGACGTATCGTAGTGCAGTGTGTATCGTGAATGATTTTAGAATTCTGGGAAGACCACTTTGAATGTAGATACCCGAACGCATCCGTAACACCGTACAATCAAAAGTACAAGAGACCGTGCACGATGAAAGAGCGCCTGACGAAACAGAACATGGTGTTCGAGGATCAGCTGCAATTCGTCTCCGACGCTGTCATGGCCTTCGGCTACGCCTTTCGGTAACTCGATCATTCCTATCCTTTCCATTTTCCTTCGAACGACCTGTCGACCTGTCGTAAATCGCGTGGTCTCGATCTCTCTCGTCTTATTGACTCGTGTGTTTCCCAGAGACATGCACAGAGACCTGTGCGACGGTAAACCTGGACTCTGCGAAACGATGAAACCCAACAAGGGTACGGAGCTGTTGAAGTATCTTCGAAAGGTGAATTTTGAAGGTAAGATGAATGGACTTTAACTTTTTTTTTTTTTTTTTCACTTCGAGGCGAAGAGCTCTCTTCATTGACACGATTTCGAACACCGCCCTCGGGTTCAAGGTCTCAGCGGCGACGAGTTCGAGTTCGACCAGAACGGCGACGGCCCGGCCCGATACAACATCATACACTTCAAACAAATCGAGCCCGGCAGGTACAAGTGGGTGCGGGTCGGCGAGTACGTTAACGGTGAATTAAAGTGGAATAAGTCCGGTAAGCCACGGGGATTGGCCGTTTCGCAATCCCCCGTTTTCCTCGTACCGTCTTCTTCTTCTTCTCCTCCGTGAAATTGAACGAGGGATATCCCCTCCTCCCCCCCCCTCCTCTCTCTCTCGCTATCTATTCGCATATTCCTTGCAGAAATCCAATTTAAACTTGGACATCCTCAGCCGCCCGAAAGCGTGTGCTCTCTAGACTGCGAGGTCGGCCAGGCAAAGAAATACGTCGAGGGTGAGAAATGCTGTTGGCACTGCTTCAACTGCACTCAATATCAGGTTTGTCAGCTCGATATTTAGCCTATCGGGACCGCGTTCGTTTATCTTACGAACGATATATATGTGTTTGTTTGCGTGTGTGTGTGTGTGTGTGTGTGTGTGTGTGTGTGTGTGTGTGTGTGTGTGTGTGTGTGTGTGTGTGTGTGTGTGTGTGTGTGTCGCCGAATTCACGTGCCACATAGTAGTAAAATTTCATTTGTTCAAAATGAAAGAGTTCTTCTTCCGCCGGATATCCTTCGCCGAAGATGATATACGTCTCTCGCATATAAATACGCGGGTATCTTCGACAGTATCCACGTTCAATAAAAGGGATCCTCTTTCCAGACATTATTTGCTCTTCTCGATCGACGATCAAATAAACGGACAGTGGCTTTTTAGTCGAGGATAACAGCACGCGAAACGACGTTAACGCAGCCTTTCGTTTAGAGACTCGTCCTTTTGAAGCATTCTCTTTAACCGCTCGCGCTGGGCAACTGATTGCGGACCGTAACGAGTGACCAAAACCGTATACGATAATTCGTCGCGTTCTTTTTTGAACTCGTCGGTACGACGATCACTGGATAAAAATTACTGAGAGGCAATAAATTTATTATCTGTTTTGCCTATGTTGTTTTACTCAAATATACTTAAAACTGAGGAGATGTTACAATTTTGGAACCAAAAATTCTCGACGTGCGCGTCATTTCCAGCGCAAGAGGTTAAAGGGTCAGGACAGTGTGAAATTTTCAAAAAATCGATTTTTTTTTCTTTTTGTTTTAAATAGTAGTTTGAAGTCTTAGAAATAAGATAGAAAAGGTGCTAGTCTTTAAAACGACTTGTTTTGTAATAGTAAATCCGCGGATACAGAATAATTGAATTTGTATCACTGTCTGCAACTTTAAACAGTATTATAAAGTATTATAAATCGTGTGATTCAAATATTGCTTTTGGTGAATCGAATATCAGGGGACTTGGATTCAATTTAGTTGTGAATTGTAAGAACTGTGAGAACGCGATATATAAGTAAAAAAAAGTAAGTAAAGGATACGTATGAAAAATGACGTTCTGAAACTTTAAACTTGAGCATTTCTCTCGAAACTAAGTTTTTAGAAACAGTGTGCAAGATATCTCGGTGTCTAACCAACCGATTACTGTGAAACTTGGTACGTATCTTCAGCATAACAATTTCGAAAAAATATAAACAAATAACGTAGAAATTCTTGGCATAAATTCGATACGTGGAAAACAAATAGCTGCTATTTTCATAATTTTCACAAAAATGAAAAATGTTGGGTCGTCAATCCCCAGAGAATATCGTTTACTTTTGAACATTTTTGCCTTTTTTGTCGCAGCTAATCTTGTTTCGCTGGAATCATGCACACCGACAAGCAATGCAAAAAAAAAAAGTTGTGCAAAAGGATGCCGTAGAAAAAAGCTAAATAACAGCCCTCTTTCTCTCTCTTTTTTAATGTTGCTCTTTACAGTTCATAATGTGTTGAAATAAACCACAAAAGCTCATGTGAATCAAATACTTTCTACTAGCCCTCCAGATTATACGTATATACTTTTAGGTCCGTCGCACTGTCCTCCATCCTCGAGCAGCTTCTCTTTCTCTCGAGAAAAGAGAATAAAAATAGCCTACTGCCTTTTTCGTGAAATTTTTGTGTCTGTTAAACAGATACGACATCCGAGGGACGAGACCCAATGTATGCCATGTCGTCAAGGAACGGTGCCAGACGACACGCATTCTGCTTGTCGCGACATCCCCGAGGAGTTCTTGCGTCCGGAGAGCGGATGGGCGATAGGGGCAATGGCTTTCTCTGCCACGGGGATTCTGGTAAGTGTGGCAAGAATTACACGATTCTCTCTCTCTCTCTCAGCAAGAAAGGTGAGCGAGTAGTTTTGCAAAGAGCATCGAAAGGAACAACGACATCGACTCTGCCACGTTTGATCGTGGGGTGAAACGAAGGAGAGGGTTGGCCCGATAAGGATCGGCTGCTCTATGGAACGGCCGTTACATGCCGCAATCTAAAGTATACACGATGAAATAATCATTAGCCGACTGCTCTCGGCCGCGTGATATGTAATTTTGACGACGGTGTACAGCCGATAGGCTGTCCTACAACCGTACGCTGCATTATCGATCCCAGCCTTTCTCACCCTCTCCAATTGCTTCTCGTTAAATATCAAAATGTCAGCACGAAAATTGCACCTTAAAAAATTCAAGTTCTCTCCATTGTGCGAGTGCAACGACGAGTGATGCCGAGCCAACATCGTTAAATTCGCGAGGCGTCCCCCCCCCTCCCCCCCCCCTCCACGTTATGCAGAGTATCACGCTTGGCGTTTGTTGACGAAGAAGATTCATCAGCCGGACAAATTCAACTGTAGAGAAATTTATTTGTGTTCTTCCCTTGTACTCTGCTCTTTCCACTTTACTTTACTTTGCCTTTTCTTCCTCTTTAGAAAACAAGGCGCCTCGATGCTTGAACCAGTGAAAACTGTTTTCTCTGTCGAACAGATAACGCTGTTCGTCTGCGGCGTGTTTCTGAGGCACAACGACACGCCGGTGGTTCGCGCGTCTGGTCGCGAGCTATCGTACGTCCTGCTCTCTGGGATTCTGCTCTGTTACCTCGTCACTTTCGCCCTCGTTCTCAGACCGACGGACATTGTTTGCGGCATTCAAAGGTAAGGGATCGAAGAACAGCTTTTGGAAGAAAAAGCGAGCTGTGCGGTGGCCAGCGAGAAGAAGAAGGAAAAAAAGAAAATTCAATTCTCTCGTAGAGAACGGGAAATTGACATTAGCGGACGATCGATCCCTGTGAGGCTGATAAATTTCGAGGAAACGAAATTTCGTCGACGAACGTGAATTGCGCGCAACACGATTGGCGGTGGATCGAAAGAAGAATGTAAAGCAGAATCGGTGAATCTAGCCAACGAGTCAAAGTTACAGCTGTTACCAATTTTCGTCAACGCTCGCCATCGCACACTCCGATCTCGTTTCCTTTCCGAGAAATTCCCAACAATTTCGACAAAGAGAGCTGCTTTGAGATATTTCGACGAACGGGGGAAAATATATTCCAAAGTCCCTTTTTCCTCGTCAAAAGCAACGGAGAACGTTAACAAGTCTTCCTACCCGTTTAGAAATCCGATAAAAAGTTACAGCCAGCAAAATTGAACGCGCGTTACGGATTCTTAACGTGAAATACAAGAAATGCAAAATACGTGCAGAATGTTTTCACTTCCCAAAATATATTTTACGAAGAAACTTATTATCATCGCTGTTCTGGCAACTGCAGATTGCTTTCGTGGAGTCAGTTTTCAAAATGAAATTATTTATACGATTTTTACTAATTTAAATGAAAAACTGTCGATACTTTAACGTTCGATAAAATTGTAGTAAAAGAAAATTTTTAAAGATCGTTGTAGAGAGGAAATTTCGATTTTCACGACCATGATGGATTGTTTCCACGTTTCAATTTTTCAGAATAGAGAATGCTCCTACTCGCTACACGACTCACAGCTTTACGCTTCAAAACGAGATCCATCGGTTCTCACGTGACAACAGCTCAAAGTATCGACAATTTTTTTCACCATTCACGCGTACCAGTTACGCTCTTTATCGTAAATTTGTATCTCGGTAACTACCAGAGACGACGGCTAATTTTGCTCCATAGGTTCACCGCAGGCTTCTGTTTCACCGTGGTCTACGCGGCGCTCCTAACCAAGACGAATCGGATATCGAGGATCTTCAACGCGAGCAAGCACAGCGCCAAGCGACCCTCCTTCATATCTCCGCGATCGCAACTAATCATCTGCTTCGGTTTGGTGTTCGTGCAAATTTTAATCAACGGCGTCTGGATGATCATCGACCCGGCCAGGGCGATGCACCACTATCCGACACGAGAGGACAACTTGCTCGTTTGCAACAGTTACATCGACGCCAGTTACATGATCGCCTTTGCGTACCCGATCATGCTGATCGTCGTTTGCACTGTGTACGCTGTCCTCACCAGAAAGATCCCAGAAGCTTTCAACGAGAGCAAACACATTGGTGAGTGTACATGTGTCTTTGAATTTCCAAAATTTCCATCTCGCAACTTGCTGCGTTTTCTACGAGAATTTTCTCGTTCGTTTTCAAAAAAAAAAAAAAAAAATTGGTGTGCAGCGTAAGAAATAACACTTTCTCTAGCAATGAATGCATTCGATACTTTTCGAACCTTGACTAAGGTAACATCCTTAAAACTCCACGGATAGAACAATGTCGAACTTTCGGCAGAAAATCTCATCAACAGCGCACGCGCGACGAAATTTAGGTTCAACAAACAGCTTTTTGGGAACACGAGCAAGTTGGGGACATAACTCAAACACAAGGGTTCGAACAATAATTCTGCAGCTAAGGCTGAACTTCCGTTAAGTCATAAACCCGAGCCGCTCTTGAATGCAGGTAGAATCCTGAGACATTAATGAGAATAGTTCGGCCGGATTTGCGCGTGGAACATCGCTCGTATTCTTAATCTTTTGTCCGCGAGAGTACAATAAGCTGCTGCGACCAGCAGCGCACCGCTGGCGAATAAATACGTCCGCTCTGGTAATAGCAAGTGTGCGAATGTTTTCACCGTGTGCAGGTTTCACCATGTACACCACGTGTGTGATATGGTTGGCTTTCGTGCCGCTGTACTTTGGAACCGGAAACAACGTCGCGCTGAGGATCACATCGATGTCAGTCACCATAAGCTTGTCCGCCTCCGTAACTATAGTCTGCCTCTTCAGTCCTAAGGTAACCCAACGATAATCTTTGTGTATTCAAGACGAGTGAAAACTGAAGCTGAAAACAACTTTTTCACTCTTTCTCTGACAGCTGTACATTATCCTAATACGACCGGAAAGGAACGTGCGTCAGAGTATGATGCCAACTAAGTACAGCACGACGAAAAGTTCGGCGGTCACGGCTACCAATGCCTCGAGCATGATAGCGCCGGTGACGCTGACCGCGGCTACCTGCGATCAGAACAAGGCTGTGAAGAAACACATTGCCACCACCATAGATTGCTCGACCCAAAGCGAATGTGAGTACCATTTGGCTTGAAAATATAACTAACCTCTTGTGCTGGAATGACGGGAATTTTGTATCCCAAAGTTGCAATATTCTCTTGGTTTCAAGTACATTCAAATATATTTAAATATATTTTATATATTTAGTAATAATAATAATATACTTAAAACTAAGATAGAAGAAAACTATTTAATATAAAATTTTATACATTTAATTTAATATATTTAAATATATTTTTAAATATATTTTATATATTTAGTAATAATAATAACATACTTAAAACTAAGATAGAAGAAAACTATTTAATATAAAATTTTATATATTTAATTCAATATATTTAAATATATTTTATGTACTATTATTAATATATAAAATATATTTAAATATAATATATATAAAATTTAAATATAACATCTAAATATAATTTTGTATTTAATATATTTAAATATAGACAACAATAAATAATAAATTTATTACATCTTGGTAATTTCTATCCAGTGATACCACACCGACGAGTTCAAACGAAAAAAAAAAAACGACGAATTATTGTACACCGTTCGGTCACTCGTTATGATCCGCGAATCAATTGCCAGCGCAAGAGGTTAAACATATTAGATGATTTTTGAAATCGAAATCAACCCTTCCTCGCTACGTCCTAACGATTCATTCGCAATCTTTCTCATCATTTCTCAACAGTTGCAGACCACCTTCTGCAAGGTGGCATTAGAGAGTCTGTTGGTTAACATCGAATTATTTAAAGTACCAACAACTGAATCCCGAACCGAAGTAAAGTAAATTCATCCAACAAGAATGTCCAACGTCTTCCGAAGGAGGAGATTAATTGAAAAGTTTCAAGTTTTGGAAAATATGTTTCACTTGCAGATTACGAACTGGAGATAAAGGATCAGAAGAACGGCAAGCCACCAGCGTCGGTCGTTTCCCGATCGACTCAGACCACAGGTAACAACGACAAGGACTCGAGTGCTATGATATCGAGCAAAGACACGAAAGAGAACACCACCACGACAACGAAGCAACTGAACAACAACGCGAGAATAGGAAACGGGCCGGTGAATCAGAGCGAGGTCCCCTTATAGCAGCAAATCTCCATAGAACCGACAATATTGCCGGCGATGTTGAAACCGATATCGAAGAGGCCCGTGGTAGTTTAAATGGTAGTTTGAACGCGAAACGACATCAATGAACGTCTCGATACGAATATTTTGTAAATACACTGACTGAACATGCATCGAGACATCGATGCACGCGTACATATTGCATACGTTAGAAAATTCCCTTTGAGGCTGCGCTTGTTAAGGCTGGACGAAGATGCGAAAGTGCAAAGGATATCGTATAAATTGTAAATCGAAAGTTTGTCTCGTGTGTGAACGGTGCTTGGTCAGAGGAGCGTAAATGAATCAATAAAATGAAATAAATAAATTGTAGAATTGTAGGGGAAAAAAATTTTTTTTGGGGGGGGTGGGGGAGGGAGGGGAGAGATTCTTTGAATTTTCGGAGAGAAGTTGATTCGATTAATTACTACGGATACACGAGACAACGAAAGCGTTATGTATGTATGTTACACCAAATCGTACCACCGTGCCGAGACGCATAATCATCGCGACCATGGTTAACTGTTAAGTGGCGTTTTGAAAACTGCTCTGATTTCTTCTGTGATCATAGCGTAATGCACGTAATAACCACGTGAGATTGCATAAACACTATTTTGTATATACACTGTCGTTTCATATCGTCTGTGCACGTTAACACGAGCCATTTTGCCGATTGTAAATATCGTTAGTATGAAAATTCGTTATTATGTAAAAAAGAAGAGGAGAAAGATCACGTATCCAAAGAAATCCAAAAGAAAAAAAAGAAAAAAAGAAAAAAAGAAAGAAAAGTATTGCCAAATACGATTATAAACGTCTAAACGATCTTCTATTAGCAACTTTTGTAAGAAAAACATTAAGGAAAAGGAAAAAGAAAGGGAAAGAGGAGGGAAACGATCAGTCGTTCGATACATCGAGAATACCATTCGTCGATTGTTCTATACATAAATTAAATTAAATCTCTGTAAATAGTTCAACGAAATGTGACACACACACACACACACACACACACACACAGAGTAAATTACTCGAAAGGATAACTATATACAATTATACTTAATTCGAAGCTAATAATTCTCTCTAAGGAAAACAATTCCCAAGTGTGACTATACGAACGTAGAGTCTTAGATAATTAATCTTTTCTCCTTCTTTTCGATATCCTCTCTGCAGACTGTAGGAATTGCTACGCGTAGAATTTAAAAAAAGAGAAAAAAAAAGAAGAAGAAATAAAAGGAAAGCAAAAAATGAAAAAAACGACGCAACAACTGCGTCAATTCAATCGGAGATACATTGCGAAGCGTAAATTTCTCAATAACGTAACGTCTATAGTCGCTCTAAGATTTTAATCCAACGTCAACGCTTGATCTCTGTATAAACGAAAGAAAGTGTAAGCGAACGAACAATAAAAATGTACGTTTGGTAGATACACCAGAGATGTACATACGTGTTAAGAACTTGTAAATTCTTTTCGTAGTGTCGACGAACATATCTCAATCTAACTCGTGTGTACGTAGCTGTTTCCTCCTACGTTAGTTTCGCCTAAGCAAACGAAAATAGGTATATCGAAAGTTGCCGATCACTTCAAGCAATTCGTTCTGTGCCGTTTTATATAGCATCGATTGTGCGTGTAAAAGACGATTTGTAAGCGTTTTGAATTTTTATAGAGAATCTCGAAAGGGATGTTCCCCCGTGTCGAACTTTGGGTACAAATGAGCCCAGTATCCATCGTTTGGCACCGATCCCTCGTTTCTTTCGACAAAAAAAAAGCAAAACAACACTCTGCTACAACGACATTTGATAAGTTAAAAGAGACATCGACCGAGCATCGGAGTTGAACTAACAATTTCATTCGAAAGCAAAATTCTGATCAAAGAAAAAAAGATGTAACCGATACTCGTACGACACAGCTTTGCGAGAACGTGCGAATCTATTCTTTTTTCTTTCTTTTTTCTTTATCTCGAACGATCGGATTTAATTCGAGAGTATGTAAATACATTCAAAATACGTGATTGTAAATATAGATCGATACCGTGCTAAGTATTAAGACGTGGAAACGAAAACCCACTAGTTCGTACGGAACCAATTTAGCCATAAACTAATTCTGTAAGTGTTAAGTGAACTTTGAACGCGAGAGATTAAAATTCGCCACGCGAATGACGAATTCCACGGTGCAACGTAATAACAATGTTAAAAGAAAGAGAGAGAGAGAGAGAGAGAGAGAGAGAGAAGCAACACTAAGGCAACTTTACGTGAACTATTCACACTAAGCGAGCTATTCACGGTCTAAGGATATTTTAAATACGTACGAAACGCTACAGTAGAGAAAGACACAGGTTTACGTGATGTTACGCTGAAACATGAACGGATGTATTCGTCGAAACATGAAACGAAAGTTACCGAGAGAAAGAATAGAATATTGTCGAAATAAAACCACAACTGGGAAAAAAAATTACTTTATCCTTTCGCTGTATCTTCCCCTTTTTATCCTCGAATCTCACCAAGGGAATTCGACAAGCATCGTTCTGAGCAATGTTCGATTCCCACGAACACCAGGCCCACTTCACGCCTTGTTCAAATTAGTCAAGTTATCGGAATTCGAGCAGTGTAATTCGAATAACCTGGAACCGCTCTCGCTAGTGTGGACCTGTTATTTATCAGACAGGCTTGAAATGTTCTTCTCTACTTTTGTATTACTTTATAAAGTGGTACGAACAATTAAAAAAAAAAATAATAATAAAGACAGAGAGAGAAAAACAATAAAATAGGCCACTTGTTAGTTCACTGGCGTCTCCAAGTCAGATCGCTTGAACTCAAACGAGTTAGATTCAACTAACTCGACCAATCTGAACGAGGCTTGACAATAAGGACGTGTTACTTTTTAGGATCTGTTTTATTTCTCAAGAAGTACAAAAAGGTTACAGAGGAAACGATGCGCTGTTCGTATAGCGATGTAGACACAGACAGACAGACAGACAGATAGAATCCGAGATCAAGTTGGTGATATGCCACGAGGTTTCACCTAAGATCAACTTCTCAATTTGGCTCATCGCTCGGTTCATGGTGCCTTACCGGATTAGTAGATCCTGAAAATCCCGATTAGGCGTATCATTTGCGACTTGTACCTATTATACACATTGTTAGATTGTGAGAAAAGCACACATCACTACTGTTAAACACACGCGCGCACGCACACACGCACACGCACCAATCGAACAGGGTGTAACTTGTAATAACCGCGCGACTTCCATTTCCGCGTTTCCAAAAAGCTAGACACTGCCGCCTTTCGCAGAAGCTTGTCTACGAGTAACAGAAAAAAAAAAAAAAAAGAAAAAAGAAAAAAGAAAACAGAACGACGAACAATTCCAATGAATCGAATTCGAAACTCCTATTTGTCGCATCCTATGCTGATTAAATACATTCAACGAAGAGGATATAGTACGAACCTAATTGCACTCTAAAGTCTCACGGTCACTCATACCATACAGATATGAAGGAAAGGCGTTAAAGGGTGCAGAGAAATAGAAAAGCCTCGCTAAAATAAATTATCTTTTTATTCCATTTGCAATTACAACGCTTTGCAATTCGACTGACATCATCTTGCTCACTAAACAACGTGTCGTTTCGTATACCAAGCACATCCTGCTAGACGCACAACCTTTCCCTCTCTTTTCTTTTTCCTTTTCCTTTAATAATAATAATGATCAATCCGACTAGTTACGCTTTGTTACGAGTTACCGTCTGTCTCTCACGACGACTGCTTATCATACCGTCTTTATAGAGAGGAAATGAAAAGACAATTCGAATGTTGACGCAAAAACGATAGAAAAAGAGATTAATACTGCATGGTGACACATTTCAAGCAATTCGTCACGCTAAATTCTGGCGTCACTCTGGTGATGTTCTGTGTAGGCACGGAGATACAATAATAAATATGCTAAAATTCATTGCAACAGCTATCAAACTTGCCTATAAAACTTATCGAACCCTGCTTCGTTATCATTCACACCTTGTAACACAAAGTATAAAATCTTTGGTCTTGCTAAAAAGAACTCTCGCTACACGATTTACAAAAATTCGGAAGCTTATTCGTTATAAAAGTACTTTTTTTTCTCTTCTCATTTGTAAGAAAATCATTCGTCATTTTCTCCGGTTTTTTCTTTTTTTTTCCTTTTTCTTTTTTTTTTTTTTTTTTTTTTTAAAGTATCGATGTGAGGACAATCACAATTGTATTTCACCATGTTTCGTTCGCGATTTACATTTGTCTGTTTGAAATCGCTGAGAAGAAATTATTAATTCGATATTAAATTTATGATTCACTATCGTAACTATTTACGATTTAACCCGTTTCCATTGATCGTTTCAATTTCTTAACCGCAGCTAATCTATGCAGATTATTGCATACTGTATGCAGTGAAATTTGAAATCTACGATTTTACCATCTTTATATCGTTTGATAATAATGATTACTCTTCTAGCACAAAATCACTAAAAACATCAGTGATAAAATATGAGACTTAATAACACTATCAACTCGAAATCTAAAGCCAAATAAATTTTCGCCTCGTGTAAGATATCGTTTCATATAACTACCTTATCCATGCATCTGTTAACTCGAATTATTACCTTAAATAGAGTGCATATTAATAAATTCGTTTTACCCTCTTTCACTTTCTTTCGTTTCCCTCTAACGCATAATATAAACGACAATTTAGAAAAAAATTTGCAACTTTAATATAACAAAATCTCCATATAAACAAACGTCATCACTAAACAAACATAACAATAATTTATAGTGCTATGTTTCGTTACATATGTGTATATATATACAAGATCTTTTTCTTTAAATTAATGAAAATTCAATCCCTCTAGAATCTATATGATATGCCACGATATGGCAATGAATTTTTTTTGTCTAATCAGTGTTCCATTCCTTAATTGCATCAGCCATCATTGTTTATCGCAGTTTACATAGGATTGCAAGGATTTCAATGCAGATTACATGTAATGCATTACAATTCTTGATTGTAATAACAAGTCTTTGATTGAAATAAATTTCACATGATAAAAGATTACTGAATTGTCTTCCAGAACTTACCACTGCCTTTAATACCTTTGACCTTCTGTTGTTTTTTCTTAGCATCGGATGGACCTGACAATGCTTCCCTGCTTGATTCGCTTCCCCCAGAACTGCCTCCTGCCATATCAGCTTCCTGCACACCACCTCCTCCAGCTTGTGCAGCGAGCGATTTCTTTATGTTTGCAATCTAACAACAAGAAAGTGAAAAGTCCATCGGTACAAAATATCGGTGGTTTACTAGAATTCATACTACTTACATCTCTTTGTATTCTTTCTTTGTGATAAGTTGCCTTTTGTTTTTCTACATTAGCTCTTGTGACCTGTTCCTCGATACATGCTAACACAGTATCACAAGCCTGACCCCAAGCGGCTAACGTCTCAGCTACAACACCCGTGTCATCGGGTCTCACATCGCGTCCCAAACCAGCATAATCTACCTCCAACTGTGAATTCTTTTGATCCAATTTGCCATGTATTATATCTGCGTAAATGGCTTCTATTATTAAATCCTCTAAATCTCTAACGTTCTTTATATCTAACTCTTCCAACAACACAGAGTACGGTATGCATCTGGACTTTGTGGCTAGCGTTACAATGGTTAGATGTTGGAGCTTTTTCTTTTGCGTCGGGGTCAATTCCAGAACCTTGTCTTTGTTCTCTAAATATTCCTTATACGTGCCATACGCAAATAAATTAAGAGTATTCCAATATTGAACATAAGGTCCGTTCTCCAATTCTTTGATATTGGGCATGTCCAGTAACTCTCCAAATACATGTACACCTGGTGTTTCTACCGCTTGCTTAATGAGCTCTATGGCAGCTGCTCCT
This sequence comes from Tetragonisca angustula, assembly GCA_036937485.2. Lineage (NCBI taxonomy): Eukaryota > Metazoa > Arthropoda > Insecta > Hymenoptera > Apidae > Tetragonisca > Tetragonisca angustula. Next base: position 247,204 of record JAWNGG020000273.1, on the reverse strand, counting down.
TTCGCAGTTTTTGCCAATAGCACAAACTGCTCCAAAGGATTGCTAGCCGACTTTTCTGTGCTAGTTCCAGCCGTCATAACGGACCTGTTGAACAAACAATAGTCGATAGAACAAACCAATATATTACCACAAGGCGACAAATCTCCGAGAACGTAACAATAACCGAGGAAAAATTCGTTACTACAACAAAACACTTGTAGAACATTTATTCGTAAAGATACAATTCTTTCAGACTTGAAAGTCGAGCTAGACAAACAAATAGGTTAGAAACGGCTCGACAATCCTACACTTTGCGTTCTAACATTACCGGGACTTGAATTCCATTTCTCGATCAAGAAAACTGAAAGGAAACATGCTTTCGTTATGTAACGTACTTACTTTCAATGTGATGTTTACAAATACCGAACGGCTTTTTCTACTCAACGTGCCTTCCGAAGTGAGCAAGTGTACAGTACATAAATACAATCTTGCAACGCGAAAAAGGAAATGGAACATTCGCCAGACAATGGCAACCTCGACGAACTATCGTTTCGCGAAGATAAAGGGGCAGGGGCGAACGAACGACGCGAAAAAATATAAAATATCTCGCGGAACGACGCATTGAATGGAAAAACTCAACGAGATGTATTTCGCGAGAATCGATATATTTCGCTTCTCGCGACGTTCTCTCGCTCCTCGATGTTGCCAGCACTGGCAAACACTGGCCCGCGTGACTCGAATACAACTTCAACCTGTACTCCGTTTGACAGAAGAGAGGGGAACTCTGTTATTCTCAGCGAATGCGAAAGGGATCTATGTTAAACAGTGTTTCCAAATGATCGTGCTGTTTGATGGGGAAATAGTGAACGGAAGAATTTCAAGATTGCAGTTCGTCGGACGATACTGCGCTTGAAAATTCCCGGGACAACGGATAGTACAAAATGAAGCCTTTAATCGATTTCGAGGAATGTTTGCGAGACACGCCAAAGTTTCGGTGAGAATCGCTTGCACGTATAAAATCTTCGCGTTCGCTCAGAGTGCTCCGTTTCGTGCGCGCGCCGCTCCGATTGTTATCAACGCGTTTCCATTGATAATGCGTTTGATTAATAAACGATATGTAGCATATCCCAAAAGCTCCTTTACTTTCCTTTTGTATTTTGCAGATCTTGCATCGAGGAAGTAGAGGCAAACGTTGATATACTCGAACAAAAATTAGACAAGGTATTTATAATTAATTTGCAAGGAAAAAGAAAAAAAAAAGGTAACAAGGAGCAAGAAAAACGTAAAGAGAATTTTTCGAGCGTGTTATATTATACGTAGGCAACGCAAAAGGGTTGCATTATTTCCTTTACTCCGAAACGAATTGACAATGTATTTAAGGGCAATAACTGTCGAACTATGTAGTTGCAGTTACATTGTAACAGACTGTGTTACATAAGTAATCTCAAAGCGTCCATCAAAAGTATTATTATGATAGTCATCTATGTTTTCAAACTAGCTGAAAATAGAATTCTTTACAGGTGTTGAAAAACTGTAGCCAGATGATTGATACTGGGAAACTTTTTGTAGGACAGCAGAGGTATGTCACGAATCATGTAACTTGTTGCATGCAGTTAATAGAGAAATAGGAAGAGCTTCCATAAAAATGTAAAAGCATGTACAATGCGATAGGAATGATTGACAAAGCCATAAATATTTGATTCTAATGAAATATATGGTTAAAGAGTTGCTGGTTGTTTTAAATCAAATATGTACATATGTTCAATGATAAAATGAAAGAGGGAGACACCAAGCAATAGAGAGGAACATATGAATTACAGCTCTGTTAAGAGTGACTCATACATATGGTAGCTAGTTTGATATGTGAATGATGCACTTGCTAGTCAGACATTACTCATTTTTCACTAATTTCACATACTTGTGCGCAAATAAAAGATATTTAAAAAACCAAACATTTTTGTATTATTTTATATAATTTTTAATCTAATAAATTACCGTCATTGCTAGTATGTAATTTATAAAATGTCCATTATTTATAATTTTTTTTTTTTTAGATCACTTATTTAGAAATATCAAATATATATATATATATATAATTTTTTTTTTTTATTTTCAGCCAATTTTCCAATAGTCTCTGGGAGTTATCTCTGTACTTTGCTGATGATTCAGAGATAATGGCCTTACTCAACAAACTAATCCATGCTTTACAAGAAATGAATAAGTTTCATACTATTTTATTAGATCAAGCATCTAGAACTGTAATTAAAGATCTTAACTCATTTATTAAAAGGTAATTCAAATATTTAAAAAAATGTATTTATTTGTATGGATATATATGTACACAACAATATTATTTAACAGTGATATCAAGAGGGTGAAAGAATCTCGTCATTACTTCGAAAAAATTTCTGCGGATTTAGATATAGCGTTAAACCGAAACTCTCAAGTTCCAAAGTCTAGGCCTACAGAGTATGAAGAAACTTCGAATATTTTGTCAGCCACCAGATCCTGTTTCCGGCATACCGCTCTGGATTATATTCATTCTTTAACGATGATACAAGCACGCAAGCGACACGAAATACTGGGTACTCTACTTAATTACATGAACGCGTGCATTACTTATTACCACCAAGGCACCGATTTAGCGCAAGATTTAGACCCATTTTTAAAAGATCTCGGTGAGAACTTAATTAAAATGAGAGCCGATTCCGTGAAACTCGAGAAGGAAATGGAAAATCGGCACATTTACGTTACGAACAGAGACCTAATACCTTCTCCAATACCCGGTAATCCGAAGATGGAAGGGTATCTTTTTAAACGTACTAGTAATGCATTCAAAACGTGGAATAGAAGGTGGTTTTGTTTGAGAGATCACCAGCTGGTATATAGAAAAAGGACCGGTGATAATGATTACACTATTATGGAAGAAGATCTTCGTCTCTGCACTGTGAAACCAGTGGTTGACTGTGATAGAAGAAATTGTTTTGAAGTATTAAGTCCTACCAAGTGAGCAAGATTTATTACATAGATTGTACAGTGACAAGCCTTTTTATTCAAATGCCTGCTATTTAACTTACAGGAGTCACATATTACAAGCTGATAGCGAAGAAGCTTATTTAGCGTGGGTGACTGCCATGCAACAGGCGATTGGTGCTGCTATTCAAAGAGGTATGGGTACTGGTACTATAGTTAATATACGGGAATCACAATCACAGAACGTTAAAGGATTGAACAGACAACAGACGAAACCTAAGTCTAGGTATTTATAAAAAAAAGAAAATGCCGTGAACAGCTGATTTAATTTAGATTAAATCGAAATGTAAATCGGTAAAATCATTTTATTTTCTATAGAGTCTGGGAACAAATCTTAAAGATCGCAGGAAATGACACTTGCTGCGATTGCGGTGGTGCTAATCCACGGTGGGCCAGTATCAATCTTGGAATTACGCTTTGCATAGGTAAACCACTTTTTCCACAATTGCAAAAATCAGATTCTTTTTTTCTTCAAAATTATTTTTCTTTTTAGAGTGCTCTGGTGTGCACAGAAGTTTAGGTGTTCATTACAGCAAAGTTCGTTCGTTGACGTTGGACGACTGGGAACCAGAGATACTAAAAGTAATGGCAGAACTTGGAAACACTGTAGTGAACAATGTTTATGAAGCTCTACCAATCCCTCCTGATATTATCAGAGCTACACCAAAATGCAATGGGTACGTAACATTAATATTAGAAATAAATGTCCTTCCCAAAAAGGGATTTATTCAAAGTAAGTATGACTGAATTTTTCTTCTGAATTAACAGCAATATACGTGAAGCTTGGATAAGAGCAAAATATGTAGAGAGGAAATTCGTCAAGCCTTTAAGTAACATAATTTCATCCGGACAACACGCAAGCCGCGATAAGATGCATTTTCGCAAATGGAGTGTCCGCAAGTTGCGTCGTCGGCCACGAAGTTGCGATAAAATCGATAGCACAAGTCGTAACAAAATAACGACATTATCATCTGTGAAGGAGGGTAATCGTTTGACGAGTTCTGACGACAGCAAGCACACATCGATCGAAAGTTTAAGTAATTCAGTCGATAAAACCAAAAAGATTGAAAGAAATTCTTTGAGCTCCGACGACAGCACGAATATGGATTTGAAGAACGACTCCACGTTGTATGGGAAAATTCTAGCACGGCCGCGTAACGACACGAACGAAAATAACTCCAAAACTATCGATAACGATACGGAGGCGAACGTCGAGAACGAACATAACGAACGTCTTATTCCTGAAGTTAAGGACGATACAATCGCCACGAGCAATTCAGAGAATAGCCTGTCGATAAAAAGCGAAGTGTCCTCGAGCACAGAGATTTCCGATGTGAAAGATACGCTCGAGAATAAAGACGCTGAAACGGAGAAGCAGTGTAAAGTAGAATCCGACGTCTTAATGTTCGGATGCGATTTGCCAAAGCCAACGATCGATAATAGCTTAGAGTTAAGTTCCGATCAAGATTCAACTGCTGGCGAGGACGAAGAATTCACGGACGAGGAGGATATCGAGAATTTGCATCCTGAGATGCTGCTTTACAAAGCTGCTGCTGCACACAATCTTCCTGTGATGTGCGCAGCTTTGGCAGCCGGTGCTGATAAATTGTGGACGAATGTCAACGATAGAGGGAGAAACGCTTTGCATCAGGCAATTATAAGCGTAAGTGTAAACACTGTCATCTAAATTCCTTGATAATTAATTTCCTTGTTAAACACAGGGTTCCGTGATGTCTTGTGAATATCTGATTCTAAATGGAGCGCGAATCAACTGCCAAGATGCTGATGGGAAAACCCCATTATACTTGGCTACGGAATTAGGTATACATGCTTGTCCATTTGCCATAAATATATTTGATCGTAATTTGTTCGAAGAAATTGATCGTAAATTTGGTTGTTTATATGAAATATCTAGGTCATACCGCTCAAGTATGTTTGTTGCTGAAACATCGAGCTGATCAGCATATCGAGGATGAAAGTGGTGTGAAACCTTTGTCCATAGCTGTGAAGGAAGCTAATGCAGACATTGTGACATTGTAAGTATGAAGCAAATTTGTATTACCAAGAAAATTTTATTATAGTTTTATATATTTCAGGCTAAGACTTGGCCTTTTAAACGAAGAGATGAAAGATTCAGAGATCGGAATTAGCGGTGACGAAACTTTCAACGATGTCGTTCGCGATTTTAGCCAGTTAGCTTGCTCCCATCCAGAACGATTGCAACGGAGAAATGAAAATAACAATCCGTCGCAATCGTCTGAATGAGGTTTAAGAACGTGCAAAGTTTATTTGCAAAGTATAAAAAACAGGCTACAACAGAAGAAGGAGTATGATACATCGAAAATGTCGTCTTTCAGTTTCTTGCAGGGTAATAAAGTTGATTAACGAGTAACGAGGTGCATGGTCTAAAGCTTTACGATATGAACGATATTGAAAGGAATATCGTGGAAGTTGTATCTCTTTACACTTTGATCTCTGTGCTACAAAAGTTCATTGGAACTTGTTATCATTTTGTATTCTTGTCAAAGAAAGCAAGAACGAAACACAAATTTAAAGAACTTTTACATATTTTACGAGAGAGAGAGAAGAAAATGTTATATTTTGCTTACTCTGGAAATTTACGCTGTCCAATGATAAAATATTAAGATGCCGATTTTTTTGTATTCCCTCCTAGTTTTCTGCTAAACCTCCGTATATATTTTAAAGAGGAACTTACAAATTTAACAAGAAATTCATAAAAGATATACTGTATAGCACAAATGCAAATCTGAAATTTGAAAGAAACTTTTGCAAATAACAAGGTGTAAACTATATTATTAAGTAGGATATTTGTATATCATTTATGTGATACGAGAAAACTTGACAAAGTAGTTTTAAACTCTACAGTATAAAAAAATTTTACTAATTGCCAACACGACCGTTTTCGATATGATATAGTCTAGCGAGGTGTCTATGGACAACAATTTTATACATATATCTGTTTTTATAAACTTAATATTAAGTAGTGTATATGTAACTAATACCAACTTTTCCTTTCCTTCGTCCTTCTTTTCCTTTTTTTTTTTTTTTTAATCGAAAGTAGTGATTTCGATACTATGTAATTAGTATCGACTTAATTGTGACATTATGGATACATAGAAGTAGTTTATGTAATAGTTACATTTATAAATAGTTGTAAATTACATTTGTTAGGTTACCAAAATAGATTGCTAATGATTCTAAATAGTTCCATACAATGTAATTCTAAATTCTAACAATTCTAAATAGTTCTGTATATAATTCCGTATATATATATATATTATACGGAACTACTTAGAATTAATATTACTCAATATATATATATATATTATATATAATATATATATATTTATATATACTATATATATTCGAATTTGTTGCCAAAAATTAATCGTTTGTACATACAAACTTGTAGATCTGACTATTATCTCCACGATCTGACGTTAATTCTCCAACAAATATTTGGACTTGCATTATCTAGAATCGTTCAGAATTAATTTTTAAAAAGCATATTTGTATCAACGACGCTTTTTTCTAATCAATTCAAGTTTATTTTCCTTGGATTTTCTTCTCACGCATTTCAAACAATCGAATTAACTTCCTTTTTTCATAACTTGTACAACGAATAATTTATGCTTTTGTGCATATTTTAACACTACATGATCAACTATGTTGAACAGTATTTATGAGAAATTTATAGGCTAATGCATGATTTTTAGTCTACTTGTACGTATGTTAGAAAAAAGAACAATCTAGATAAAAGTAAAAAAAAATAACGATCATTGTTAATGAATATTTTTCATCGTTTACGTAGAGAGGCTTTATTAATAGTTACGATTCGATGGTAAAGAAAACCGTGATCATCAACACATCTCTGCAAAATTTCGACGACATTTCTTGCAGAAACGATGAACGATTGATTTCCAGAGTTGACATATTACGATAGTTTGTACTTCGAATCTGGCACTCGATATTCGATGTGAGAATCGACGAATTGTTTAATTATTTAACATTGACTAAGTGTAATTCCAACAAAATGAGATACTCATTGTTGCGAAAGCGATTAGCAGCGACAAAACTCGTCTATAATCTATTTTTTAATCTACACTGATATTTTGTTACTTGCTACTTTTTACAACGTACAGCGTAATTTTAAGAAAAAACAAAGAAACCTTTCTATCTTGCGATTGCGTGTTATCCCAAACTTTGTTACGAATCGTTTCCCTCGAATTTTCCTACATTACAAAACTTCTTTTCGTACGGAAAATTAATCTTATTCTAGTACTTGTATTTTGTACTTAGTTCGTGTTTCTTTTTTTTTTTCTTTTTTTTTTTACACGTATTTCATACGTTCAAATTAAAGGAAGTAACAAGAAATTGTTTCGATGTTTCGAGAGAACCGTCTTCCAAAAATTGAAACAGTATCTTTTCTACGAAACACGTTAACTGACATTCATTATTTTTTAAATTACGGAATTATCTTCCATTTGTTGTATTGTACAATTACTGTCAGATTATCACCGATTACTGCCTAATTGTGAAACATTGCTTCCCAACAAATTCCCACGTATCGTCTAAACGCAAATAAATTATATCGTTGCAAATGAAACTGTAAGCAGCTTAATTTATGCATTGTACTGTACACAAATTTTACATCAATAAAAAAAAATCAGTGATTACGCACGTGCTGTTTTAATAATCCTTGCCCCCGCGATCTTCCGCGACATTTACTTGCAGCGGAATTTTTTCATTGTCGCCGCTACTTCATAAAGTTAGCGAGTGGAAAAATTTCGACGAAACGAAGTACGAGAAAGAACTTGCGCATGTGAATTGTTTGTTATTGGCGTGATGGAAGCTACGGCGCAGTTTGCGAAGCTTATTCGATAAATTCCCCACTAAACGAAAGTAAATCACGCACGTACTGTGCGGCCATAATTTAATATGCTGCTCCCCTTGTCAAGATGCGTGAATTAATCCAAAGGGGTCAACAACCTATGGCTGTTTATTTGTCATTGCTACATGTTCATCCACATCCTCTCGCGTACGAGCCAATTTTCTTTCTCCAATTTCTATCCTACGTGCGAATGCTCCACCTCACGATATTCATCCGTAATATACTTAAAAAGAGACGAAATACGTCGTTGAATAAGAAAAGATCCCAAGAGAAACGTGATTTCTTCGATCACCCATCCATCGAAACTTGATTGCTCAAATTTCTATTCCTGTCGGGACGAAGATTTTTCTCTTGTCAAGGGTTTTACGTTGTCAAGGTATTCACTTGTCGGAGTTTGTCAAAGATTGCCGACAAAATTACGTACGAATAATTATTAAATCATTACTACCATTTCCTCGAAAAATCGAAGCTGATCAAACGATTTATCACAAGTTAATAGGAAAAACGAAGTACATTTATTCGACATCGTGCGGTCGGCCATCATACTACCATCATGATCTTTTGGTCAGCTTAAGCACAAAAATACTCATGGGTTGGCCTGGGGACTGTCAGTGATAAAAAGAACGTGTGCCTATTGGTGGATAAAACGAATCTCTGGCTAGACACATTAAAATAAACGAGTGCCATTGATAAGACGAAGCCATGCGCAGTTACGTTCTTTATACGTTATTATTATCGCTATCTGTACTTATTTGTTATAAAAATCGCACGATCGTGTGCAATCCTAAAATTATATACATATAACGTATCGCAGAGATAAAAGGAAGCAAACATAAAACGCCGTAGCGTGTCTTTTACGAGTTACGAAGGTTACATTCTGGAAAGTGTTTTGTAAATTTGTTTAAATTTGTTTAAATTTTGTTCTTTTTTTTTTCTTGTTCATTTTCTTCTTCTTTTTTTTCTACATATTTTAAAAGTCTCTTTCTTTACAACTCATACAGCACAAAAACAGAGTGAGAGAAAATCAATATCTTCATAATTAATCAAGGACAAACAAATATCACAAATAAGGTAAATTTATAATATTTTGCTCAATTTTCTCGATTTTCTTTTCTAATTTTATTTTTTCAATACTTTTTTGTAGATAATATCTTGTCACCTGACAAACTTTTTCATTTATGAGTTTCACCTTCAATTGGATGGCTTTAATGACCTTAAATCTTAAGTGCTGATATTGGTCATTTTGGAGCAACATTGTATCTGCGCCCGAAAAAAGTGTTCGCCAGTGTAATTATTTTATTCTGGAATATTATATTCCTTTGAGAGAAAAGTGTTCATCATCAAGGTTACCTCCATGTGTGATGTTATATTCATTCAAAATAGAGGTACGCAGTGCATTATTCATCAAACCAGAACTACCCAAAAAAAATATTTTTGTCAACCCTTTTCGCATTTTTGTAAACTATGTATTGCTGCTATTTTTCACAGATATTATGTTAAATTAATCAAGAACAGTAATTCGGCTTGAAAGAAAAAAATCGAGCTTGAGACGTGGATGGATTTCACTTTGAAATAAGAAATTTGATGATTTTTAAAGTATCCTGAGTTTTCTTCGCCAAAGGGGTCCCTCGCCGAGCCCCCAACTGACGGAACACGCTTTGTGCACATAAAAATCTTCATTGAAGAGTAATAAGTCACCAAAGAGGGTAACTACATTCGTTCCTGTGCTTTATTCTTAAAATATCACCTTTATTTTATTCTGAAACAATATTTCGATCATTTTTATCGCTTGAATTTTTCGCTTATCGCGTAAATTCGATAAATTTTTTAGTTGTTACCATTTTTTGCATTCCTCTTTGCCTCTTCCAAGTAACCTTCCTCTATGTAACCTTCTATTCTTGCAGAGTGACATTATTACAACACTTTCAAAATATTTACATTTCAAGAGGGAAATTTCGTTGCAGCTCGTCGGTATTTTCGATTTTCCGCTATTCGTGATTTTCACGTTTACATAATGTTATCCGTACGTAATGTTTAACATAATATTAGGCAGGATGTCCCAAAAGAGAAGGTTATAAGCTGCATGATTCATTTGTTTTCAATTTATATTTATGAAGCACAGATTTTACATTTATGTGTTTCAAACGTAGGAATAATTTTTTTATTTTTCTCAGATGTTTTCTCAAATGTTTTTTTAAATATTATTTTTTAAATATATTTTTTTTTTTTTTTGGTAAAAAAGAAAAGGGTAAAGGTTTCAGAGATGGTCAAGATCAGTGACGGCTCAAAGCTTGAAACCGTGGGGAACTTTTGAAATTTTCACGCATACTGTAAATACGGTGGATTTTTATTACTTTTTTTTCTTTGTAGAAAATCATAGAATTGCGTAGAATTGCTTGATGATAAAATTAAGTAATAATTAAATAGTAAATAGCGCCAGAAAGATATTCAAAATGATGATTTTCCTTCTGTAGCGTACTGCTTGTAGTTTTTCTGGATGATTGTTGTTGTACAGGAAAATTATCATTCTGTAGATTTTTTTTTTCTTTAATCCATACAAATAGAAACATGTAAGAAACGTGAAAAATAAACAATCATTTTGCTACTCCAATCATAAAAGTGTGAAATTTCAAAAGCTTTTTGAACTGGTTTACGCTTGCCGCGCGCTTCATTGTGGCTCATTGCCAAGGGAGAGTCTGCTTCCTCTTTAGGATCATAAACGGACATATTAACTTCAATAATCCTTCTTCTTTTCAGACCACGTGTGCATACGTCACGGATTCAACGACCGATCCAAACGCCCCTCTATCTAAAGCAAACTTTCAGTGACAGAGTCCATTACGTTTCAGACAGATCTACGTCTTTCAGAATTGAACTGCTCAACATCTCAAATAACGCACGAACAATAATTATTATATATATGTAAATATATGACAATATAATTTCTCCGTCATTATCGCAATTATTTTTATATTCCATTATATTCGCGGCAATCCATTATGACAATGGATATTGCCCACGGACAGATTATAATTTAAAATATAAATAAATAATTTAATGCAAAATTAGATGGACGAGTAAATAAATGGTACTTTTCACGCGAAATCCAATGAGAACGTGCAAACGAAACAACTGACAAACGCTCCGCCACGAACAAAAAATGTCGCCATCACGGTCGCATCACGAATATATATATTAATAGGCTACGGTTATGAAGAGAGGGCCCATATTGGGCAACTTCAGCCAATCGCGGCAGCGATACAGATCTCCTCTCTTCTGAAGTGGAATTTTTCAACCTGGTAACGATAAAGAAATTCCTATTTGCACAAAAGTGGAACTGTTCCGATCCCTGTTCTCGGAAATAGAAAACCTGCATTGGGACGCGCAAAGATAAATAAAAGATAAATTCCCCGTTAAAACACAAAAGTATCAAGAAAAAAAGAAGAAAAAAGGTGCGAGCATCGTGCCAATTCCTATTCATTTGCAACTTACGGCGGCAGGCGGTCTACGACACGACGCGTTGGAGAACAATTGCTATTTCGAACGACTACGACCCTCGGGAACGTGTGTCACTGCACGGTTAAGCGGCTCTGCTAATGCCACTAACACGAGCGGCCGTCTCGATCATTAAACTCTTCTACGATCCGTCCTTTGAACCCTGTGTCGGAATTATAAATCAGTCGCCGGGCAACCGAGCGATCCTCAAAGCTGGACGAACAAAGTGGCGAGACGAGCCGCGAAATGACTTTCTCTGATCGTGGACTTCTACGAAAGCAGCCCTATAGGACAAATTGATAGCAACGGTGAAAATAAACGCAATTCGAGAGCAATTGTGCAACGCGGCAGCTTCTCGAAACGATAGCTCTAAGGTTAGCCGGCGAATTTTTGAACGTCAGTGTCACCTCAAGGCCGTACTCTTCTTCCAAACGACCGAACGTATTTTTCTGTAAACCACGCGATGCGATAAAAAAAAAAAAAAGAAAGAAAGAAAGATATCAACGATTTTGAAAGCTCTGAAAAGAATGACCCTGGCGTGAAAATATTCTCATCAGTTGCTGGCCACTCGGTACCAGGCGAAGGATATTTTTCGCATGATTTGAAAAGATTTGAAAAGATGTGTCAAGTAGCCTCGCTTAAATGAACACAACCTTGTAAAGAGGCTAGATAAGCTGATCTTCTTTGAGACAAATAGAGAAAAAGAGAAGAGGAGGGAGAGATGCGAAAAAAAGTGGTGTGTCAGTATACCCGTTGGTATCCTTTCGAATAAGTGAAGTTATACCAACGCGGTATCGACGATCATGTATTCAAAACTCTCAGAAAAATCCACGATCCTAAGTGTAGAGAAAATTTCTTCGAAATCGTCCAATCATTCGTGTTTGAGGCAGCGACGTGTTTTTTCTTCTTTTTTTTTTTCTTTCTTTCTTTCTTTCTTTCATCCGGCGATATTTTTCAACCGGAGCGAAAGTAACGACGACGTAGGCGCCAAGATAGTATAACACACAGCGTTCGCGTACGTGAGAAACACAGTTCGCGTTCTCGATATAACGCGAAGTGCGTAGATTCACTGTCGGATGAAGCCGACTGCGTAGAAAATTAGAATGGACCGCGAACGTCTGGTCGATCGACGGAATTAGTATCGCTTACTCATCCTACTAATCAAATGCTGAGTCTGGCTGAGTCACGAAATTCTCGATTCCCTCACGGCCGGCCGCGGCAAAACAACTCTGTTTCCCTTCTGCGCTTCATTCTTCCCTAAATCGATCCTTAGAAATCGATTCCAGAGAATGAGCCGAGTTTAACTGAAGTTTTCACTTAATCAAAGACGAATTTTCAACATTGACGAATTGTCATTTTAATAAAAGCAAATAAAACGCCTTCTGCGCTTCTTTCTTCCCTGAATCGATCCTTAGAAATCGATTCCAGAGAAAGAGCCGAGTTTAACTGAAGTTTTCACTTAATCAAAGACGAACTTTCAACATTGACGAATTGTCATTTTAATAAAAGCAAATAAAACACCTTCTGCGCTCCTTTCTTCCCTGAATCGATCCTTAGAAATCGATTCCAAAGAAAGAGCCAAGTTTAACTGAAGTTTTCACTTAATCAAAGAGGAATTTTCAACATTGACGAATCGTCATTTTAATAAAACCAAATAAAACGTCTACTGCGCTCCTTTCTTCCCTAAATCGATCCTCAGAAATCTATTCCAGAGAATGAGCCGAGTTTAACTGAAGTTTTCACGTAATCAAAGACGAATTTTCAACATTGACGAATTGTCATTTTAATAAAACCAAATAAAACGCCTACTGCGCTCCTTTCTTCCCTAAATCGATCCTCAGAAATCGATTCCAGAGAAAGAGCCGAGTTTAACTGAAGTTTTCACTTAATCAAAGACGAATTTTCAACATTGACGAATTGTCATTTTAATAAAACCAAATAAAACGCCTACTGCGCTCCTTTCTTCCCTAAATCGATCCTCAGAAATCGATTCCAGAGAAAGAGCCGAGTTTAACTGAAGTTTTCACTTAATCAAAGAGGAATTTTCAACATTGACGAATCGTCATTTTAATAAAAGCAAATAAAACGCCTTCTGCGCTCCTTTCTTCCCTAAATCGATCCTCAGAAATCGATTTCAGAGAAAGAGCCGAGTTTAACTGAAGTTTTCACTTAATCAAAGACGAACTTTCAACATTGACGAATTATCATTTTAATAAAAGCAAATAAAACGCCTACTGCGCTCCTTTCTTCCCTAAATCGATCCTCAGAAATCGATTCCAGAGAAAGAGCCGAGTTTAACTGAAGTTTTCACTTAATCAAAGAGGAATTTTCAACATTGACGAATCGTCATTTCAATAAAACCAAATAAAACGTCTACTGCGCTCCTTTCTTCCCTAAATCGATCCTCAGAAATCGATTCCAGAGAAAGAGCCGAGTTTAACTGAAGTTTTCACTTAATCAAAGACGAATTTTCAACATTGACGAATTGTCATTTTAATAAAACCAAATAAAACGAATCGACACTCTACAGAAATAAAATGTAGATTCGTTTAATGAAGTTTTTCATTCTTTCGATGTTAATATGTTTTATTATTGTATTTGCACGTACCATTTCTGACCATTTTATCATCCCAATTTTTCAGTTTCAAGGATATAAAAAACAAAAAGAGTAACTGGAGAATAAACGTATTTAAATAATACATGGATACATATTTATATAATATAAATGGAATATGTAATTGTTGAATTGGCATTCACTTGGCGTCTGGTTCAAATGAGATTTGCTGGAATTATGGTGGATAAAATTTCCCAGGCGCCTATAGGTGACCCTCGTGTCAGCCGATCAAAGAGACTTAGGCGCCCACAGTGTCAGAAACGCAAATTTATTAATTTACCAAGCGCCAACAGTGGTCAAAGAATTATTTCAATCCATGAAAAACTTTACACAGCTAGAGAGAGCAATCGATTGCAATTGTAATTTATAGACAAGACTATAAAAGTGACTATAAATTTTCCACGGGCTGGAAGAGAAATGGCGAAGCAATGGCAAAGGGAAACGTGTTTCGCCATCTATGAGTTCAATTCTCGGTTAAGGAAAGACCGCGAGAAGGAGAAAGAGTAGGAGAGCGGAGACAGATTTACTACGTCCAGAATCGCCAGACGCAACCGACTACGAGACTATTTTTAGATGTTCTTAGGACATCTCGAATTTAGGCCAGGTTTCCCAGAAATCGGAGGACCAACGCGCGTCCGCTACGCTTTCAATCCCCAGTTTAAAACTACATACAAGGACACTTGCTTCGCAAAAAGCGTTGCTTTCGATCGAGCTCTTCTCTTTCAGCTCCTTGTCTTTCTCAAGATTCTCTGTAAATTTGATTCGAAGCAGACCTGGCAGACAAACGGTTCGAGTGGCAAAGTTGTGACAACTGGGTCACTGCCAGGACGTGAGAAAAGAAAATGTGACTGGGAAGTAGCTCGCGATTGCTTGATATGGTGAATTTCGATTTAATTCTTCTTTCTATTTAATATTTTATGCTTTAGTATTTTCTTTACCCTTACTATATTTATCTTATTTAATTTATTAAGTTTAATAGATTAAATTTTTATTTTTTAGAAACATTAAATATTATAAATATTAATAATTTTAAATTTACTTATATAATTTTATCTTTTTCAATTAAAATTTCAGCAATTTCGCCCTTTAAATAATGCAGCAATTTGTCGTTGATCCAATAGCAACCGATCGATTGATCCTTATTGAAATCACTCGCGGTGATATCCGTGTGAATCCATTTCGTTGCCAATCCGGTTGTACGTCACGGACGTTTAACGTGAAAAATCGTTCGTTGCGAGGAAATTGATCTGTCAATTTCATTGCACCCCTTTCGCTTGTCCAATCTTTCCAATAGAGAAATTTATTCGGAAACAGCGGTGACAAAAATTATTTTGGAAACTGTATAACTCATCGAAGTTTCTACAATTTATTGAAATGATTGATTCTTCTTCAATTATCTTACTTCGCTTAATCTTCGTAACTTCGTCAACTTAATCGAAGTAACTTACCTTCTTGACTTTCTCATGTCATCGACACTTAGATGAGACGATTAAAATCAAGAAGAAGTTGATTGCACACTTGACGTATAATTTGAAGTATCTACGCCCCATTGGTAGCCCCTTTTAACGATAAGCTACGTCTTCGATTCTCTACGATACGTCTGCTGCTTGCAGCTGCGTCATTTTCTTCCAGAATATGTGAAAATCGATCTGACTGGCAACAGATCGATGGATCATCGCGCGCACCTGTACTGCGGTTTCGCTCCAATTTCCGACCATCAATCGATACGCAGCATCATCGGTTTATTGCGCGTTTACAACCGCAATTTGACTGATCAACCGGCAACCAGCGCGGTGATGCTTTCCAAAAGGATTTATCGTGCTGCTTCCAACGTCGACACTGATCCTTCGATGTCGAGAGATCACGGGCGCGATATTCCAATGACATAATGAATGAATGGAATAAAAATTCCAAGAATGGTCCACAAGAGAATTCGCAGAGATCGACAACCGTGAAAATGAAAATTTAACACACAATGGACTTCATTTAATTTGTCTTCATTCACGTATCACTCCTCTGTTGATTATTCACAAATTTCTCAAAAATGCCATAATTGACATCTGTAACGGGACCTGTGTCGAGTGCTTAGCTGTGTTTCTCAATGATTGAACAGTTCTCTCAGTTTTAGTTGTAAACTCTAGTTATAAGTATGTAAATAGCAAACATGTGTCTTCTTAGTACATCGGTGTAATCCTTGTACAAAAGTTTGCGAAATTGTTTCTGCACTGTTACCGTATGCACAGCTGCTGGTAACCCTGCAGAGGTAAATAAAAAAATAAAAAAAAAAGAAAAAAGTTTACCGAATTCGTCAGTCTCATCAGCTACAATCTGACGTTGGAAAGGAAAAATGACGCGATCGCAACGGTGCGACAAGAGGCGAACAAAACGGGTCAACATAGGCGATAAACTGTGTAATTTTTGACCTAGACAACGCATTAAAAATATTCTGCATCGTTGACGCGAAATTAGATTACAACGCCGACACAACGATGTCAATAACAAACTGTGCACGACACAACTGCCATCATTTGTAATTACACACGAGCGCATCCGCGCGCGAAGTATCGGAGTCGCAGAAGTTGCAGAGAATTCCTGGAAAAGAACTCGACGCGGCCGGTGTCGATCTAGCCGGCGAGAAAAATAAAATGATAATTCGATGTTATTGGTGGCCTGTTGACGGCGAGCAATTGATTGGATCGTCAATGACGTTTTTGGCTTGTTATGTGCGCAACCACGTATCCATGCAATCGTCCGTGCGATAAACAAATTCCTCGCTCGTTCAGTCGATTGACGAGTTTAATTGAAACCACGTAATGCTAAGCACAATCGCTACGTCGACGTTACGCTGCGTCGGTTGATCGAAAGGAGAGAGAGAGAGAGAGAGAGAGAATATAATCGCCAGCAACGATCGAGCAGTGATATCGATAGAGATACGATGAACGAGAGTCGAGATTTCGATCTCATTTGTCGTTCGCGTTCGAAGTGAACGGGATTATTTATTAATGGGAGTTGGGTCATTTTGACTCACACGGACACTAATACACTGATACATATTTAGGGTTGTCCGGACGGCTCACCGATATCGTACATAGTTGCTCGAGATCGATATTGTACCAACACAGTGACAGACACCCGACTCATATAGAAATATGTAGGAGTATAAGGAACAAACAATAGTCATATGAAATAATAAAGTTATGTATATTTACTATACATTCACGTCATTCACCGTCAGGAACGTCTTGCGCAAATTGAGGCGAAAGAAGACAAAGAAAAAAAATTGCTCTTGCGTCAACAAATAGGAACAGGTAATAAAAAGAACGAAAAAAAAGTAATAAAAAGAACAGAAATAATAATAAAAACAGTAAATTAATAATAAAAATAGTGAAATATTAAAACGGTGCTAAAAACTAAAATCTAAGTAGTAAATACAAAAATAGTATAAAATACTAGATACTAAGTACAAAAATAGTATAAAATACTAAGTAACACATAATACTAAATAAATACCAAACAATAAAGCAAAAATAATACAAGCTATTAAATACTAAATACTAAAATACTAAAACAATAACGTACTAAAACACTGAAATATGAAATAAACTCTTTATTCCTCAGAACGTCACCAGAAACTGATTCTTTTCGTCTTTAGTCGTCGTCACTTCGCCAATTTGGCAAACACATGGCGCACAGCCACATGATGCTCGTGCGTTAGTGCGATCACTAACACAAGCAACTCCCAGAACTGGTCAAAACTGTGACCCCGGCACAGGAGGCGGTAAAGTTAAAGAAGAGAAGAAAGGAAATAGCCGAGCCAGTCCATCGACTATCAGCCCGCCAACTAAAAATAACTTGGTTTTCTATTTTGCAGTGAGGTAAGGACGGCTGAAGTAACACTCGGTTCCATCTTTAGTTGGGGAAAAGGCGATTTCAATCGCTGAATTATTTTATCAGCGAACGCGATAACGCGTCAGGCCATCTGTCTGTCATGAATGGCGTGAAAGACCGCGCTCTCTCCCCCGACATCCGGCAGACCTAGCCCGAGACAGTTCCATGAGCATCGCCCAGTTTCAATCTCGAATCCCTGTCTAATCATGCAATCTTCGAAGACGAAACTTTGTAACTCGGATTATTAATGTTTCAAACCAGGCTGTCGAGCACCGTCTGGCTCCTCGATTCGCATTATTTAGCCGCGTTATTGGCCAGACACGTTGCACGTACGAGAGAAATTCTCTTCCGCTGCTACCAGCGATTGTAATTACGTTCTACGTTCTCAGTAACTACTATCAGCAAGTGACTTTATTTTTAACTTCTCTCAGAAGTTGATCTAAGTTCAGTGCTACTTGATGATAATTTTCATAGAAATTCTGACAATGATAACTGATAATTAATAATTTTAGTATAATTAACGAAATCAATTAACGGGACATAGTAGCGGAACCTGAAAAGGCAATTTTCACAGGAAAATTATGCTCGAGAAGTTCGAAATTGGCTTCAGCCAGTGTTCGCTCTAAAACTCGATCCGCCCTAATGCGATCTGACAGACAGACGTTTGTTATGTCTAAAAGAACGGTGGTCGTTTCTGCTTTACGTTAATTATAATTTGAAAAAAAAAAAAAAACGAAAGAAGGAAGCGACTCTCGTCGTGTCTAAGAAACGATGATCGTTTGTGGCTTTCTTTTTCTAAAAAGAGGTACGAGCTTACAAGAAGGCTCGCGACGCCTGGTTGACAGGCGATTTGTGCGTCTAGACAGGTCTCCGTCTACTCGGGCCTGTCCTTTCTGTCGCGCGTAACCGACTTAAATTTACGCGAGTTGCGCGATGGACACGCTGGCGCTCGAATTTTCTCGCGCGAATCTCGCGGAGAGACGAAACGAGAACGTCGCGGCACAGACTCGAGACGACTTTACAATCCTAATTGACAAACGAAGATCAAAAGTTAGCGTCACTTGGGTGACACCGAAAGAGAATAGTTCGATGGAACAACCTGTTAGGACCAAAAAAGGAGGAACACAACTGGAGGAAATTTATGATCGAAAAATGCGTTGGCATCTCGACAGATAGATCAATTTCGTCCTCACTTCTCGTAGGTTCCACAATTTTCAGGAAATATGAAACTTGTCACAAGACGAAACATAATTTCTCACCAGTTATGTTGGTCAAACGATCTTACAAACCGTGTTCGAATTAAAATCGAGCTACTCTGCAAGAATAAAGAAAGTTTTCAGAGATCTTTCGCTTTGATTTCGAACGGTAACCGAATTTGTCCGGAAATGGGCGAGTGGTCCACGTGACACACGACTCGTTAATAACTCGCCAGAGCACCGCGTTTAGAATTACACGCAGGCAGATGCAAGCCTCATCGAATAATAACACCGGTTTCAATTTCTGCTTCGAGTCGCAGGGAAATAACAATCGACGTGATGGAACGACGCGCGATTCGAAAACGCAATTCCAACAGCAGGATCCCCTTAATATCACTGGCAAAAATTTGACATTGAATCGAAGAAAGTACCGCGAGCAATACGCAGCAGCGATCGTGGGACAAGATCCGATGATGAAACAAACGATAGCAAATCCATGTGTCTTTCCTTAACTACCAAAGTGGTCGAAATGACTAATTTATAATCTGATAATATATATAATAATATATAATATCTAACTATAGTATAGTATAATATATAATAGCAGTAGCATATAACATCTAACATCTAATTATAACTATCTAATTATAGATAACATATAATATATAATATCTGACTAATATTAAAATATAATATATAATATATGTGTATGACTAATACATAATCTTTCTATGGAAATTTCACGTATTTACAGCGGTGTATTTTATACTTGAGTGACTTTTAATAAAATATATTAATAGTAGCTATCTAATTATAGATAATATATAATATATAATATATAATATCTGACTAATATTAAAATATAATATATAATATATGTATGACTAATACATAATCTTTCTATGGAAATTTCACGTATTTACAGCGGTGTATTTTATACTCGAGTGACTTTTAATAAAATATATTAATAGTAGCTATCTAATTATAGGTAACATATAATATATAATATCTGACTAATATTAAAATATAATATATAATATATAATATATGTATGACTAATATATAATCTTTCTATGGAAATTTCACGTATTTACAGCGGTGTATTTTATACTCGAGTGACTTTTAATAAAATATATTAATAGTAGCTATCTAATTATAGGTAACATATAATATATAATATCTGACTAATATTAAAATATAATATATAATATATAATATATGTATGACTAATACATAATCTTTCTATGGAAATTTCACGTATTTACAGCGGTGTATTTTATACTCGAGTGACTTTTAATAAAATATATTAATAGTAGCTATCTAATTATAGGTAACATATAATATATAATATATAATATATAATATCTGACTAATATTAAAATATAATATGTAATATATAATATATGTATGACTAATATATAATATTTCTATGGAAATTTCACGTATTTACAGCGATGTATTTTATACCCGAGTGACTTTTAATAAAATATATTAATAGAAGCGTGTATCCTTTATATTGAATTATCAACTGTTTCTTGTGCCTTGCGCTTGAATTTCTTTGCTATGAATATTATGCTTTATCGTCGATAGTGCTAGTGTTAACCCTCGCATGACAGGCCGTACTGGCCAGTGGCCGGGTCTCACGAGACCCAAGCTACTGACTACATCTATACGTACACGTTCCAATGGAACGATGTACGCCTATATGTAGTCGTTAGTAGCTGGTTCAATTTTATTTCTTTCTTGTATTTTTATTATGATTGTTATAACGATAGGATAGTAGGAAATAAAATCACCTTCTGCTACTTTTATTACCTATAAATAATATTATTTATTTTCGTTGTATCTAATATGTTAGATTGCATTTATGTTTGCTACAAGCACAAATTGTGACAATTGCTGTATTTGACGCTATATTTGTTGTCATTGTCTATGCAAATGAAATCGTTTCGATCGTTTCAAGTCTGGAAGTTTTAAGTTTTAGAAAATGGAAATCACTGAAAAGACTGAAAAATACAAAAAATGAAAAAAACTAAAGAATGCAAAAAAATGAAAAATATTACAAAACTAAAGAATACTACTGATGAAAAATACTGAAAACAATGCACTGAAATACCATAACTGCTTCTTCAGAGCTGACTCGTTCGTGCGTTCGTCACCGATTTGACTTCTTATTGGAAACGTAATACGATCTCATTTTTTATCGCCAAATCGTAGCCGTACAGGCTAACTTTGCATGACTCACACACAAAGTAGGACTTCAAACGGGTCACCGCAGACCCAGCCACCGTTATGCGAGGGAGAAAGGTGCTGCAAAGCACTGATCGATGAGAGAAAGGTGCAAGAGGAGAAGAACGAAAATGACATTGGCGCCACGTCCGAACGCGAGGAGTGGGGGATGAAGAAAAAAATCCGCGTATTATTTCCGGCGGCGCGCGAGAGAGAGACAGAGAGAGAGAGAGAGAACGAAAGGTGTGAGAAGAAAACGAAGAATCTCACGGCGCCGCGACAACTCACGTCGACAGCTTTAGGTTTGGCTTCTGTTGCTTCAGGGCGAAAAGGTGTCGTTTCTCCGTTGCCAATATCATACGTGAGACGAGAGAGGAACATTGATCGTACACGCCCACAGCATGAGCCGCCGGCCTCATCTTTGTTTCCACTTGGCTGAAACGCCGGCTGGCTACGTAAATACGCATAAATTTGCACCGGATCCACCATTTCGAACGACACTTTTCTCGCCTTTTAATATGTCGCCGTCGCCCCGCTTTGTACGGACCTACACACGATATAAGTCGATCCACAGCTCGAAATAAATAAGAAAAAAGGCGCAACAAAGTTGAAAAACACGGAAAAGTTCGGCCTCTTGGGTAATAAATTTTCAGCGAATCAGACGACGGAATAAGCATCTACTCGTTTCCCTCTAACGTTGACTGTCTAGAATCTAACGATCTGTCAAATTCGCGGCATACAGGTCGATGTATTTTATGTAAATTCGTAAGAACTTGTGATTGTTAATTTATTTGACATTTATTACTTCTCTCTCTTAGATTTGTATATTAAATTTATATGTATTTACATTATTATCTTATGTCTCAGAGAAATATCAAATGAACAATAAGATTTAATCAATTATTACATCAAGATTATACTACTGATATGAAAATACTACAAAAAAAAAAGAACATACGTATAATAATAAATAGGCTACCACAGATTCCTACGACTTTCAAACACGTCATTTTTTAATTCTTCCCCGATTTCGAATTGCAAAGCCATATGTACGAATTTCCATGGTGTAATGTATGTATCCGTAGAACGAGATCTCGCCAACGAATTCCTTATTTCGAATTGTAAAACGTCCACACCACGATCTCCGATTCGTAGTGTAATATATGTATCCGTAGTACGAAATCTCGCGAACGTATCGTCTCGTCACTTTACATTTTCACTTGAGACTCTTTTCTCTCTTTCTTCTTTCCCTTTTGTTTGTAATAATAATAGTAGTAGTTTTGTACTTGACGGCGAGGCATCGAGCAGACTTGACAATAATTACTGCTTTGGCACAGAACGCAACGTGAAGAAAGGAATGTATATTATATAATATTATATATAATATATATATATATAATATTATTATTAATATAATATACATAAAAATAGTATATATATATTAAATTTATATAATATATGAAATTAATATATTACGTATATATAATTAATATAATATATAAATTATATAAAATTTTATTTAATTTTATATATAGTATATAGTGATAGTATAATATAATTATGGTTAAATTATTAATTAATATTTTATATATAACTTGTTAATATTAAATATAAAATTATGTAAATAAATGTAGTTAATAAAAAATTCTTTATATTATAAAATTAATGAAAATTAAATTAGAGAAATACAGAAATGTGAGGAAAGAACAGAGACGCGAGAGCCAGAGAGGTTAACTGGTTTCGAGTGGAAGATGCGAAAATAGCTTTGGCCCATACCTGGAAAATTCTCTCTCTCTCTCTCTCTCTCTCTCTCTCTCTCTTTCTCTCTTTCTGTGTCTTTCCCTTTGCAAGTCGCACGCAAACGAATAAATCTCTCTTCGTTGATCAGTTTCGTATCTTTTTAACGAATCCAGGTCTAGTGGACGATGTTTGTATTGTTCGAAAGAGCAAGTAGAACAGACCATGTTTCACGATCGTTCGCGTGGAGAGATAATTGGCAAACGGAGGCCTCGAATAACCTTGCGACCATAAAACAACAGCAGAACTTCATCTCGCTTCTGAGACAATTTCTAGCAACTAGACACTCCTTTTCCAAATTTTTTCATCCTAAGGGAATTACATAAAGTGTGAGAACGAACCTTGAACCGTCGAGCAATGTCAACCTTCGCCATCGTCCACCGATCGAAAGTTTCAAGAATCCGAATTTCCCGCCCGAGTTCAAAGCGAATCAAAGGTCGAGTGTCAAAATGGTTGGTCGTTTTCGACTCGTAATTACTCGCGGAATCTGTGCGCTCGCCGGGACGTCGCATCACGAAAATAAACGGCGTCGCGCCGTCTGCGCCCCGAACTGACCAAAAGATCTCGAACGGTCCGAATTCGTGCCGAATTCCTTCGATACTGCGACTATCTCCTATCGCGGAAATTGCTGTCTCTCGTCTCTGCCACGATAATTGGTTCAATTCGCCGGGCCGCGCAATTCGTCATTGCGCAACAAAACCCAGTCGTCGTCGTCGTCGTCGAAGTTGTTTTTTCGCCCGCAAGGCGGGCATTTACGCCCCCGATTTAAATTGAAACTCGTTGAAACTGTTTCGTACTCCGGCACGTATTCGGCATTCGTCATCCTGCAGCCAGTCATCTTGCATTGAACTTTCTCGCAGAGGGGTGAAATGTTAATTACGGGACTTGCGTGCGTACTTTGATGTTATGATGGAATAGGTTAAGGGTTACGACAAATATCTTTTTTTTTATATATATATATATCTGTTGACAGACTGTAAAAACGAGAAATTCAATATTCAATGGAAATGTGCTTTAAAGGTAGTTTTGACGCGATGTTAAAATTGAGGTCGATCGCAGTGACAAGCTTAGAAAGTTGAGTGACAAGCGAAGAAAGTGATTTTTTTCACATTTTTCAAGTGATAATTTCGTTTGCTCGCGAAATTGAAATTGGCGGAGAATGGCAGACAGTCGTCTGTCGCCGAAATGCACGTTGAAAATTGCAATGTTTGACATTGCTGCATTATTCGCCGCGGAAAGGAGGCGGAGTTGCTGCATTATCTCCTCCGAAAAGATTTTTGAACGTCTGATACGGCTCGATGACCCGACTTGCGTCAGCCATTCTTCTCACGCTCGGTCTCATGATCGAGAGGGAGGGGGAGGTGTGTCACCTTCCTCCGCAGCAGACATGAATTCGTTTCGAGAACGCATAAGAAAACGACGGCGTTTTGATCTTTTCGCTGTCGCGTTGCGCTTAACCGCCCGTGCCCTCTTTTTATCGGCGATTTATCCAGCCGAGTGACGCGATTTTCTCGAGAATATGTGCACACGCACAACCTTTCAACGCTTAATTGCCCATCCGTCGAAATTCATCACGTTGTTATCTAACAGACACGCTCCGGCTAATGCGTGGCTGTTCAACATTTTACCCTCGAACCGTGCTTCCTTCGTAGAAGCCGTTTGCGTCATTGAAACTTGAAGTTTTCCTCGAAACCGATATTTTTCTCGTTACGCGACAGAAAGAAGAAAGATAGTTAGATGTTTACTTGGGAAATAAAAGAAGTGTTTGAAGTCACTTGCCGAAATAACTGCACCTCACAATCCCACTTGTTTCAGGTAAGGTTCTTGTAACACCTCTCGAACCTCGTTTGCGAAAAGATACACCTCGTTATACCTCGTCAAACAAATGCAACATCCCGACGAGTAACAACCTGGTTTTTCAAAAACCAGGACCGCTAATTTAAATGCGATTACAAAGAGATTACACGACTGGGGGTAATAACATAATTTCGGAGTGGCGTGAGTATTAACACGACTCCTTTCTTTGCAACTGTACGTGTGTATGCACGTGTGTATGTAGGAGCGTTGGAAGCTGTTCCCTAATCATCGACAGACGAGACGGTGGTCGTTTTTTCCTTTTTTCTCGAAGAATTTCTTTCTCGTTCGTAGATAATACTGACGTCATTAGGGACCGACAGGGAGAAGCAGGTAAGAGATCGCTGCCACGAGTTTTATAGTCCTAAGCAATGACATACGTTTCGTGCACTTTTCATTAGCGAAAACGGAAAACGCCGAGACAAGATGATAAATGGTATTTAAAGAGAAAACAATTTCCTATTCAACGTAGCGTATTTATCGTACTATTTAACATCAAAAGATCAGTCGTGCGTGGATCGTCTTACAATTTCAACGTGTACGTAAAAGTGGGAAAACTCGAAAGAGGTCGAAGATCGTTGTGTTTCTACGACCCATTAGAAATCGTGAACTGACCACTTTGATCATCGTGACGACTCCAACACGGGTTGGAAATCTCAATCTTGCGGAAAAGTGGGATTCGCGAAGTGTCGCGGCGACGTGCACTTTCGCGCAATTAAAACATGATTCATTCTCGGCAAATTGATTCCAATGGAAGACGTCGTGGAAAATTAAAGCAAACTCGCGACTTGCTCCGATCGGAGAAGTTGTTGAACGGAGCGTTCGAGTGCAAAGAGCGATCAGAACTCGATGAGAGCGATCGACTCGATAACAATTACGTCTAATTGAAGCCGTGAAAAATTGTGAAAGGAATCTCACGGCCCGATTACGTGACCGCTCGGAATACGCAATACCTTCTTGCATCGAAACGTCGCACAGTCGCCCGGGCGAGAATTATAGAAAACGACCGTTAACGAGACGGACCGAACAAAATCTGAGAAAATGGAAAATTAATTGAGTAAAGGTTGCGGGCTACGTGTGCAAAGCGATGATAATGAAAAGGGCCTCGATCGAAGATTAAAACTGTCTCGAATGCGCGAGATTGGAAAACAGATTGTAAAAAGTATTTTTATAATCTATATTTTTGTAATATTACAAAAGTTGTTTATCATAGAGTTGGGAAACAGATTATGAAAAGTTGATTATTTTATAAACTGTATTTTAATATTTTAATATTTTACCTGTAAATATCTATAATAATATCTCTAATATCTATACTTTAATATTATAAAAGTTAATTATTTTTGTAATCTATATTTTTGTAATATTACAAAAGTTGTTTATCATAGAGTTGGGAAACAGATTATGAAAAGTTGATTATTTTATCAACTGTATTTTAATATTTTAATATTTTACCTGTAGATATTTATAATAATATCCCTAATATATATATTTTAATATTATAAAAGATAATTATTTTTGTAATATTACAAAAGTTGATTATTATAGAGTTGGAAAACAGATTATGAAAAGTTGATTATTTTATCAACTGTATTTTAATATTTTAATATTTTACCTGTAGATATCTATAATAATATCCCTAATTCTATATTTTAATATTATAAAAGTTAATTATTTTTATAATCTATATTTTTGTAATATTACAAAAGTTGATTATTATAGAGTTGGGAAACAGATTATGAAAAGTTGATTATTTTATAAACTGTATTTTAATATTTTAATATTTTACCTGTAAATATCTATAATAATATCTCTAATATCTATATTTTAATATTATAAAAGTTAATTATTTTTATAATCTATATTTTTGTAATATTACAAAAGTTGATTATTATAGAGTTGGGAAACATATTATAAAATGTTGATTATTTTATAATCTATATTTTAATATTTTGACTGCAAATATCTATAATAATGTCTCTAATATCTGTATTTTAATATTATAAAAGTCGATTATTTTATAATCTATATTTTTATAATATTATAAAAGTTGATCATTATAGAGTTAAGAAACAGATTATAAAATGTTGATTGTTTTATAATCTGTATTTTAATATTTTATCTGTAAATATCTATAATAATATCTTCAATATCTACATTTCAATATTATAAAAGTTGATTATTTTATAATCCATATTTTTATAATAATCATAAAAGTTGATTATTACAGAGCTGGGAAACAGATTATAAAAAGTTGATTACTTTGTAATCTATACTTTTATAATATTATAAAAGTTGATTATTATAGAGCTGGGAAACAGATTATAAAAATTTGATTACTTTATAATCTATATTTTTACAATATTATAAAGAGTTGATTATTTTAAAGTATAAATAGAGATGTTCACATATACCGTATAATTTATTATACACGTACGAGTTACCAAACCGCAATATTATCGATACGATAAAAAGACCAAAAAAAAAAAAAAAAATGAAATTGAGTAAAGACACGATGAACTTTCAGTGGAGACATTGAAAATAAGTAGGAAAATGACCACAGTCGGGATCATTGAAAAATCATAAAAATTTGCTTCAAAGTAAAGTACGCAGCCACGAGTCTCAGTCGTTCATTTGTCTCAGCGTATCTCGCGCCGCGTAGGGTAATAGTCTCGCGTGTTCTCTCGCTTCAAACGGAATTCCGAGAAAGGTACCGACAACCCTCGCCGACGTTTGTCATCCATCACCGTGAAATAAATAGCAACTACTTCATTAGATCGCCGTAGCTAATTAGTTGCAGGGCACGTCAACGTTCGAGGCGAAGATTTTGACGGGTTTGACGCGGCGCACAGGAGGACGCCGAGAAGATGACGGAACGGCGTTAATTAGCTTACGCACATGAGCCGTGATGAGACGGCGTTATTTAAACCGCGAAGCATTTTGGCATTCGTCGAGAACCCTTCTACCTCTGGTGTCTCCTGTTACACCGTCCCGTGGAAAGTTTTGCTGAGATGATCGGAACATGCGACATCCTCAAGACGCACACGTAACTATTTCGGCCGAATTGTCAGCTAGAAATCGGCCGGCAGCCGATTGTATTACCAAGGCCGGCTGAATCGATTACGAATCAAGTATCAAAATCATTGGCACGCGATTCGATGACCTTGGCCCCCCTCCCATCATCATTCGTTGTTCAGCCCGCTATTTAACTCCGTGAAATTTTTCGTGTCTCAGGTTGAAATCTTTTTCGTGGGAGATTGAAACATCGTCAGAGTCGAAGAAGCTGTCAGAATCGACAGTTGAAATAAATTTTCAACCCTTCTCGACGACTCGACTAATACTTGGAGTCACAAATAAAACCAAACAGGAGGAGGTGACACAATGAGAGTGAAATGCTCGAAGCTTTCGTCTCGTTTGATCAGGGAGCGAGTCGTCTCAGACGAGAGAACCCAGCGATTCAGAATTATTTTGATACATCAACGATGAAGCTGTCCCTGGGCCCAGAGGAATATTCGTCAAAATGTCGGCGTCCTCCTCGCTACATTCGAACTGCATTCCAACGTAATAATCACTGCGATCACGAAATTCGATATCACGTAGTTTCACGCGCTCGCCAAATATTTTTTCGATTTCTTACGTTACAACGGTGATGCAACAGGCGAGTGAGTTGACAGTAGAGAAACCACCGAAAGACCATGATGATGCAGGCGCATGTATCGCGTCGTATGTCAAAAGCGAGCCTCGTGGTTACGAGCGCTTTCCTCGAAAGCGGGATTTCCTTATCTGCGAATGTCGCTGAGATTACTTCTTATCAAAGTTTAATGAATGAAACACATCTGGCAATAGTAAAGTAAACTATACTCGCAGAAATACCTGCTTGTTGCGTTTGCTCTAAGTTCCACTGTAGTTATTTAAATTTATATAATTAAGACTTCACAATTGAGAGGAGATTGACATCACAATTCGACAAGAGCTTAAACAGAACACGTTCAAGTCTGTATCAATGTGAGTAATTTATCTAACAATACGTCTAAGGAAACAATTTACTACTTTGTAAATACAGTACAACAATTTAATATTTTATGAATACAGGAAACAATTCACTACATTATAAATACAGTATCTAATCTATCTGCAAAGAAATATAACTAATGTACGAGATTCACTTCTCTGCTACGAGATGATCGATACGAAACCGAGCGGTCCAGATTGAAAAATTAGCTAGAAACACAATATTTTTTACATCAATGCTTGTCGAACGTATACGTTGCTTTCGAAGACGATGAAATTAATGAAGTTTATTAAAAACTGTGACACCGAATTCTTATCGAATATCTTGGGAAACTTATTTAATACCACGTGTCCATTTCTCTTCTTCTTTTTCTTTTTTTAATTAATAGGATCAATAGCATTATACTCAGTTAACGCAGTCTTTTTTAAAATTGGAATAAGAAGAATCAAACAAAAACGATCCATCACCGGCAAAGAATATTTTTTGGCTTCGAACTCGTATTGCGTTTCTACAAAGTGGAATATTTTCAGCATGTTTCCCCCTACATAATCGTGCAACAGTCACCACCCTCCAGTCGAGAGAATTATTATCGATATTTTAAGTCCTGTCAATAAGCTGACGTACTTTGCCATTTAATTACAATGCAATCGCAATTACAAGACAAACAAAATTTATTATTTCAGAAATAATGGATTATACCGTTCAAAAGGTTAAATGGCTGATACATAATACTGGGGGTAAGTCAAGAAACAGACCGTCTCCGGACAGACGTCACAATGAAAGCCGTGTACCATTGGTCAAGATTAGCCCCCGTCGAGACTTTTGATCACTGCACAACTGACTCTCTCTCTCTCTCTCTCTCTCTCTCTCTCTGCGTTTATCAACCTCAACTGAAATGCCGAATGGGCGAAGCTCCAGAATTCGAAATAAATAAACGCTATTATCGAACATTGAGATCGATTTAGATCAATCGAATCACCGCGAAATCTCTTGAAACCGCGAGCCTCAAAATCACTCAAAGCGGTGATATTTAACCGAGGAATCAAGTATTAAAAATGATGATGCATGCACTTGAGAGATTTAATTAAAGAAAGAAATAAAAATAAAAAGAACGAGAGAGAGAGAATGGAAACTAAGAAACTGAAAATGTTTAGAATTTAAGAATTTAGAACGAAGTTTTAGGGATTTTGCAGTTAGAACGAAGTTAGGGATTTTGTAGGGATATCACCGATACGGCAACGTCGTACAGTTATGTAGTCGACAATCATAAGGTAGATGATTACTTAATTATTGTGGTTTTAGAAATACTATTGCACATATATCCTAATCACATTTTATTGCAAAATTTGCTCCGATTTGCTGGTATTTAAAAAAAAAAGCTTCCAGAGCGCGAAAAGTTAAAATTGTAGAATCAGATTGTTTGCGCGGAAACGTATCGTGTGTAAACCAGTTACTGTATTTTTCCCCCAACGACGTGAAATAAACAGAATTATACAGAGAAAGTCATTTTCTATCACTATTCTATCGTTATCGTATTTATTGTCTATGATAAAAAACCTTCATGGATCAGTAGGATTAAACGTTGCGGGAGGGTTAATCTAAAACAGTCCGACATCGCGAATAACAGTTTCAATAAGATCGCCATGATTTCCGGTTTCTCTAAATTCGTTGCACAATACGTTTGACCTTTCCTTTACACAAATGCCCTACCGACATCATCACTTTTCTGCTTTCAAAGTGTTTGACAAATAATTCGCAGCAAATGATCGACGGAAACCTACGTCAGAATAATATCTCGATATGTAAATTTCAATTTCTACGACAAAGTTTAAGTTCTCAACTTTTCAGATTTTCCAATTTCTCAATTAATACGTCAAAAACTGAAGAAAAGTCAATTTTTGCAACTACGAGAAGATTCGTCAGATGAATGGAAAATTTGAAATAACAGAAATTTGAATACTTTTATAAAATGTAGCTTGTCTTTAGGAAACGCGGAACGACATTGGGAATTCGAGAAGAAGAAAATATTTTTGTAACATGACATGCGGCTGTGTAGCAAAATCGCCACAATGTATGATAAATATAAGTCGATGACTTTGTATCTCATACTTTTCTTTTCACATCTATCTGTCTCTTTATAAGTTACATGCTTGATAATGACGCAAAATCTTTATGATACGTTCTTCACCATATTCAATTCCAGATGTACGAAACTTTTAAAGATCAAACTTTACAACTCATTCTTAGGATGATTTTCAAAATGAGAAAGATAACATACATACGATTAATTTATAAAATACTCCAAAGTAAAAATGAAGAGAAAATTCTTCAAAATCGCGAAGAACATTGCGCTCTTAATTGCATTTTTATTGAGAAAACCACAAAATCACGAATTTCCGAGTTAGACTTTCAGAATTGATCGAGTTAGATCGGGGATTGAGAAAATTAAGGTAAAGAACTTTACCTGAACTTTTTCGAAGCATTTTCTTACATTACATGATGGGGGTAGATAAATAAATGTTCTTAAAAATAAAAATTTCAAACAGAATAGAATTTATAAAATATAAAATTTTGCTGTTGCAAGAACAGATAATTTGTTCGCAATGTTAAAAAAGTTCTCAATATTCGTAACAAATATTGACACTGAATAGAATAGTATTCAATAAATATAAAAATAGAGTTTTAATTGAATGCTCTAAAATAACTTGGAATACTTTTATTATAAAGTATCTTTCTAAAATATCTCTCTAAAATATTCCTGACCCTCCAATACTGTTTCTAAGTGTATGTGTAACACAAGTATGGGCAGTATTTCGTTAAAAATAAAAATATCTTGTTAATTTCGTTTCAATCATTTATAATGATTGCCGATGATCCTCATCGACAATTACCAATCTTTGTAAAATACGTCGTATAAGCGAGAAATTTTCTTTTTTCGAGCTTTTTATCAAGCGGTAGTTCAAAATTAACCACATGAACGATATTTGAATCAGCCAACAAAAGAAACGCAGATATCCCCACCCACGTGTTGCTAGCTACTAGCTCGGCCTATATAAACCCACGGGCATCACGCAAGTCTTCATTCAAGACTCGCGAGTTCAGGTATTAAGTCGGGAGTACCGCAGTGTATAGAACAGTAGAGTAAACTGTATCACTCGATATTCACGAGACAGCAACCGTGCATTTGTTTGAATTTGCATTCCTTTGCGTGCATTCAGCAGGCAACGCTTAGTCAAGTCGAGCAAAAGTTTCGACAAAGATCACATAGCCCTTTTCGAGCAACCATTCGAGATCCTTTCCTACCTAGACTCACCGAGTATCATTTGCCAATCTTTCTTTCAACCTTTTGCCCCTTCGTCAAATTACTTTCAAATCTACAACACAATCAGAGGTTTCATACATTTTTCGACAAAATAAGTATCCTCTTTCCTTTGTAAACAAGATGAAGACTCCAATCGTATTCGCTTTACTGGGAATTCTATTCGCCGATTATACCTTTGCTGCTGCCATTAAATCCGAGGTAAGAGTTGTATTAATATGATTAATTTCATTGTTAAGTTTATAAGAATAGTAGAATACTGACGATCACTGAAGCAGAGAAACGATTTTAAGTAGTTGGATCATTGATCATTCCCTGTACGAAATTTTCTGTGATACGTATCAAAACTTGCGATGTTTGAATCTCTCCTGCAAGGATCCAAGATGAATTTACATTTAGTAATTTAGTAATTTAACAAATTGTTGAACGTGTCAAGAATTTGACAAATGGCTGAGGGAAAGTCATTGTCTTTACTCTTTGTCCTATGTCTTAATTGAAACTATTAGTCTTGATTCAAACATGAATTTGCAGAAAAAGTGTACGTGAGATGAAAAAAATATTCTCAAAATTTTGTAAGTCGGAGATTGATTTCTCCAATGTAATATATCATATGGTTTTCTAAAATTCTCGATTCATTCGAATCCTATGTATCCATTCTGTTAGATTTTAATAAAGTTTTAACATTTGACGTGCTATAATTTTGCAGGAATTCGCTCAACAACTCGAGAAAATTATTAGGGAGATGCACCTCGATAGCCGGCGTATTCACAGAGCAACGGAAAGTGTAGAGGATCGTCCAAAAAGGAATTGTTATGATACACCCTGCGGCTGGAACACGTATGATTCCGTAACACGACAGGCCACTGTATTCATGCCCAATACGTAAGTTGAAATTACGATTGTGCGTAGCTATCGACTAAATACTTTTTGTGAAACTTGTACATACGATATTTCTATTTAGAAGATTAACATGATGATATGAAATCAAATAACAATTCCACTATTTATATCATAATATAATTTTCATTAATGTATTTGTTTCTTTAGTTGTTCGTTTAACTGTTTGTTTATTGCAGTAATATATTTGTCAAATATTTATGAAATATTAAATATTAGGCAAATATTTAAATGATATTAGGCA
This sequence comes from Tetragonisca angustula, assembly GCA_036937485.2. NCBI lineage: Eukaryota > Metazoa > Arthropoda > Insecta > Hymenoptera > Apidae > Tetragonisca > Tetragonisca angustula. Next base: position 213,735 of record JAWNGG020000273.1, on the reverse strand, counting down.
CATACTCAAATATCTACTATAGTATACTAGATATCTAGTAATATATACTATTACCACACCAGATACAGTGTCTGTCACTTCTTATGAATACATTATTTCACTACAAAAAGATTTTCTACTCTTTCCTTTTTTTCTTTCAGATGCAGATGTCCCGACGACACATACAAATGTGTGCGTACAGGAGAAAACGTGTCGATGAGTGCATATGTATATCACTGTCGACAAAATACAACGGCAGATGATATAGAGGGAGAAATGTTTGAGGATATGGAATATCTTAGATAAGATATACATATATATATATATATTAACAATATATACATACTATATATTATATCAATATATGTACATATATATATGTATATATATACATATACATATTTATATATTATACATTATATCAACATATATTATATATTATATCAATTATTAACTGATATTACTAATGATATTTAAATACTTTTAATAAATCCTTATAGAATAAAAATAAATAAAAATAAATGGAATGAAAATCGAACGAAATTGATTACTACTTAACCTACAGACGCGAGAATTTTAAATTAAATTTTTTATATAAAATAACATTTGTTTAATAATATTTGTCAGAATGTTTTTACGTACAAATATTCCTAAATTCATCATCCATAATTTTCATAAGAAAAATTGTTGAAAATCGTTCATCCTACCTTAATTACGTGGAACGAATCTTCGATACGACACATCAACGATGCACAATGGCAAAATGCGTTGAGTTCCTGGCCATTATCTCCAAATCTGCGAACATTTATGTAATTATTACGTATTAAAATATGCAAAATATATTCAAAATATATCAGTTATTATTTTTATCATTATTTATTATTATTAATACTTTTTATTTATTATAATTTTCATTACAACATGTAATTACAATTTTTACCATATTTTCAGCAGTAAATTACTGTTTTTTGTCTGAAGAAATTAGTCTACATACCGAAAATGTTCATTCAGCACTACAGAGAGTGATTCGCATATATATATATATTTAAGGTATAGTGGCTCAATTTCATTCGGTCCATCATTGACTGCACCTTTAAAAATATTGACAAAAGCATAATTTCATACAAATCTGAAATTTTTAAAGTACGTATTTCTTACATTTCTTTCCTTTTCTTTCACCAAAATCTCCAGATATAAATTTCAAATGTTCGCTTATATCTTTAATTAATTTTATGGATTCGTTCAATGTGTTGCTTCTGATTGTTTAAAAACGAGTAAATGTGCTGTCGATGACTTTTGTCGAATATCTTTTACATACAGCTGCCGGGTAAGTCGAGATTTCATACCATATCAGAATCTGAGCGTATGTACATAAATATAAAATATTCACAACGTAAATATTATTTTATACTTTACTTTGCTACATACATTGCAAAATTTTTTCTACAACGAGGTCCACTACGGATTTAAAATTTGAAGATTTCCTTTAACAATGATTCCGTAATGTACCATTTCCTCAGGCCGTACTTTTTTTCGATTTATAAATGTAAGATATCTCGCACGCTATTCCAACAATTGAAAGAGGTTACACGTTCGAAGTTGTACCTGAAGTGTGGTACAAGTTTTCTCCCCTCCTTTTTCTTTCTTTTCTTAGTATTTTTGATTATATGAAATTAAGTAGCTTCGTAGAGCTACAAAACAGTTGTCTGAAATTAAACAGGTGGACTTATGAGGATCAACAGACTTTAAATGTCTATTATTATTGCCAAATAAACGATCGTAAATATACCTTTCCACAAGTAACGCTAATGAAAAAGAAATAATAATAACTTCAATAGGCTTTTCTTCAGGAACTTTCAAAGTTCATTTAAATAAAAATGGCCGCTTGATCTCACTTGGTAATCACCTTAAATGAAGAAACAAAATGTACAGGTCTAGTATTTTCTTTCACGTTAGCGATGCGAACGACAAATACAATAACGGTAAATATCGCAAATATCGATAGTCTGCGGATATCGCAGAACAATCGACTGCGCGCGCATACACGCGTCAGGTAATGGCGCCATATATAAATTCCTTTTAACTGGTAGCACGCTATAAATTTGAATTTTGTCAAAAATTTCTAACACAAAATTGATGAACATAGCAACGTCATGCAATTTCAACGCAAAATAAGAAACAGAGATGGCAATTGCGACTAGACAAAACGCACAGAACACAAAATTATAAGTTAACCACACTTTTTCTATAAATTCATATAGGAAATTTATCATAAGACAATTAAGCGATAACTAAAGTACTTAAATATTTTATGAATTTTAATCACAAGTTTCATTTTACTTTCTGGGTAAGAACTAGTAAAAAGTAAATGATAAAATCTTCTTCTAATTGATTTTATAATAATTTATAGAAAAATATTCGGCTTGTAAAAGAATTATTCAATTATTTCGAGAATGAATAAGATTAGTTCTAAAATCATTTGAATTTGTATTAAAAAAATAAGATTAAAAATTCATATTCATATTCGTATTCGCACAATACTCTGCAAGCATTTAGGGAACTAGGTTAATTCTAGTTTGAAATTGAATAACCGAAAATAATTTTACATCTTGTTATACTTACAACAATACAGTTATTCATGCTCATTGTGAAAACACATCTTTCATTTATTAAAGAAACGGAATGAATAGGAGAAGCGTTTCATCAATCGAGGATCGATATTTATAATCGAATACAAATGAGCGCTTCGATATCGATACATCGATTTTTTATTTAAATTTTAAAATACCAATTACGAATAAAAGCAAATTTTTATCGAAATACATTGGTGATTTATAAATAACTATTTTTAAATTAACGTACTTTAGTACTGATATTAGTATAAAATTAGTAAGAATAGGTTACAGCATCTCGATAAGAAACTATTCAATAAACAGGTAGAGTAAATTATCTATAATTGTACAATAATTATGAAATAAACGATATTATCGCATTGTCGAACATTGAGATCGATCTAGATCAATCGAATCGTTCTCCCGAGATCTCCCGAAACCGCGAACCTCAAACTCACTCAGAGCGGTGATTTTTAACCGAGGAAACAAGTGTTAAATAGAATAATGCATGTACTTGAGAGATTTAATTACAGACAAAAAATAAAAAGAAGAGATAGACAAATGGAAACTAAAAATATTTAGAATTTACGAATTGAGAACAAAGGGGCTAGGGACTTTGTAGTTTGATGTCACCGATACGACAACATCGTACAGTAGTGTCGTAATTTGAATGTTCTGCCAATCGTAATATAGGTGATTATTTAGTTATCGTAGTCCTAGTAAAACGACTACTCCTAATCACATTTTATTGCAGAATCTTCTCCGACTTGTTGGTATTAAAAAAAAGCCTCCAGAACGCGAAAAGCTAAAATTGCAGAATCAGATTGTTTGCGCGGAAACGTATCGTGTGTAAAGCAGTTATTGTATTTTTTCCCAAACAACGTAAAATAAACAGATTATGCAGAGAAAGTTATTTTCTATCACTATTCTATCGTTATCGTATTTATTGTCTATGATAAAAAAACCCTCATGGATCAGTAGGATTAAACATTGCAGGAAGGTTAATCTAAAACAGTCCGACATCGCGAATAATAATTTCAATAAGATCGCCATAATTTCCGGTTTCTCTAAATTCGTTGCACAATACGTTTGACCTTTCCTTTACACAAATGCACTACCGACATCATCACTTTCCTGCTTTCAAAGTGTTTGACTAATGATTCGCAGCAAATGATCGACGGAAACCTACGTCAGAATAATATTTCGATATGTAAATTTCAATTTCTTACGATAAAGTTTAAGTTCTCAACTTTTCAGATTTCTCAGTTTCTCAATTAATACGTCAAAAACTGAAGAAAAATCAATTTTTGCAAGTACGAGAAGATTCGTCAGATAAATGGAAAATTTGAAATAACAGAAATTTGAATACTTTTATAAAATGTATGCTTGTCTTTAGGAAACGCGGAACGACATTGGGAATTCGAGAAGAAGAAAATAATTTTATAATATGAGATACGGCCCTGTAGCAAAATCGTCACAATGTATGATAAATATAAGTCGATAATTTTGTATCTCATACTTTTCTTTTCACATCGATCCATCTCTTTATAAGCTAGTTGCCTGATAATGGCGCAAAATTTTTATGATACTTTTTTCACCAAATTCAATGAACATTATGCTCTTAATTGCATTTTGCAAATTCACAAACTCACGAACTTTCGAGTTAGATTAGGGATAAAGTTAAGGTAAGGAATTTTAACTGAACTTTTTCGAAGTATATTCTTACATTACAAGACGGGGGTAAACAAATAAATGTTCTTCAAAATAAAAATTTCAAACGTAATAGAATTTACAAAATATAAAACTAACAATTTTGCTGCTGGAGAAACAAATAATTTGTTGGCAATGTTTAGAAATTTCTCAATATTTGTAACAAATATTGACACTGTGTATATATATATATATAGTATTCAATGAATACAAAAATAAAGTTTTAATTGAATGCTCTAAAATAACTTGTTTCCGTGGAATACTTTTATTATAAAGTATCTTTCTAAAATATCTCTCTAAAATATTCCTAATCCTCCAATACTGTTTCTAAGTGTATGTGTAACACAAGTACGGGCAGAATTTCGTTAAAAACGAAAAGATCTTGTTAACATCGGTCCCTCATTTCAATCATTGATGATGATTGTCAATGAGGACTCTCACCGACAATAATCAATCTCTGCGAAGTACGTCGTATAAGCGAGAAATATTCTTTTTCTGAGCTTTTTATCAAGCGGTAGTACAAAATTAACCGCATCAACAATCTTCGAATCGGCCAACAAAAGAAACGCAGATATCCCCACACATATTGCTAGCTACTAGCTCGGCCTATATAAACCCACGGACATCTCCGCAAGTCTTCATTCAAGACTCGCAAATTCAGGTAATAAGTCGAGAGTACCGCGGTGTATAAAACAGTAAGGGAAACTATATCACTCGATATTCGTGAAATAGCAAGCGTGCATTTGTTTGAATCCATTCAGCAAGCAACGCTTGATCAAGTCGTTTCGGTGAGACTCACATAGCTGTTCTCGAGCAACCACTTGAGATCCCTCCCTATCTAGATACTTACCGAGTATCATTTACCAACCTTTTTCTTTCAACTTTTTGCCGCCTCGTCAAATTACTTTCAAATCTAAACGTAATCAGAGGTTTCTTACATTTTTGCAGCTCTACATCGATTTAACAGAGACGTAAGGATTTCTTTTCTAAAATGAAGGCTGTGTTCCTCGTACTCGTTTTACTGGGCAACCTGTTGATCCCCGATTATTTCTGTGCTCCTGCCATTAAATCCGAGGTAAGACTTGTATTAACATGATTATTTTCATTGTCAATTTTATAAGGATAGATACTGATCATCTATAAAGCAGAGAAACGATTTTAAGCACTTGGATCATTGATCATTCCCTATACGAAATTTTCTGTGATACATATCAAAACTTGCGATGTTTGAATCTCTTCTGCAAGGATCCAAGATAAATTTACATTTAATAATTTAGTAATTTAACAAATTGTTAAACGTGTCAAGAATTTAACAAATAGCTGAGGGAAAGTCATTGCCTTTACTCTTAGTCCTATGTCCTAATTCAAATTATTAGCTAGATGTTGATTCAAACACGAATTTGCAGAAAAAGTGTACTTGAGATGAAAAGAATATTTTCAAAATATTGTAAATCGGAAATTGATTCTTTCAATGTAATATATCATATGGTTTTGTACAATTTTCAATTCACTCGAATCCTGTATATATACCACATTCTGTGTATCTATTAGATTTTTGGTAAGTTTTGACATTTGACGTGCAATTATTTTGCAGGAATTCGTTGAAGAAATCGACAGAGTTGTCTACAATGTGCAGTTTGATAAAGAGCGGTTACGTGGAGCATATGAAAGTGTAAAAGATCGACCTGACAGGAATTGCTATGGTTCACCCTGTGGCTGGAATGAATATGACACCGTAACTCGGCAAGCAAAGTTTTTCATGCCCAATACGTAAGTTAAAATTACGATTCTGCGTAGCTATCGACTAAATACTTTTTATGAAAATTGTACCTACAGTATTTCTACCTAAATGATCAACATGATGATATATAATTATACAATGACACTACACTATTTATATTATAGTATAATTTTCATTAATGTATTTGTTTCTTTAGTTATTCGCTTAACTGTCTGTTTATTGCACCAATATATTTGTCAAATATTTATGAAATATTAAACAAATATTCAAATGATTAGTATTCTATTATCAACTATAGCATATTAGATATCTAGTAATATATACTATTACTACACCAGATACAGTATCTGTTATTTCTTATGAATACATTATTTCACTACAAAAAGATTTTTGACTCTTTCCTTTTCTCCTTTAGTTGTAGATGCCCGGATAGTACGTACAAATGCGTACGTACTGGAGAAACAGTATCCATGAGGTCGTATGTATATCATTGTAAGCAAAATACAACGGAAGATGACATTGAAGAAGAAGATCTGACATATTTTCAATAAGAAAGATCCATTCCAAATCTGCAACGGCGTTTATGCAATTATTACATATTAAAATATGCAAAATATATTCAAAATAAGAATTTGTCATTATCATATTTAATTTTATTATTATTTTATTATTATTATTATTTTTATTATAATTTTCATTACAATATGTAATTATAATTTTTTCCATACGATTAGTAAGTTAATACGTATAATAAAAAAATTAATGTAAATTAATATATATTATATATAATATAATACTGCCTTTTATCTGAAGAAATTTGTCTACATACCGAAAATGTTCGTCCAGTATCACCATGCATACCTATGTTATTAAGATATTATTTTATAGTGGCTCAATTTCATTCGGTCCATCATTGACTGCATCATTGACTTTAAAAACATTATTAATCGATCAAACATCGAGATCAATCTAGATCAATCGAATCACCGCGAGATCTTACGAAACCGCAAACCCAAAATCACTAAGAGCAGTGAATTTTAACCGAGGAAGCAAGTGTTATGATGCATGTATTTGAGAGATTTAATTACAGACAAAAAATAAAAAGAATAGATAGACAAATGGAAACTAAGAATGTTTAGAATTTACGAATTACATGTCGGATATCACCGATACGACAACGTCGTACAGTCGTGTCGTAATTTGAATGTTCTGCCAATCGTAATATAGGTGATTATTTAGTTATCGTGGTCCTAGTAAAACGACTACTCTAATCACATTTTATTGCGAAATTTGCTGCGATTTGCATTTAAAAAAAAAAGCTTCCAGAGTGCGAAAAGTTAAAATTGTAGAATCAGATTGTTTGCGCGGAAACGTATCGTGTGTAAAGCAGTTATTGTATTTTTCCCCCAACGACGTGAAATAAACAGAATTATGCAGAGAAAGTCATTTTTTATCACTATTCTATCGTTATCGTATTTATTGTCTATGATAAAAAAAACCCTCATAGATCAGTAGGATTAAACGTTGCGGGAGGGTTAATCTAAAACAGTCCGACATCGCGAATAACAGTTTCAATAAGATCGCCATGATTTCCGGTTTCTCTAAATTCGTTGCACAATACGTTTGACCTTTCCTTTACACAAATGCCCTACCGACGTCATCACTTTCCTGCTTTCAAAGTGTTTGACTAATGATTCGCAGCAAATGATCGACGGAAACCTACGTCAGAATAATATCTCGATATGTAAATTTCAATTTCTACGACAAAGTTTAAGTTCTCAACTTTTCAGATTTCCCAATTTCTCAATTAATATGTCAAAAACTGAAGAAAAATCAATTTTTGCAAGTACGAGAAGATTCGTCAGATGAATGGAAAATTTGAAATAACAGAAATACTTTTATAAAATGTAGCTTGTCTTTAGGAAATGCGGAACGACATTGGGAATTCGAGAAGAAGAAAATAATTTTGTAATATGAGATACGGCCCTGTAGCAAAATCGTCGCAATGTATGATAAATATAAGTCTATAATTTTGTATCTCATACTTTTCTTTTCACATCTATCTATCTCTTTATAACCTAGTTGCTTGATAAAATTTTTATGATACGTTTTCCACCAAATTCAATTCCAGGCGTATGAAAATATTCCTTACCCTTCAATATTGTTTCTGTGATCCTCATCGACAATTATCAATCTCTGTGAAATACATCGTATAAGCAAGAAATTTTTTTTTTTGTGTTTTATGAAGCAGTAGTTCAAAATTATATTTGAATCGGCCAACAAAAGAAACGCAGCTCTATCCTCCTCCCCTCTCAGGTGTTGCTAGTTACTAGTATAGCCCGGCCTAGTATAAATCCACGGTCATCTCGCAAGTTTTGATTCTACAGACGTAAATTGAAATGTTAAGCAGAGAGTAGCCGCGGTGTATAGAACAGTACACGGTAAACTATATTCACTCGTTACTCGAGCCCTTCGTCAAACTACTTTCAAATCTAAGCAGAATCAGAGGTTCATACATTTTTGCAGTTCTACATCGATTAGAGGCTTGAGGATTCACGCTCTCCTTTGTGATGATGAAAGCTGCGTTCGTATTCACTTTATTTTTGTGTTATTCGTCTCTGAGCTGCAGCCAAAGCGTTTCTTTAACTAACCGCTTTAACTATGCTTATATCCTAGCAGTGTTCTGCACTTTGTTTGCTTAACATCGAGATCGATGGGACTTCAACGATAGGCGTACAGCCATTTGTACTAGTCGGTGTTCGGATCTCGTACTTAAGGAATCATAGACCGCTGCAAATTATATTAAATTATATTAATATTGTATCAATATACATATATTATACGTTATATCAATTATTAATTGATGTTACTAATGATATCTAAATACTTTTAATAAATCCTTGTCGAATAAAAATAAATAAAATTAAATACAATGGAAATCGAACGAAATTGATTACTACCTAACCTACAGACGCGAGAGTTTTAGATTGAATTTTTTATATAAAATAACATTTGTTTATGAAATGTTTTTAAGTACAAATTATGTACGTAAATATAATTAAAATATTCACAAATTATTTTATATTTTACTTTGCTACATACATTGCAAAATTTTTTCCACAACGAGATCCACTACGGATTTAAAGTTTGAAGTTTTCCTTTAACAATGATCCTGTGATGTACTATTTCTTCAAGCCGTTCTTTTCTTCGATTTATAAATGTAAGGTATCCCGCGCGCTATCCCAACAATTGAAAGAGGTTACACGTTCGAAGTTGTACCTGAAGTGTGGTACAAACTTTCTCCTCTCCTTTTTCTTTCTTTTCTTACTATTTTTGATTATATGAAATTAAGTAGCTTCGTAAAGTCGCAAAACAGTTGGCTAAAATTAAACAGGTAGACTTATAAAGATCAACAGACTTTAAATGTCTATTATTATTGCCAAATAAATGATCGTAAATATACCTTTCGTAAATAATAACTTCAACAGGCTTTTCTTCAGGAACTTTCAAAATTCATTTAAATAAAAATGGTCGTTTGATCTCACTTCGTAATTACCTTAGATGAAGAAAAAGAATGTACAGGTCTAGTATTTTCTTTCACGTTAGCGGTAAGCGGTGCGAACGACAAATAAAATAACGGTAAATATCGCAAATATCGATAGTCTGCAGTATCGCAGAACAATCGACTGCGCGCGCATACATACTCGCGTCACGTAATGGCGCCAAATATAAATTCAGTTAACTTGTAGCACGCTGTAAAAAATCTTCTCCTAATTGACTGTATTAAATTAAGTTATTAACAATGAATTGTAATAATTTGTAGAAAAATATTCGGCTTGTAAAAGAATTATTCAATTATTTCGAGAATGAATAAGATTAGGTCTAAAAACATTTGAATTTGTATTAAAGAAATAAGATTAAAAATTCATATTCATATTCGTATTTGCTCAATACTTTGCAAGCATTTGAACTAGGTTAATTCTAATTTGAAATTTAATATCCGAAAATAATTTTACATCTTGTTATACTTGCGACAATACAGTTATTCATGCTCATTGTGAAAACACATATTTCATTTATTAAAGAAACGGAATGAATAGGAGAAGCGGTTCATCAGTCGAGGATCGATATTTATAATCGAATACAAATGAGCGCTTCGATATCGATACATCGATTTTTATTTAAATTTTAAAATACCAATTACGAATAAAAGCAAATTTTTATCGAAGTACATTGGTGATTTATAACTATTTTTAAATTAACATACTTTAGTACTGATAGTATAAAATTAGTAAGAATAGGTTACAGCATCTCGATAGAGCGATCCATATTTGTACTTTACAAGAGAAATTTATTTGGAATTCTTTTTTTTTTTTGTACATCATTATCGATTATTTTCGTGCAATGGAAATGCATAATGAAAGAAATAAGCTAGTTTGTAATCTTGTTATATTTCTTACACCAGTTTCTTATCAATTACAGTTATATCATTTGCTCATTATATGTGGTATTCGAATTTTTACTCAAGGACTAAAAAAGTTCTTAATTCAGGAATTAATTTAAAGCCGATCACATTTTATAAACATATTGCACTTTTACAACAATTTAAAACAATACAAAAGAAAACGAAAATGACGGTAGGTCATGTTGTTTTTTATTTCCAATTTGCATTGCTATAGATATTTGAATAAAGTAGAACTGTAATTACAGAGAAATTTTTCTATACATTTGCACTACCAATTAGATTGTAAAATTCGTTCGAATATTATATGTTTTATTTAAACGAATTAATAATTTCAAATAACCTTATTCGTTTAGGAAAGCGTATAAAATATAAGATGAAGTATCGTATGTAATATTTCACTTACTACTCAATATACAGGTAGAGTAAATTATGTATAATTGTACAACAATTACCAATGTTATCAAGTGATATTAATATTGCTAAGAAATTTATTATCATTTCATATTCTTCTATTTTTCCCCAGTAATTATCACTTACCTCAATTCACAGGGTCATTAAGAAATAAGCATGAATTAATTTTGGATTATGACCTGAAAATAACATGGTGAGTCAAATAAAACGATCATAATATTAATGGTTTATTAATATTAATAATGATTTGTGCAAAATATATCAACATTAAATTATTATCTCGAGTAATAAAATTGCCTGTACATTCACTTTTGATACATGGACATACACTTTTAAAATTAGCAATTTCTTGATAAAATACACTATCATCATTCATTATAGTCACAAATAGTCGAGCATCGGAAGACCGCGTCTCTCTTTTCTTTGTTCATCTTTGATAAGATACATAGTTTAATATACAATTGCAGTATATTGCATAACTGAACAACACAGTGTGTCTGTGTTTATATATACGTGATTTCGTAAATATACGTAAAATGGCATTTTCAAAATTATCCACAAAAAACAGAGACGCCGAGACTTCAACTAAATTTGTAGAATTGGGATAAAAATGTATTCAATCAAAAATTTATGCATACATTATTATCCATCCGTATACTTGATACATTACTTTTTATCTGAATGTTTGAAACGAAAACGATTATCTTTTTTCGATCATTATAAACTGATAAGTCTGACTCTTACAAAAAAATTGTGTGCTTTTTAATTTCACCACGCACGGATTTCTTTCTTCGTCCAATTATTATTCTTCCTTCCTTTTGGTGAAAGTTCCGAACATTGAAAATTTGACACTGTAATTGATATCGACAGTAAAAAATGATTTCTAAATTATTAACATGTTTTGCATACCGATGTAGAAGTAAAAGAATTGGTAAAAAGATATGTATTTCAAAATAACGTGAAATAATACCTATAGCTCTATAGTGTCTCGTGCGTGGTGCGTCAATACCTTTCAACGTCTTTCAATGAACACCGCACTCTAATGTTGTCAACAGCTTTGCACTGTACAGGAACACCGCCATATTTTAATATTTTACAATTTCTATCAAGTAGCCTAAAGATCAGGTAAAAAATAAGGCCTAGTTCTTTTTCGTTTCATATGTGTATATACGTACATATGTACTCAATCGCACATCCATACATACATGCACATACATCTGTACAAGCATGTATTTATACATACAATTATACGTATATTGAATTTACGAGAACGGAAACTTCAATCGCGATGTTCGTAAGAAAAAGAGAGTAAGAGAAGTAAGTTATTAAAAACTTCGAATGAAAAATATTTTACATACATATGTATAAAGTTATTATTCGAAAAAAGTACACAGTTTTCTTCTAACTCAATTTTTTGTTACATTTTAGTTATAAATAGAACATCATATTTGAATAATACAACACACTGTGAATCGAAATTTTGACAGTTTCTTTTAATTGCTAACAATATTTAATATCTCAATGACAATCGTGTAAGTCTATAAAAATAAAATACTTAATAAAATAAAATTGGCTGAATCCGCAATATGCTTACAAACGACAATTACATTATGATAGAATATTTTTCCTAAATCTTTTAAGATATTACATAAAGTATCAAAAGTTTTACCGTAACTTTATTCTCTTATGTAAAATCTTATCTGGAAAATCTATATCTAATTTTATATCGGAAAGTACTCGATTTTCGGAAATGAAACATTACGTTTAAATATCTTATATTACCTGATCACAAGCTTGTCTTCAATACAACTAGAAATATCGCTCGTTACAACTGTTCCTCTTTCTAAATATTCGATTCGATAGTTAATTTAGTAATTTATGTTGAAGAAACTTCTAACTTTAAATCCTTAGATAAACAACAACTTTAACAAGTCAGTGATATTTCCATTTGCATTAAATTTCTCATACCTGTACAGTTGAAGAACCAAATTTAGTTAAAAATTTAATGCAATAAGTATAGTGCACAATATATAGACGATTCGATACTTTCTTTTTTTTAATTACCACTTCTGCATCTTCTTTGTTCGCGATAAACTTCGTTGGCAAAATAAGACATTCTCTCGTTGTACGTATGCTCAATATAGTTCAAGAATCAGTCTCAATTTTGCCTTCAACTGTGATAATTCTCTCTTAACTATTAATTTTTTTTTTTTGTAACAGAAAAAATGAATGTGAGATTATCGAAACGAGCTCTCAGTAGTAATCAATATGTTCTCAAAGAATAATAAAGAAATTATAAAAGACGTATGATTATACACATGGTTCCGTTAGAAGATCGGGTTGCAAGCGTTCGACTCGATAACGATTGTATTGTCGGTAAGGCGATCTCGTTTGATCATTGTCCGTAATAACTCGTGTCTTATGAGGAATTAAGTTTTCGTAACGTCCCATCAACCAATCCTGGCATAATCGGTGTTGAACGTCCGCGACATTTTTGGATGCCCATGATGCTAGCCATTGATGGAACTTCGAATTCAAGTGTTTTGTCACGGTTGGATGACACTGTTTAAGAAGTAAATAAATAAACACCATAAATTGAGAAATGTTATAAAAATAAGTTATAATAATCTTTTAACCGTGAAACATACCTCTCTGGCACGGCTGATAGAATGTTGTTTATACAGGAATGCTTCCTTACTAGCAATATAGAGCATTTGGTAACTATTAGGATTAAATCTGCATTGCGTTTCATCAGAATTGATAATGTCAGATGTATCTCCAGTATCTGCTAATCTTAAACCAGGAGGCCGTTTTAGAAGTGCATCCACAGAGTCTAACGATTTTTCTTTGTCTGTTGACCTAAATAAAAGTAAAGACATTGTGATATCATGAGCAAAATTATGATTAAAATTATACAGAAATTTAAATGGTGCTCACTCTGCAGCTTTCTCCGGATGATTGGTATTAGCCATAGATGCTGCCATTAATCTTGCAGCTCTTTTCCTCCACTGTCTAACATTACGGTAAAGAAATACAGGCTTACGTCCTGCCAAGATTCTGCCTAAAGAACTCCAACCATTTCCATCCATCTACAACAATCGTTTTAAGTTAAATTTTTTAACAGTTTAATCTTTTATAATTTGACATATGAATATAAAATTTTAATGATATTGTTTATTGTACTATTACGGGTATTAAATACTAAGTTTCATATACTTAAGTTAAGAGTTACAGCACAATTGCAAAATAATTTATTATAATATTTTACAGATTGTACTAAGTTACAAATATTCCTCTCATATAGAATTCACGCTTTTTTAAAAATAACGATAACAATACAAAGATTTAAACAAAAACTACGATAAAATATAAAAACAAATGAAAAATATATGAAGAAATAATCGATTCTCTATGCAGAAAAAGGAAAACAGAACTTTTTTAAGAGGACTTGTTTAAGATGAAATTAAATTTTTTGATTCTATCTTCACTTTTTATAAACAAACTATCTGTCATCATTATGTGATTGTCATTACAAATTGACACTGAATCGCATACGTATCAATAAGTACACTCTACGAAATTTATTAACAATCAAATTGGAAAAATATGGATAGATAAAAGAATATTCTTTGAAGTAAATAACAAAAAGCGATAAACAAAAATAAGCCATATTTAAAATATTCTGCAATCTGTTGTTTTATCATTTTTTAGTATATTACTGTATGAATAATTAGAAATAATTTACAATTCTTGTTTTAACAATAATTCACAACCATTAATAAGTTGCAATATGTGCAATTATAATAATTAATTCTTACTACTAATAATACTTGAAAATAATAAAACAAATTTGTCTAATAATTTTGTATAAGCAAAAGATGAAATAAAGAAGTTAAAAGTAATATTTTCAGTTCAATTATTAATCTATGTACATTCATAGACGAGAAATGAACTTTTCAAATCGAAAGCATAACAAAAAAGGCGAGATGTTAACACGATTTGAGCGAAATTGTTTGACATTTTTAACTTATGACGGCTTTACTATTTGAAAATACAAATGTGTTAGAAAAGAGATATATTACTCTTAATATACATGTATATATACATACATGTACATACATATATATACATATATTCATGATTATTTAATGTTTAACACTCATGATATAATATTGAAATAATAAAGCAGAACAAATCGAAGCTAAATGAGAGAAAATGTTTAAAACAAAAATCGGATGAAGACAAACATAAAAACTTCAATATCTGAATTAAATGTCTATAAGATTATCAAGTATTTAAATACTTGGTGTTAGAAATATTTGTTTTTCTTTTTTATCTTATTTCAATCGTAAAAGCACAGGCAAAGAATTTTTTTATTTTTGTCGTTATAAAAAATTAATATTATCGGAGAATCAAAGTAATAAATTTAGTGGTACAAAATGATGTTAGACAATAATGTTTAAAAGCATTGTTCATGTATTTCAATATCTCTCTTCTATACAATATTATTGTTTATCTATTATTATATGTATATTTGTTTCATATACAGATTACAGTTACAAAATATATATATATATATATATATATATATATATACATACATATATATATATATATGTCTTATATATATATATAGAGTTTAAAATTCACTGCATAAAGTGAAAACGGAGATATGAGCTTATAACAATCACATAAAATCTGTCTGCACATACGACTTCATAGTCTCAAGGAAACTATATTACAAATGTCACAGTAACGTTTAAATCAGATGATTTGTGGCAACAATTACATACATACATACATACATACATACATACATGTATACATACATACATATGTATATATAATATATATTATATATGTATATATACATATATATGTAAGTGTGTCTGTGTGTGTGTGTGTGTGTGTGTGTGTGTGTGTGTGTGTATATGCGCACACGCGCGTTTTTGTTCATATTCATATGTATGTATGTATGTATGTATGTATGTATGTATGCACGTGTGTGTCTGTATGTGTGTGTGTTGTGTTGTTTAAATTAATTTAAATTTGTGCCACGTTATCTAATGAAAACGTATTGAACTGTTAAATAAATGAAAAATATATAAATACACGTACATATGATACGTGTAGATTCTCTCTTTTTCTATATATAATAGCGCTTAAAATTTTATGATGCAGAGCCTTGTCAGGAAATGCATGTTTTACATTTTATACAAAATACGAAGATATTATTCAATGAGGAAACAACGTTGCGAACACTGCATCTGAAAATCCGTTATATAATTGTGTTATAAACGTATTTGTATAACTGTACAGAACACTATGACAAAGAAAACAAAGAAATAATACCTGCACCTTTCTATAAATTATGACAACGTAGTTTTTTTCTTTTATCTTGACAACAAACAATAAAGCTAACAACATATTTCTTAACGTTCGAGTTTTTTAAAAACCTGAACGCGACGACCCTGAACATAACGAAAGATTAAAAGCACATTTTAAAATAACGAAATTAGTCGACTCGTTGAAACTTGAAAAATAACGAAAAGACGAAGAAAAGAAAAAAATGATTCGATAGAACTCTTTTCATAACATTAAAACCAATGCTTAACGCGAGTTATGTCGTTTAGTAGCTGATAATAGTCTGCACCGTGAAAAAATGATTGAACGTCTTTCAGAATTATACCATTTCCACGGGAAGAACGTAGTTACACGAATAAAAGGTCGCTCAAGTACAAGAAAAAATAAAAGAACGGAAGCATTTTTTCAGTACAAAAAGCGGTAGCAGAAACCGAGAGAAACATTAAAACTGTGAAACCTTTGGCAAATGTTCGAAACTAACTTGTCGGATATCAACGTTCGTACTGTTACGTTTCCTTCAATTAAAGCTACGAATTAAAAGATACAACTGATTTTCTATTTACATGCTACATCATATAACCTTTGCCCCACTACTTATATATTAATATGTACACAGCAAAGAATTATCATACATCGGTATTTCACAGAGGCGCAACAGTTAAGCCAGGAACACACTTGGTCCACGCCAACGATAACGCTACTTCCAGTCTCTTTCCTTTTTTTTTTCTGTTTTCAAAGTTCAAACTCTAACCAATTCATACTATAATTTTACATATCACACTACACCCTTTAAACCAAACAAATCTGATTCGAAGAATGCAACGTAACCATGTGGTATTCGCGTAATTCAAAATCTTTTAAAAAGGCTGGTACCCTATGTCTAATGGCTAGAAAATACATAATTCTATCGTTTCATTAACATACCCTAATTTGATAGTACGGACGAAAAATTTGCCGAGCTTCTTTCGTTAATATCCGTAAGGAACCATAACACACAACCTTTTGAAGTGTATGAAAAATATCAAAAACGTTATTTTATCATGTAATGTACCTTCTTCCAGCATGTGGAATTCTTTTCTTTTCTTTTCTTTTCTTTTCTTTCTTTCTTTCTTTCTTTCTTTGTCTATCTTTTGAAAACGATAATTACTGCGGGAAAGTTAGAGTCATCAGAAGATAGAAAAAGCCACGATTACCCTGCACAACGTAATGTGGCGTGGAAGCAATGTGTTCATGAGTTAATATCCATATTTCCTTTCCAAAGGCTTCACTATATTCGAATGTACGATGACGAAATGGTGGAATTTTACAAGTTAGTAGATGCACACTACCAGTCGACCTAAGTTGCGTATCAAAACATATGTACAAATTTATATCAAATATTTACATATTTCTTTTTAGAGTCTATGTCGTTAATAAATTCTAGAAATTATGATCTTATCTAATTTATAACAATGGTAAGATGAAAATGAATTAAACATTAAGAATTGACCGATATCAAATGTTATGTTCTCTTTTTCTTTTCCTAAAATGCTAACATTTTACATTCATTTATGGCACTGCTCGGATTTGTGTATGCCGTGTCCCCTTGATGTTTCTTTTTTGTCATTTTTGTACATTTGTAAAATGCGTTCAGATGCTTGCAAATATCTTTCATCTCGTAACTAACACTTCTGCTCTAACCAGTTAACTTTACTTTTTCCTTCTCTAAAGAAACTTGAAGTAGGCAATTACGGAGACGGTACGATGAAGCACAGTACATTTTAAGTTTTAACTGTACATATGAAAATTTTCCTTGTTCGTTTCGTTGAACCGATTATTTTCAAGTGAAAAATCCACGGAAAATGCACGTGTTTTCAATATGAAAGCAGGTTAACGAATTTAATACGTATGTCTTACTTTTCCATAAGCTTTTAAAGCTTCAGACAATCATCATTATTAAAATTTTTATCTTTACATAACAAACAAAAACAGAAAACAAATAAAAGTTTATTAGATAACCATTGGATAAAATATAAAAAAATAATAATAATAATAATCGAAATTTAGAAGTTTTCGTACAGGAGTCCAAATGCCACGCATTTCCCTCCATCTTATCAAACAAAAACGTCTTTTTAACTCTAAATAAAAAATTTGATTTAAAAAACGTATCACCGAATGAAAGAATAAATCCTTTGCATAGATGATTGCATCGACAAACAAAACTTACTTTTACGCCGTAAAAAACGAGGAAGCAAAGCACAGTAAATCGTGTGGAGTAGTATTCTTCTGAATGCCATCAATAAATATTTGCGTTTGAAAATTTGGAAAAATTTCTATTGAGATATCTCGTTGTTTTGCTATAAATCGATATTTAAAATATAGAAATATAATTTATAGTTTATGGTTATCGCGTAATATATAACGGTGTTGCAACACACCGAATATATAGAGTAAAGAATGGGGATTCGTAGTGCAATACACTATTTTTCTTTCCTATTTTTTTCCTTATTTTTCTCTTTACTTAATATACAGCACCACAATGGACGCACTGAGATGAAAATCATATCTCTCTTATCTCTTTAAACGTTACGAAAATAAATATATGACTTTCCATTCTTTTTCTTTTCTTTTTTTTTTTCTTTTTTTTTTTTTTTTTTTTTTTTTTAAGCATTTAAAAGAATATTAGTTCATTCTGCTTATATGTATAGAAAATTCTGCAACTTTTATATAATGACAAGCATGAACCAGTGCTCTGACCCTATTCGCATGATAAAGCATTGGTGACAGCAGACCTATATGGCTACATAGCTTCCTCGTATGCTGTTTGTATAATGTTTTTCGTTCCTAAAATACTTTCTACTTCTTTTTTGGTATTTTTGTTTAAGGAAATCAACAAAGATTCTCTTGGAGACCGAGTTTTTTTTGAAAAGGCATCCGACTGCTAGATCAAACGTTTCACACACGAATACCTCTCTGGCATGTTTAAATAGTACGATCACATGAAATAATTAAAAGAAAGTTTCCTTTTAGCAAACTTTCGTTCTTTGGGACACTAGTTGTACACTGAATGGCAACAGTACAACTTCCAATCACAGACATCAAATACGAATGAATGTAAACTTCAACGTTGGCAATGATTATGAAAAGGGATGTGGATCCTATACCTTCTTGCTAATGTCAGTGTTCTTGCGCTTTCTGCCCCTCCCCCCCCTTGCTGCCTGGTCGTTACTCACAGGATGATTGGTTGTTGGCTCATTGTCTGTTAAGGTAGGGGTGTCTTTCGGGCTAGTCTGACCAGCTGGAGCAGAAAACCTCTCAACATATGTAGACCATTTTTCAGATACCGTAACTCCTTCCCTTTCTCTTTCCCTACAACTGTTGTCCATCGCCTCATCACCTTCCGTATCCAACAATTCCATTGTCATTTTACAGTCTTTCTTATACTGCAACAGTAAAATGTTTCGCATTGTATAAAATATCCTTCATTTAACTTACAAAAAAATTACATACACTTTTAATCATAATTTTCATAGAAATTAATTACGATATAAAACGTAATCTCCATGTTGTGTGGAATAAAAATTCAATTGTTAGCATCTATATTATTAGATTATTAGAAATATATAATCAGCTTCCAAAAAAAAATAGTAGTGATAGCTATATCATTCGCGAAACGAATCTTCTGGGAAACAATAGAATTTTTTTAAATTAAATACTTACAATGTATACTTTAAAACAATTTTCATCCGCCATAGCTTTCTCAGCTTTACGTTGATACGACATTTCTGCACCAAGTCTCATATACGCCGTAGCACATAAACCACCTGCACCACTAGTTTCTTTTGGTTGTCGTTGCTCTCGTTGGAATAATTCCATACACTGCTGGCATATAGGATCTGAGACCAAATGCTGTAACTAAGAATTTCATGTTTTTACTTTAAAATTCTGTTGCAATTTTAAAATTATATTTCAAATTTAAAAAATGTTAAGATACTGATATGCGTGTACTTACTTGTCTTACAGCGTATGTTACAACCTTATCTAACGTAAAAGCAATATATGCATGAATACCAAACATTTCTCTTAAGGTATCCTCGTACGCGGTACTTTCCATATTACCGTCTAGAACATTCTTAACCATATCCAAAAATGCTGGGTAGTAATCCTCAATTTCAATTTCATCTATATCAAACAATTTCATCAAGGACATTAAATTATAATGAAATACATTTGTTTCGTAGAAACAAACTCACGATTTATACTTACTTTTGGGCTTTAATCGTAACGCAACAGCTGTACTCTCCTTACGCTGTTGTTTGTACCGTGATTCCTCTTCAGCAAGGGCTACCGCCCGATCGTACATTTTTGTTAATCTTTCACATAAAATATGATGTAACCTTAAAAAAAGGTACCAATTGTTGCTGCCCATAAAGAGCGTATACGCTTCTTCAGGATCGTTCGACATGGCATGAATCGGTACTTTGATATCAGGTTCAATTTTAATCGACGTGGAAGACGGAATCGGAGATACCGGTGCCTTGTTCCTATTCGCTTGGAGGCCACCACCCAATGATGAGGTATTCATCGTTACTGACTGAGAATTACTACACGCTGCTACATTGAGGTCCTCCTTTTCATCTATAACCGAAATACTAATTGTGTAAAATAATTTATTTTGACTATAAAGGAGCAATGTATCCATCAAATTTGATACATTACCATCTTCATCTCTTTCGTCGTCGCTTAGTTCTTGGCGTGGATGGAAGAAAAGATCAGGTATAAAATGCTTCAACAAAAGTTTTATTCGTTGCTTGTCTTCCTTATGGATGGCCGTTTGACGTTTTACGTGATGGATAAGAAGATTAGCTGCATCGTCTAGGACAGATTTATCTTTGTAAGGTAATACAAGATGTGGGCCGGTATTATTTTGGCCATCTCCGCTGCCATCGTCTACTTGCTCATGTCTCTGTAAAATCAGTTATACTTAAATAATGAAATATACATAAGAAAATTCCTACTTAGAGAAAAAGTAAAGTTACAAACCTCGTCATATAGTGTTTCAATTTCGTTAAATAGGCTCTTTGACCTTAGGGCTTTCACATCATTTTGCTTGAAATTAATACCTTGATGATCCAGAGACTTTAAGTAGTACTTTTCGTTCTGTTCTCGCCAGATTTTATTGAAACCTTTTTGCGCCTCCCGCCATTCTTCTTCCTTACTCTTTAGTCGACGAAGAACTACCGGTACAGCTACCACAGGATTTTTCTTAAGGCCATCAATAATGTCGGCCGCCTTATCGCCGTATATCCTTTTCAAAGCTCTCTGATGAATTGTAGGGGAACAGCCACCAAGACAATCGTCGAGTTTGAATTTTTGAAGTTCTTCTTGACTCATTCTACTCATTTTTTTATGGACACCTTCGAGAACTCGGATCGTTGACGCATTAGTTTCTATTACGCCATCCAGCTCAAATCGTTCATCCTCACAGCGGTAAATGAATTCCTCGTACTGAGTTTTCCTAAATATTCCAACCCAATAAAAAATATTTTCATTGTTCAACGCCGCGTGTTATATAAAAACAATTTACAAAACCACAAACCTGGATGTTACGAATGTACTATCTTCTGACCAAGTTGGAAATGAAACCCACGTGTCATTGAGAACTTCTTTACACAACTGCGTTCTTCCTGTACACTTTGGTTGAACGTAAGACTTTGGTAACGCACAGTATGATGCCCCTAGACGCTTGCACGCTGTATAGTCAATCTCCATTGCCAGATCACCTTGCGGTCTTTCTTGATGACTTCGTACCACATTATTTGGTAGAGCCTCAACATTTAAATTGCTACTTGCATTTGTTGCATTGGCATTAGAAGATTCAGGCAAGTGGCCCAAGAAATCTTTAAACCACCGCAAAAGTTCAGGAAAACGACCAAGAAATGGCGTTACTAACTGCACTAACTCAGATTTAGATACTATTTCTTGATTAAATAGAACTAAACATCTGAGGAAGTTCTCGTATACTTCTTGCGACCTCAGCGCTTTACGAACCTAGAAGAATATAATAATACATATTTTAACATAATTCCACTTTTTCTTCTACTAACATTACGAAAATTAGAAATACTAACCTTGTCAAAGAAAGCATAATCATTGAGACTGCCATATTTTCCAGCTTCCGCTATGGTAACACATTCACGCATAGATGATACTTTAGGCTTTTTAAGAGGTGGTCCATGCTGTATATGATGGGAATTTCCAGCCGTTACCGAAGGGGAAAATGATGGACTTCTCTTCAATTGTCCCGTATTGTGACCAAGTTTTTGTAAACTATTAATATCTCGTATACCAGATCTATCTCGCTCCCGTTCGCGATCTCTATGATCGCGACTTTCGCGCTCTATTGTACTAGTACCGCTCGATTCTCGGAGATCTCTCGAAATGTTTCCCGAATTATTATAAGGTGCTTTAGGTCCCAATGGTTTTTTAACAATTGTTGTGTGATCATTAACCGTAGCAGTCTTGTTACTCTGAAACATAGCGAAGAAATAAACACTAGAATAAGAAAAAACAATAAAACTTTGTTTAACAGTAATTTTAAACACGTAGCTTACCAACGAACTTTGTTGATTAGTGGCATCCGGCAAAAATTGTCCAAACTCAGCCAGCAGATCATCTTGATTTTCGAATAGCTTAGCAACCTGACTGTAAACTTCTGCTTCCGTTAGGTGTTTCGCACCACCAGATGCACCAGACCCGCTTGTGCCACCCATATGTCCAGATTCTTTTAGATTTCGCTGCTCTTTCTGATAAGTGTGTAGAATTTCTAGAAATCTTTTATACTTGTCCGGTTGACCTTGGAATCGATTCTGAAATTATTAAAAAATTAGATGAATACTTTAAATTTCTTATTGTATTTTTTCATTCAATACAAACCTTAATTTTATTAACGTAATTAATCGCATGGTTAAACTCAACTGGTTGGCTCTGTTGAGCTTGCCCACTGGTCGGTATACCATCTTGCGCTTGACTTAACGCTTGACTCACAGCCTGCGCTTGAGCTGCACTAACATGTGAATTATTGTATGCCTGTACTGGTGGTGGTGAGGGTGCATGTACTGCCAAACTGTTATTCGAAATATTATTTGCCAACGAATGGTGTATGTTCCCAGGACTAATTTCAAATAGCATGTAAAATACAAATTGTCAATTTATTTCACAAAAATAATATGAAAAATACTATATATGATATTAATTAGCAATATCCTACCCTGGCATTATCTGCAAAACTGGAGGAGGAGCTTTCGCTGGTTGTGTTGGTGGACTTGCAACAGGGGGTGAACCAACATTCACAGTGCAATGATGTTGTGACAAGCTAGTGCAAGTATGTGTTGCTGTCGGACTTGGCATACTAACTGACACTTGAAATGCATAACCTTGCTCATTTGCTTGCACTTCTATTTTGTATCCAGGTGGAAGAAATGTATTGAAACCAACAATAAGCTCAGGATGTCCTTTAAACAAATGGCTGACTCTAGTTATGACTCCTGGTGTATCTATACTTTGAGACTTAAATTCTTTCATAATATCCAAAAAATCATTATACACCTGAAATTAAACACGATTGTAAAATAAAATATTCATCACTGGAACTTAGCTCAAGCAGCATTAAGACCAATGATCATAGAGATTTACCTGAGGCTGATCGCTAAATTTGTACTTTACTTGATCTAAATAAGATAATGCATCTTCGACCTTTAATCTCTGAAATTGTTGGGATCCACTACCACCACCTAGGCTTGTACCTGGTGGGGTAGAAGCTAATGGTGTTACATTGCTAGAATGAACCTATAAGAGATACAATGACATTGTTAGTGAGAAACACAACACAATACTTCAATAAGAATTCTTATTTTCAATGTTTTATCCAAAGTACATGACTTGGATTCATATTTCTATATAATTATAGGGATATTATATACAATCTTCAACAAATATTGATACCTGTAATTTGTTACAAGCTATAAATATACATCATATGATATGAACCTTATGCCTTATCGTTGGCTGCTGTTGGCTATGAACCTGACTTTGTGTTCCAGGTGTAGGCTGTTGGGAACCCATATTGTGGTTACTACCACCACCTATTCCAGCATGTAAACCTCCAGCAGCATTTACACTGCTACTGCTACATGTAGAAGTAAGTCCTGCAGATCCACTTCCCTATAAATATAATTGATAACAATTTCTTATAATCTCCAGGAACTTGGTAGATTATAAATATACAAGTTTGAAATGCAATAAAATTGAAATAAAATGTGTACATAGAGACATACAAGATCAGTTATCTACATAAATTTTATTTAGGAAAAATTGAGTGAAACTTTAAAGATTATATGTTCGTCACCAAATATATATATATATATATATATACAAAAATGATTAATACTGCATATTTATTTTATAAATAAAGGTATTCCATAATACGTATGCGTTATATCACAAATTTATTAACACGATAATTTAAAAACTTAAGCTTAATTCGATAGAAGGCTTTTAAGCGGATTAATTTCACTCGCTCCCGGACCATTCTGTTATATCTGATACCTGAAAGACGATTACGGATGACAACATTGCAAGAAAAGAAATTATTAAACAAAGTTACACTTTAACAAAAAAAAAAAAAAAAATGATAAAAGAGATGAAATTGGAAAAAAAGAATGAGATTAAAAAATAGTAAGAGAGAGAGAGAGAGAGAATGGAAAAATAGGAAAACGATGCAGTTGTTGCTCGTTACTGTTGTTATTACACTGTAGATAACACAAACCTTAATGGGGGACGGAGCCGCGGTCGGCACTACAATTGCTCCAGTATATTGCTGTTGAGCTTGGGCAGTTCCAAATTGTATGCTTCCCGGCATTTCTTTCGAAGCAACTGATCGAACTGCTTGGCCAGGTACAACAACGCCTATTCCACTGCTTGAATGGTACTCCAAACCACCTCCTCCGCCACTTCCTGCACTCACCGACGAGTGCTTTAATGTTGCTGCTGCTGGTGATGCTACCTCGTCCAGCCCGCGAACACGTTTCATCGCAGATCACATTGGAAATGCTACGGATCAAAAAAATCTTATTCAGAGACTATTAATCACACGTTTGCTCAATCCTTAAAAGCTACCGTCAAAGAAAATCACGTTAAATATCTCATTCATAATTCAATAGGAGGTAGAATTAATTATTAACCTTCCGCGGCTGTAGACAACACATAATTATATTATACGACATTATTATAGGACGACGATATTGAAACGAAAATTTTGTTTGTGACAGCTTTTAACGTCGGATCTACGCGATGGGGGGAAACGTGTTCATTCGTCAAATCTCGACGATGAAACATCGACGCAGCAACTCTTTCGCGGGCATCGTACGTTAAGCGCGCCACGAGCAGAAGACGGAAAAGGTGTAGCAGAGTTCGAAAGTGTTCGGTGGTGGTATTGTTTCATTTAAGGTTATAAAGTGACGTGATCGACGATGCATCCGCACTGCCACTCGCCCAACGTAGAACGTAAATACACGTAATGCCGCCGCGTGGAAAAAAAAGCATCCGATAAATCCGCCGCTTTCTTTCAGGATCGATTTCAATTTACGCGACTCGGTATTCGGGAATTTTGAAAGCACCGCGCGCTCGGTCATCGTGTGACAGAACTTCCGTGAAATCTAAAACACCGTGAGCACTTTCCCGTCGTAGCTTCGAACAGTGCTCTGAACATTTCTTTATATTTCTCGTAAAATAATGGTGCAATACGGTGGAATTCGACGAAGAGGCGAAGATTTTTTTTTTCTTCTTTTTTTTTTTTGATCGAAAGCAACGGATTTGGACCGATCGTAACGAGATATTTCGCTGATATTTACGTCGATCTCGATGTGGACACGAAATTATTTTTGTACGGAACATACGTGACGATTCGTTGAGAATATATCATTCGATTCTTTTAATTGATTTTTCGAATAATACAAAATCGTGATCGTGACTTCACATTCTCGCTCGGTTTAAGTTAAAAATAATTGAATTACTCATGCATACAACTGTTACATATATTGCATAATATCAAATAATTGAAATACACGTGGTTTATATTTCCATTATATTATTACTGACGACAAGAATATAGGAAAGAAATTGTATATTAAATATCAGCCTCTATGAAAATATAACCTCTACGAAATCTACTCAAAGATATGTTTAGGTAATATAACCTCTCCAAGAGAAGTGTAATAAATCATTTGGAATTAAACTTCCCCAAAAATTTAGGATAAAAGATATTTCTTTTTTTTCTTTTTTTGTAATAACTACTGACACTTATTATTAAAAAACAGTATTCTTTTGTTAGACTGATTATTAATTACATGTTATTGCTGCTACATTTTGATCTGCCATACTGTCACGTGTACTGTCTTTTGTACCTTATGCTTTGTACTTTATGCTATAAAAAGTAAATAATGAGAAGGAATTAAATATTTTAAGAATGTATTTTATGAATCTATCTGAGTAATGTTTAAATCCGCTCATAAGAAAAAAAATATTTCTGCGAGATTATTCACAGTTTCACCAAAATGTTTTGGCATGTTGGCATCATTTGAATCTGTGAATATATCAATTAGTTTATTATCATTAACCAAATGTAACTACAAAGGATAAATGTACCCTGTATATTTACTCTTATATTTGAAATTCCAAAAGCACAATTACTTTTACGCTCCTGTGTTCATTTCAGCCTTATTCAACGCACCTGAATCATTTTTGTTCCTTTTTGCAACCTTTATCTCTCTGAAGTAAAGGCAAAAGCAATAGCACAGTGATAAACAAAGAAAGAAGAAAATTCTAATTGACAATGACCGATGTAACACGTCGCAGTTATATGTTCCTATAAATCTCTCTTAGCAGAGCCTTAATGTGAGTCTAATCTTATTGATATTAGGTTACAAAGTAAGATGTAAATTGTCTGATCAGGCAAGAAAGTTGCACTGAAACACAAAAGTGCGTTGTAAAAATAATTATAACCTAGTGCTTCTGTAGGACACAGTCTTCTACATCCACATAGTTTATAATGACCTTGCATGGATATAGAAATGTCAGTGACTTAAAGTATGGTAAAAATCTCGTGGTGAAGTATATCAAAAATAGTACGTACCAATTTCCATTTGAAAAGAAGTCGAACGTCCTTGCACCAGAAAGAATTTCGAGAGAAGTTGTCCAGTGGAAGCAAGTGGTCGAGGGTTTGAGGCAGAGTTGCGACCTGCGGAGAGGAAAGTTTTGTGCCGTTCCACGAGGAGATACGAGCGTCGGTGGAGTTTCTTCGTTAGGAAAATTTCGATCGCGGTATCGAGCCTCGGTCGGGGAATTTCGCTGGGACACAGAGGAGACGAAATAGAGCCGGTAAAGCCAGCTGCACGGACGCGTACGAGGCCCGTACGGCTACGAAGTCGTCGAAGCGAGGTTTGTCAGTGTTGCACGTTTCCAAACACTTCCCGGCCCTCGACGTTACGCAATATTCCACGTAAATACATAACACATTTTCCCGAGAGCTCCAGTGAGAAAATATTCGTCCTGCGGTGCTCCTTTTACAAAGGAGTCACCTCGAGTTTCGGTAGAATCACTTTGGATACACTTGGATCCCCCGTCGATATATCGGTTCGCAGTCCAGCCGTCTAAACTGATTTCCTGCACAAAAGCTTCGGCTCCGTTGTTTTTTCACGACCAAAAAATCGACGAAGCCTTAACGGGCCGGTCGGTCTGGTCTTTCAGACAGGAATTCACTATGCTTTCTTGGGCCTTCCTTTCAAAACCATCGAAATCTTGTCGTGTGTGTGAAGAAACTCAGTAAAATGCACATTTTTGCGAGTACTTCGACAAATTACCGCACTTTTTAAAAAAAAACCCAAATGCAAAAGACATACTCGCACTCTCTCGAGGTACAAGGCAAACTATTGGATTTTGTATGGCAAACAAGGAACTGACTGGTCGTATAGCGGGATGAGGAAGGTGGAGGGGATCGTGCAGGACCGTATTCATCCGCTAAGCGTCTCTGTTACCAACCACTCGGGTACCTCCTGCAAAGCGTACGTGTACGCCGCAGGCCTCACGAGACTTCTCTCTTGCAACTTTCATTAATTGTGCATTGATTGATTATTCTCCGGCTTTACTTTTTTTCTCCCCGCTGTTCTCCACGACGAACATATCAACAGTCGCACGTCGACAACTACTCTACTACGTTACAACATGGAATCACATGGAATGTAATCGCTACGAAATAATCGTTTTTCGTCGTGATTAACAATGCCAATTGCCGATCGTACGTTTCTTGAAATCGTGTTCTTTCCCTACGCTTGTCGTTTCGGCCCGCACTTTCTAGTCCCGAGTACACTGACAGTTTCAGTTTCATATTCCAAACATTTCCAATTTCTGTCTCTGCTTCGTGCTTTTACGTCCGTTTACACTGTCGACGGTGATCATATCGTGTATACTCTTGTAACAAGTGGATAACGCGTAATAAGTTAATATTTAAGATATAAAGTGCATCTTACAAAACAACTAATATCTATAGATATAAATACATTGGAGGAAAGAGCACACGAATACTCTCGAACAGCATACCGCCAAAGTTTCATTCGAGCACTTCACGATCATATCAACTTCTCGCATGTAAGTCACATTAATAATTACCAATATACTTCTAACAGCAATGAAACTTTGCACTTCCGAACTTGCCTCCGCTCGAGTATTGTTGTTGGTGCTTCTTAAAGCATATGGAATTTTAATTGCACCGTGCGTACAACAATTTGATAGAAAATTGACGAGACACGCGTAACTCCTTGTAAACTAGAATAACAGCATGGGGCATTTTATGCGAATAGTACAAGTACGTAAAAAAAAAAATACATATATGTATGTATATATATATATATATATATATGTATGTATGTATGTATATATGTATGTATACGTAGCAACCAGATAGGATGATATATATAAAAACACGTACACGTTATATTTTTTTCAGCAAGATGTTGCTCGCGATAATTTCATTCCTTTGGTTTCCGGTTGATAAATACTTTCGTTACGCGGGAACTCGCCTGTCGCGATAAATCATGGCAAAGTTTCGAAGCGAAGGCTCATTGAGAAAAATATCGCATCGCGTCCCGACGAAAATTGAAAAATCGCCTGGGCGCCTAATCTGTCACGGGTAGGTACAGCCCTGAAAATTGTGGCGGCGAAGCCGCCAAGAGGCGCGCGCAGTCCACAAAATATCCAAGCGTTTCCCCGCGGCCGACATCTTCGCGCGGCCAACAGCTGTTCCGAAAGGCGAGCGAACTCCCCATCGTAATCTGGGTCATGGAAACTGCGCAAAATGGGTTGCACTTGCACCGAAATCGCGCATTTCTTCGAAAACCGGCCTATCGTCTCGAGAATTTCGTCTAATCCAATAGACTGAACCAACACGCGATACGTTGCTATCCACACAATAAAATGCCATTCGAAATATGCAAGCTCCCACGACCAGCCGTTGCATATCTGTCAACGTGCTTGACTGGTCCCCGACGAGAGAGCCGCGCGTCGATTGGCGGACGATTTTCGGGCATCGACCTACGCGCGAGCCTCGAAACGTGCTAACGATACTCCAATATACACCGTGTGCACGTGAAAAAATCACGTTCTACCGTCCTGCCTTTTATTAGAAATCCAGCCTCGTCGATGATCTCTTTTCTCGGATTGTTCAATATTGTTTCCAACGCGTCAAGCTGAGCCCAGCCGCTCGTTCCTGCGTTGCGCACGTAAAACGTAATCGAAATCCATTCAATATACATACGTATACCACGTGATTGATTCGGTATCTCTTTAACCTTTATTACTTGTAAATTTCCGAAAATTTATTTTCCAAATTGCGTGTTATCGCACGGTTGTGCACGTGTTGTGATCGACACACGTACGTGATTAAAATTGAATAAATATCCCGGTTAGAATAAATTAGAACATCCAGTTAATTTTGATCTGCAATCATCATCATCCTGGAGCATGTCTTTAACACGTTGACTGAACATGGTTGTTCGTTTAGAAGCTGTTTTCTTTCATCATTTACAAAAAGTTTAAGAAAATCTATTTTGAATGATTGTTGGCCCAAAAATATTTTTGATATACAGTAAATTTAATGTACACTAAAAATATATACTAAATTTGTTTTCAGTGTATATTTAGAATTATTTTGGAAGTATCTTCCACGCAATGTTATTATGTATCGACGTAATACATCTCTTAATGGTACATATGTATCAATAAAGATGATATAAAACTGGAAAGAAACACATTTAGGATATTAAAAGTTTAATATATGACATTTAAACAATGTTTAAGAAAGTAATTGTGGGTATATCTGGTGGAGTTGATAGTGCTGTATCAGCATTACTCCTAAAAAATAAAGGTAATTCATGTGAATGCAACATGTAGTATCATATATTAGTTTAATAACACAAAAGTATTAAAATTAAAGGGTTGTTGAAGGATTTAATGTCACTGGCGTATTCATGAAAAATTGGGACATTAAAGATGAGACTGGGATTTGCAAAGTCGAGGAGGATTACGAAGATGCACAATGGGTGTGCAAGAAATTAGAAATTCCTCTTGTTGAAGTCAACTTTGTAAAAGAATATTGGCATGATATCTTTTGGTACGTATGCGAATGTTTGTATATTTTTCTTGAAAATTAAAATATCTTACTTGTACTAATTTTTATAGCTATTTAACAGAACAATATGAGAACGGATATACACCAAATCCTGATATTATGTGTAACAAGTACATTAAATTTGATTATTTTTTCAACTTTGCTTGCACCAAGCTTCAGGCAGATGCTATTGCAACTGGACACTATGTGAAAAGTAGTTTTGGTCCTTATCTGGAATATTTTCAGCCAGATACAAGTAAATATATAATATAATTTTTTGTTTTTATTGATTTTCCCTTTAAATGTATTAAAATCCTCTTATTCTAACCATTTTGTTAGATGTCAGCCTATTTGAAGCTATAGATAAAGGGAAAGATCAAACATTTTTCTTGTGTCAAGCACCTCAGCAAGCATTAAGATATTCTATGTTTCCCCTTGGGGGATATTTGAAAAAAGATGTTAAACAAATTGCTCGAGAAGCTGGATTAGATAAAGTTGTTTCGAAAAAGGAAAGCACAGGAATATGTTTTGTGGGGAAACGAAATTTTCAAGATTTTATATCTGAGGTAGAGCATGATAAATTCAGTGTATGCTAAATAATTTTCTATTAACGACCAAATAATGATTATAGTACATACCTGACAAACCTGGAGACTTTGTAGACTTGGATGATGGTCAAGTATTGGGAAAACACAGGGGCTTTCATCATTGGACTGTTGGACAAAACATAAGGGTTGAAGGTTTACCAGCTCCATATTATGTGTACAAGAAGGATGTTGACACAAATAATATTATTGTAGTATGTAGAAAAAAATGTTAATTAATTAAAATTATAATTATTTTTTTATTTGAATTGAATGTTTATATGTCTATTAATGATAATGTTTATGTCATTAGGTAAAAGGAACAAATCATCCTGCACTATATTCAAATTTTATAATAACAAAAAATCCAAACTGGATATCATCAGAGCCAGAATTTAACAGCTTCTCTAGAATATTAAATTGCAATTTTCGCTTTCAACATAGAGATCCCTTGGTGCCTTGTACAGTTCACAAAAATTTAACGAATCAATTGATAATTCATCTTAGTCGACCATTAAGAGCACTTACAGAAGGACAGGTAAAGCTTCTTGTATGTTGCTCTTTTTAGGTCATATAAAATATCTAATAGTATTTAACATTTATTTTATTTATTATAGTTTGCTGTCTTATATAATGGAGAAGAGTGTCTAGGTAGCGCTGTAATCTCATTTCGTGGACCATCGTACTACAGTCTGAAACAAGAAGTAGAAATGAATCATCAACAAAACGATGAGATGCGAAAACAAGTTGCGAGTATATAATATTATATATAGTGTACTTTATTAGAGAAAAATAAATTATATTTTAACATAGTTTTATTCATTGAATACTTTTATTTTTATACTATAACTCTTAATTAAAATAAACATCGTTTCAAATTTCTTTTAAGATTTCCTTTTGTCTTTACGTTAATCGGTCAATCATTAATAAGTACAACAAAATCTTCTTCCGTGAAATCATCAAACAAAGAAGGATCAGTCATAAAATCGACCTGAAGTCAGAAGTAAAAGAAATTCCTTCCCACTTATATACTCGGAATCTTTGGTTAATCTGTCTCGTTATCGAAAAAATGACGAAATAACATCATTCTAGTGATTCAATTGCAGACTTTATCAATCATATCTTCACTTTCAAACTTTGTACATTCGTCAACGCCCGCGAGTAAACGCGATGACGACCGCCGAAGAAAACGAAATTTATGGCTGTAACATAGTATATTGGAACTTTATGTCAAACCACGAAGATTGTATCAATAGAAGGAAGCCACAAATTTACAGTGAGTTCATTTACAGCAAGAAAAATCTTCTACAATGTAAAATAATCGATGTCGATCTGATCGGTGCTACGTTAAATGTTCCTTGGATCATAAGTCCATGGAAATTAAATTTTACATTAGAAAAAGAACTAACGAACTAACGGAAAAGCAGAGAAAAGCTTAGCAACTGACGATTGACTTTTAACATTTCCATCGAAAGATACTCTTTTTACCGGACGAAGACTCGGCGTTCTCTACCATGCTTGAACAAATCTCGGAGTATTTTCGCCGAAAGGAGCTTGAAAATGCGTTTGACGCGGCGGAACGACAATTGGCGCGGTGTGCGACGAAGGGAAAATCGGAACTACCGGTCGTTCCGTTCGTCTTTTGAAGTTCCTACGTTCATCTTAAAATGGCAATCAGTGCTGGCGATGAGAAAAGACTTAATAACGGCCAGGTCACGTGTAGAATGTAAAACAGCGCGACGCGTTATTGAACGATAACTGCAAGTTATTAGGGTCGATTGACGAGTAACTGGACGTAAGGAGCGCGTAAAATGCCTCTCGCGGTGTGCGTGCACGTACAGAGCTCCGCCTCGATTGTTGTTCCCATCGCCATTGGCGTTGACCGCCGACGTTACATACGAAAATTACTCCCCGTACAAATGTCGCTAGGACTAATTTGACCGTACGCGCGATATTACATTAACATTCGTGCCGAGATCGGAGCTTCACAATAGAGTTTCAGTCGGTCCTCCTCTTCACGGGCGCACGGTGCGCGCACCATCGTTGAAAACGGTGCTCCCGATTTCGATCGAAGCTTTGTGTCCTCGATCCGTGTGTCATCGCCATTCGATAAAAGCTACAAAGTACCAAAAGCAGAAAGTCAGAGAAATGTAAAATCGCACGGGGACCAAGGAGTCGCAGCGAGTCAAGGGCAAAGTAGATTTAATCTTGCCTGCGAAACGAGCGATACGCGAGTGTGACTTGTGACTGCGCAACGTGTTACGATGAAATAGAATAGGTAAACCGACTGGACTGAGAAGAAGGGGTCGGCTTGCTTTCAGACAAGATGAGGAGCGCAAGTAGCTTGGATCAGTACAACGACGATGACTTCTTCAGCGGTGGACCTTGTCCTTCGTGTCGGTTAGCCATCAACAAGGAAACCGGTCGACTCAAGTTCGTAAGACGTCCAAAAGCTTAATCTAGCGATTATCTCAAAGCATCGGCCGATCAGTTGGCATCGGAAATTGGAAACTACTGTTTTGGGACCGCAGGTGGTGCATGGGTGGAAACGATACTTGGCGCTTCCGTGTGAAACTGATGCTCTTGATCCCAGCCGTGTTGCTGCCGATCACTATCATTTTCATCGCTCTGTCCCGGTCGCAGGTGATCGGCAAGGCTCCTTATCACCGTACGTATTTGGTCCAGACGAGAAGGCAAGACGAGAGGACCGAGGAGACCTTACCGCGTAAGTCTATTGCCACAGAACATACAACGACACGCCCGTGAAACGAACTCGATATTAACGACGTCCGGTTCGTTGGCTGCTCGCGGAGATTTGAATAGCGGAATAAAGTAGCCAGATGCATGGCTCGTGATTTATCGATTACCGTACGGGGGAAAATAATTCGAACGATGTGTCTTACGACGGGGATCGTAACGGTGTAGTTGAGAGACTTCTTGCAAGTCGTTACTGTAACTTGTTCCAAGGCTGCTCGCGTACAGGAAGGATATTTAAATTTAATCGTTTTCCTGTCCTGTCATTACGGACGTCTCAGTCGGTCCGTTCTAAGATTTCAAACATGTACATATATTGGTAATGAACTCTTGTCGCAGTAGACGATGAACATGGGCTGAATTAGTTGAATATAGGTCACGAAGACAGGCAGACGATTGGACTTTTGCAAATTAAAGGCCCCGGTAGTGTCTTGTGCGACGATGCCTAACAAACAGAAAAGAAAAAAAAGATTCTTAGAAAATATTACAAAAGTTTCGAGAATACAAGTAAAAAAAAATTAGAATATGAAACGAATGAAAGGAGAAGCGTATTATTTGTAGAAATTGTTGGCAGCGACCAGTCGCAGCGAGACCGAGCGGGCCGGTGAAGAAGAGGAGGAAGACAGAATCTTAGTACCTGGAATGAAAACTAGCTACGTGCCAGTGGATGCTCTACACTCGTCACGACAGCTCGAACGACGCAAGAGAGACCTGGACGGGGTATTATTTTATCCAAAACAAGCAAATTCAAAGCGACTTTAACACCGTCTGTCCTTCTCAGCTTCTTATTTCTTCCTTGTATTATTATTATTTTTTTTCACCATCTTTAACACACACACGCGCGCACATAAGAAATACAAAAATCGATCCGTCCGCCTTTTCGTATCTACGATCCATTGGCTTCGAACGAACAGTATGACCAATTGGCGAAAAATAGTCCCGAAGAGAGTGCGAACGATCGTTTTCAGGATAGTCGGGCGTCCTCCTCACCTGACACATTCAGCGCCGCGTCCTCTACGACGTTATATTCGAATCGACGCGATACGAGGATAGGAGATTGGGAAACGGGCAACGATCTGCTCAGATCTGATGCTGATATCGAGAATCGCGAGGCGCTGGACGAGCGAAAACGAACACGTGTGAGCGATGATCTGAGTCTTTTTAAGAAGTAACCGTGGTTCTTTCTCGTATCCTTTCGCCCGGATTTGCAATCCTTTGCAATAATAAAAAAAAAAAAAAAAAAAAAAAGGAAAGAAGAGACATATGTGAAATGGAAAAAGACTGCAAAGGGGTTGTTGTTCCATTGTAAAAAAGGACCAATGAGAATTAGCAGTCAGACGATTGTACATAATATTGCTGAATTATGAAATTTCTCGCGAGCCTTGCAACGAATCGACAAAGGTATTTTTCGATGATAACTTGAGCAAGGAACGTTCCAGAAGAGAACGAGCCACACACTCGCATAACGAGTGTCGTGTTCAGCGACGTTAATTAGAGTTAATCAACATTGAATTAGCGTTACTGTTGTACTGTATAAATATCGATCGTCTCACTGCCAATCATCTCGTTCCGTGCAAGGTCAATTAAATTTGACGTGTCTTCACTTCATGGCCGAAACAACTCTGAAATAAAACAGAAAAAAAAAAAAAAGAAAAAAGCCACGATGCCTATTGTATATACACGGATATTGATTAACCTCTTAGCTGTTAGGACATTGCCCTATCTTCTCAAAAGAAACAAAACCCTCATTTTTGCACGAATGTTCCGATGCAGGATCAATGGATAGACCATAACGTGGAGAAAGTAGACGATCAGAATTCCGACGAAGATCTGTACAACTACTTGGACGATTACTACACCGAGGTGGATGCTGACGAGGTGAAAGAGAACTCTGAAACAGTACAGAGCAACGACCGTCAAGAGTAATTGTTCAAAGAAAAATGTCGGCGAACTGCGAGAATTGCCAAGATACGAAGATTTCCTCCATTTCTTCCTCAGATACGACACGCGCAAGAACGAGGAACTCCGCGCCAAGTACGACAACATCGAGGAACCGCCTCAGGACGAGTCGGACGAGGGTGAACAGGGTGGAAGACACTCGATCTCCATCGACGACACGGACGCCAGTTTGCCAATTGCCGACGACGACGACGTCGACGACGCTGGCGCTGATTTCCACGCGTTTTGGAAAGGCGAGGGGAACGCGCGGGCCATCAGAGAGGCTCAAGGTACACTTTTGCGACGTTCACTCTTTAATCACCTCTGCGTAACTGCCGCTCATACGCTTTTTAAGAAACAGATATTCGCCGCAGCAAAAATCATGCTCAAGTACATGGACAGGGGCGCTGATCCCTGCGAGGACTTCTATCAGTTTGCCTGCGGCAATTGGGCGAGGCACAACCCTATCCCGAAAGACAAGGCTGCCTACGATACCTTCGAAATGATCAGGGAGTCGTTGGACTCGGTGCTGAAAGAGCTGCTCGAAGATCCTATAGCGACGGGGCTGGACACGGACGACGCGACGATCAAGGCCAAATATCTGTTTCAAAGTTGCATGAACTACGGTGAATTGTTTTTTTTTTTCTTTTTTCTTTTCTTTAAGTTTCGCTCCGTTGCTCGGAGATGGCCGCGATGTCAATTGGTTGTCAATTTTTTTAACACGATACATGTGGCTAGAGATCTTGGAGCAACGCATGGAACGACCGCTCATACAGCTTCTGGACGAGCTCGGTGGATGGCCTATATTGAGACCGGACTGGGACCCAGAGAAGTTCGACTGGCTCCTTCTGGTCGCGCAACTGAGGCTCTACAACAACGATATTCTCATTTCGGAGTGGGTCGCGCCGGACATCAAGAACAGCGATCAGTACGTAATACAGGTGAGAATTCTGAATTTCAAGGTCTCGTGAAATTATCATACAATATCCTGAATCCCTCTGCACAGACGCAAAGATAAAAAAAAAAAAAAAGGAAAATGAAATGTTAAATTTAAGGAGAGATTTTCATTCACAGTTTGATCAGACGTCGCTGGGTCTACCAACGAGAGACTATTTTCTCCAGCCGTCGAACACGATTTATCTAAAGGCTTACAAGAATTACTTGATAAAGATTTCCACTCTCCTGGGCGCGTCTCTGCAAAACGCCACCAAAGACGCCGACGAACTGATAGAATTCGAAACGAAACTCGCCAAGGTGAGCCAATTGTAATTTCAATAATCTTCTTCTCCTCCACTGCTCGATGACCGACTTTCACGTTCCCGCAGATCACGTCCTCCCCCGACGAGAGAAGAAACGTTTCAGAACTATATCAAAGAATGAGTATAGGAGAATTGAGGGCTCTGGTGCCGCAAATTAACTGGCATCGGTATTTAACGATCGTTCTGGCGCGACCGACAAACGTTTCCGAGCCGGTCGTTGTCTACGCGTTGCAGTATATTCAAGATTTGGTGAACTTGCTCTCGAAGACTAGTCCACGGTAGAGTATTTCAATAACAAAGGACGGACGCTGTTTCGCAGATTTAACTTAACCAAACGATGTTTCGAGCGTGCGTCTCGTTTGCAGGACTATCGCGAATTATCTTCTCTGGCGATTCGTCAGGCACAGAGTGAACAACCTGGACGATCGGTTTCAAGAAGCGAAGCAAAAGTTTTATTACATTCTGTTCGGCAGGGAACAAGCGCCGTCCAGATGGAAAAATTGCGTGGCACAAGTGAACTCCAACATGGGCATGGCTGTGGGCTCCATGTTCGTGAAGAAATACTTCGACGAAAAGAGCAAAAACGACGTAAAACTTTTTTCTCTCTTTTGTCGGTAAACATTTCAAGCGATTTCCAAAATTCAGTTTTCTGTACGCATCGTAGACATTGGCCATGACTCGCGAGATACAACGATCGTTCAGGGAGCTTCTGAATCAAACAATCTGGATCGACGACGAAACGAAAGAATTGGCTACGGAGAAAGTGAACGCGATGCTGCTGAGGATCGGCTATCCCGATTTCATTCTACAACCTGAACTGCTGAACGAACGTTACAAGGATGTAAGAATCGTCCATCGCTACCTCTTCCCCTCGAGACTGAACGATGTAATGGAACAAACATACCTAAATCCTGGTGAAACTCGCAGGTCGTCATCCGTCCAGATAAGTACTTCGAGAACACGTTGAACATCTTGCAACATTTGACCAGGGTAGAGCAGGATCGACTTGGCAGCCCTGTCAACAAGACCCTCTGGAACACTGCGCCTGCAGTGGTCAATGCTTACTATAGTCGCAGCAAGAATAGGATAAGTCAGTATCGTTTCCCTTTATATCGGGCTAGAAAAAGAAAGAAAGAAAAAGAAGAAGAAAAAAAAGAAAAAGAAAGACGAAACGAAAGATCTCTAGAAATTTTGCTAGAGCTTGATTGTACTTGATTTTTCTTCTCTTCTGCGTCAGATAGAAGAGAAAATTGACGACTGATCGTTGAATTACTTTCCATCCTCAGTGTTTCCAGCCGGAATACTACAGCCGCCCTTTTATCACAGATACTTTCCTCGGAGTCTGAATTACGGCGGGATCGGCGTTGTGATCGGCCACGAGATCACCCACGGCTTCGACGATAAAGGTCGACTGTTCGATAAGGATGGTAATCTACATAGATGGTGGAAAGACGAGGCTATTTACGGCTTTCACGAACGAGCTCAGTGCCTTATCGGTAATCGGCGAGACATAGACTCCCTTTCAACTTTTGTTTCAACTGGCACGAGAAACTGTTTTTTTAATGTTTCAGACCAGTACAGTCATTATATCGTGAGCGAGGTCGGAATGCAGATTGATGGAATGAATACACAGGGCGAGAACATCGCGGACAATGGCGGCATTAAACAGGCTTTCCGAGTGAGCAATTTCATAAACTGCTAAATTTCTTTCCTAACACGTCCTCCATCCTCCATCGTTTCTGGTTTTCATTGCTCCATTCTCGTTTCTCGTTTCAACAACACGTGAAGACTTTTAACGTTTTAGCAGTTCGACCTGGAAAATACGGTAATGTTAATGACGGCGAGAAACATGTTGCTTCCTATATCTTTTTTTTTTTTTTTTTTCGAACGATCATTGATCGAAAGATTTTCAACAATTGTAAGTCTCGTAAATTATTCGATCTGCTTTTGTTTTCAGGCTTACGAAAGATGGTTACGAACGAACGGAGACGCCGACGAAACTCTGCCGGGCTTGAACGCGAGCGGAAAGCAATTGTTCTTTCTCAATTTCGCGCAGGTGTGGTGCGGCTCGATGAGGCCGGAAGCTACCAGGAACAAGCTGAAAACCGCCGTCCATTCACCTGGCAAGTTTCGTGTGATCGGCACATTGTCGAATTCGGAAGACTTCGCCGAAGTATTTCATTGCCCGCTCGGTGCACCTATGAACCCAGTTAACAAATGCTCCGTTTGGTGATCGAATAGTGTGCTTGTTCCTCTTCTGCCAAATTCACCGTCGTCGTCGTCGTCGATCGTTGTGATCGAGTAAATTAATCGAAGCCAACGCGATGGAGAAAAAGGAAAAAACGAAAACAAGTGGTTTCGTTGCTCGAATTAGGCGAAGCAACGCGATGCTTAAATGATGTAGACGCAATCGTTGAAATTAATCTTTGCATTTCGAAGGGTAATCGTCGAATTTCGTTAGAATTCTAACGAAAACCACATAGTTCTATGCTTTCGATGATAGCTGACGCTGTAGATTGTAAGATTTACTTTGAGATTAGCAAATGAAAGAGGTAGAATGAGAGAAATGATGAAAACGGTCATCATTTCGAGTAATTGTAAGTTAATTGTTTTAACGATTTACGGGCATGCAGCTACGTACTCGATTAGGTACGACTAACTAAAAACACGTCGTGTAGCAATAAATAAAAGAGGATTCTTTCGCGTGACACTGCGACTTGACGAGTCCATAAGTATCGCATAAGAGAAGTGTCCTCGTAGATGTTTCGAACAGCTGCGCTGTTCAGTCGCGTTAAGAATGAAATTGTAAGACAAAAACCAAAGACAATAATAATTTCAGACAGTCATAAAAATCTTTACAATCTATTTCCCTGTATATCCACACACTACTACATGTATTGAATTCTTTCGTCGTTCTATTTTAGCTTACGCTTCTTGTAGATCTTTACCCGATCTTACGGAATAATCTGAGCCGCTGTAATCATTCGTTACATCCACGTGATCGTACATACTATGAATATAAACTCGTTCACGTTACATCTTTTATTCTTCCCTCTTTCCTTCTTTCTTTCTTTTCTTTTCTTTTCCCGCAACAAACTCTTCGCGAAAAAGAAAAAACGGGAGCGTAGAGAAGATCTCGTCTCAACGTTCATAGTCTGTCACACAAGTCTCGCAACGTTTCCACGAAACACACACATCGAAGAGGTCGTTTGTTATTTTGTCGATCCGGCGTATGCGCCGCTTCCTTTCCCTCCTTCTCACTCTTTCTCCTTTTTTCTTTCTTTTTTACAAATCTCTTAGTCTCGCATAATATAATAAATAGTGTAAAAATCGTTGAACATCGCAAATAGGGTATCGACGACACCGTGTACACGGCCGTAGTCTTAATAAGAAAGTCCGCAGATATTCGTCTCGCAAAGGGATAAAAAATACAAGGAATCAACTATTTGTCTGTAAATGCAATATCGATTGACTATCTTGTTGCCTTGTACTATGGTACTCTAAATGACATTGAAATACCTCAATCGGAATAACATGTTCGAGCGTGTCTGAATAAATAAACTTTCATTCGATTCTTATTGACTGGTCGAGGCATACTTCCTCCCCCTTCCTTTTTCCTGTCGTCGTCATCGTTCATTTTTGTTCGTGAGATTCTTACAGCGAGAGGGAGAAGATCCGTGCTAGCACACGACAGTGCAGTTATCATCGTCGTCATCACACTTACTCGTACAAACTTGCACGCAGAACCGGGGGGGAGAGAATGTTCCATCAATTGTACAATCCTATCTTTACAATTTATTTACGTATTGCCTTTCCCTTAACGAGTAATCGGTCGAGGTGGCATGGAAAAATAAAAATTGTACATACATCGAGTTCTCGATTATTTAGTATAAAGCAAATTCAACAAAGTACGGCGGTTCGTTTGAATTAGAAGAACAATTCTGAAATTACGCTCGCCTACGGTTTGAAGTAACTTGCAGTTGTACGATTCAATCAACACGAAAACTGGAATGGAATATATTTTCATTCACAAAGATCGATAAAAAGTGTTGTCGGTGTTATTTGTCCTTCTTTTCGTCTAAGCGTAAAATTCAAGAGTGAAACGATAATACAATTACAACAACTGTATAATATGCTTCATACTAATTAATTTTCATAGCATGAATTAACACTTGATTACAGACGTATTTGCAGTCACAAGTTGTACTAATAAATCAGGAATTTTGCGAATATCATCTCGTATTACTGACACGCTTTGCTCCTTCCTACCTCGTTCCTCTCTTCTTTTCTTCATCGAGACACAAACCTTCGTTTTGACGCAAAACCTTCGTTTCGCATTTCGTAAATTTGATGTTCATATACCCGTATAATTAAAAATACAGCCATATCATAACATTGTAATCGTTATTTGGAAAAAAAAAGAAGCAAAAAAGCAGATCAGTTTCAAGGAAATATGAAACTTTTACTTTTTAAAGACTAAAATGTTTTATAGTCCAATCTAGGAAATCTTTTAAACTGATAGCCGAGATAAAAAGATATTATATAGTGAAAATAATAGATAAAAGAATCGTCGCGATTACTTCGAGGTAAAAAATGAAAAATAAAAACGAAACATAGGAATATTATCGATAAAACATATATATATATATATATATATATATATATATATATATATATATATATATATATATATATATATATATATATATATATGTATAGATTTAACGAGGATTATTTTTTTTTTCAATCTACATGCACCCTGCGTTAAAAAAGCACGCTTTTTCGCCATCGTTTCTTTTTCTTCTCTCGAAAATTTATATATAGTATCGCG
Organism: Tetragonisca angustula; assembly: GCA_036937485.2. Classification (NCBI taxonomy): domain Eukaryota; kingdom Metazoa; phylum Arthropoda; class Insecta; order Hymenoptera; family Apidae; genus Tetragonisca; species Tetragonisca angustula. The sequence continues at coordinate 171,389 of JAWNGG020000273.1, read as the reverse complement.
TTATACACATTCTCGGGTGATATTAAATACCACATGGAAATTCGATGGCCTTAAATCTATCTTCTCCTTTTATGTATAGCCATTACAAATTTTATATATATATATATATATATACGATAGTTTAGATTCTTTATTTTCTATGACGCTTTATCAAAATTCGTCTATTATATATATATATATATATGTATATATATATATATATATGTGTGTGTGTGTGTGTGTGTGTGTGTGTGTGTGTGTATAAATATATATGTCTCGCGTTTGCTATTTCCGTCCACCTAATTCAAGGTCAAGTGGAAATGTACCTTAATTTCCATTTTTCAACTTCTATTACCATCATTACGTATACGTATTGCATTAACAAGTATCTTCACTTGTGCAGAAACTGGTACTCCAAAATATCCTCCTCATCTGCAAAACAGAAACGTGCGTCTTATGTCATAAGCTTCGTGGAGAATCGTTTTTTTCAGCTGCACTAAAAGGACATACTATTGGCGTGTCTGGGAAATATTTAGACGACAATCTAAACGAAAGAACGACGAAAATAAGAAACGTGTACGATACGTACAGATACAAAAAGATGACCAATGTCTGCCCTGCATTTGTACGTAATTTATATGCAAGAGTAATTTTTGTTGCAAACTACATGACAATATACACGAGACAAGTGTTCTACTACTAGATAGGTGGTGGTAGACGCATTTTTGTTATAAATACTCGTACGATGCTAAATATATTCGAACAAGCATTGGAGTGCAAGAATCATCAAGACAAGATCGAAGATGCACGGTCATTGTATTTTTATTATAAAAGAGCGAGCAAATAGTTCCTTTAACGTAGCTGTAAAAGTAAGGGAGCACTTTCGCCGAAACGAAATGAAAACGAAGCCAGAAAGGAAGAAAAAAAGAGGGGGGGGGACCCGACGATAAAAGTTAAGTAAACGGAGGATTATTTTCAAATATGGATTATTACTTTCTAACGTTTGAAATTCAAATGAAGAAGCAAAGATATACGGAAAGAAAGGAATCAACGGTGGGTCACTCGACAAGTGACAAAATAAAATCACACTCACAGATATTGTCTCTGCTATTGTTGTCCAAATCGCTAGTCAGTGTACGAGTTTCCTCGTGCATACGCCGCTCTGCATCAATCGCCAGCGCAGCACAAGGCACAAAAATGACTCGATTACGTCTTTGACATGATGTAATCCACATGCGCGCAACGTAAGTTGCAAAGGGGAATTGAGTCGTTTTGTTAGACAGAAAGCAGCACGTCCTTTTAGAGCGGCACAATAAATAGAAAATAAAATAAACCAAGTTTGAAGTATGCCCGCGAGTCGCAAAATTTGTATTTTCACGGATTTTCTTTTCTTTTTCCCCCACTCCTGGCATGGATTTTAAATTACAGAAGTAATAAACGGAGCTTATCGTGAAGCTCTGCAAATACTAATTTTGCGCTTCTCAAACATACTGTACAACCTGTCTGCAACATAAAATATGTATATATTTTACAGAATAATATATAATGATTGGTATCATAATGATATTGATAAATCAGTTTTTTCGTAAGCTACCTTCTTAAATATCGAATTACATAATCATTTACGGTAAAATGAAAACGTCCGTTGAAATTAATGATTAAATGCCAGTGCGCAATTTTCCAATGAAATCTTTGCATTGTACAATCTATGCGTTATATGTTTATCAAACCGGTAAAAAAATTCCTTGCAATGCGTAATAACGTTATAGTATTCTCTACGAGAGAGACAGTATAAAAGGTGCCTATTTATCGATAATTGTTAAGAAAAGGGGCGTAAATGAGAAAAGGCTTTTATTCGTTATTTTTGGAAAATTGCACGATTAGACAATCAAGTTTTCAAACATGGTTGCATTGTTATGTAAAAAGATATCGATAATATTCTCTACAATATATGTTTTATAAATATTAAGGGAGCAATGTAAATATAAAAAGTAGTAAAATCGATAGAAAAGAAATTATTTAAAAAAAAATTGCTTCTTTCTTCGTTTCAATATGAAATGGTTTGTTAGGAAGAAACACTACACCATATTTGAAATCATTCTCATAGTGTCACGACGCCAATGCATTTATGTGCATCGAATGCAAGTATTTTCTAGCGGCATTTTATAAACAGAACGTTATTTAGATACAAAGTGATATGCTAAATAAAAATTTATATAATAATAACGCAACGGCAAGACGCAATTAAATGTAACGAACATCTGTTGAAATTAAATAAGCTTGTGTGTACGTGTGTGTGTGTGTGTGTGTGTGTATGTGTGCGCGCGCGAGATGCAAAGGATAATTCGTAATAATTCGTAAGATAAGATGACATCAATGAACATAAACATTAAAGAAATGCATACATCTGGAAAGCTTGTATATATAAATTATATGTCGCAGTCTCCTCAGTACTTGCTAACATTGATAAGATGGCACATTTAATATGAGCATAATTCGATCTATTTACATATTGTCGAACCTGTGATTGAATACCACATAACATAATTTTAAACAATTTTTTTTTTCTTGTTCATCGTCACATAACTCGAATTGATAGGAATACAATAAAAATTTGTCCGTCACGCATGGACAATGTTAATTTAAATGATTCACCAATAATTGCCCAAATATACAATAACGATCGTACTGCATATTTTTTTTTTTTTTTTGTTTGTACATGCATATACATATGCCTTTCTTTCATTTTTGTTTCGTTTTTGTTTTTAAGCGGATTAGTCATAAAGAACGTGTTTGCAAAGCAATAATTAGTGAACCTTTAAACATTTATACGAAACAATATCCTCTCGATTTTAAAGAAATAGCTGCCCCATTGTCGTAGACAATCCTAGAACGCAAGCAATGGAAAAATATTAATAAAAAAATACGTACCTTTTCTTTTTTTTCTTTTTTTTTAATAAAATAAGTATAATTTACATGCATTACGTAGCGAATTATTGCAATGTTCATTACGTAAATTCTTCGACATAAACCGTGTTATTTACATGACCATGCTTGTGCTCTACTTCATGTGCGATCGTGCTTTACATCAACAAATACACCGTAATATATTTAGAGTAAAGCGTGCAGTATAGTGTATGTATAATAATAATACTAATAATAATAATAATAATAATAATAATAATAATAAGAAATTATCGATATTAAATACTGAATTTCTCGTACACAATAATTGTACTAGTTTCGTTATTGCTATAGTTATATGTATGCTAAATTTCAACACAGCAGTTGCATATCTCATGCACAAAATTGGAAATGTACTTGTTTTTTCTCTGTCTTTTAGCAAAGCTTAATAATACGATTTCATTTTTATTTCGTATGTACGATTTGTTTTATATAAAAATTAAGTTATATCTGACGGGGATTTTATAACAGATATAATTATTTATAACGTAAATGTAAATCTTTTAATTCGTACTGATCCAATAATAAAAATAAAAAGGAATAGTAAATGAATTATAATCAACGACTACCACATCTAAAAAAAATTCTAAACATGATTCAAACTTGAAGAAATTGTATTATTGTTATAACATAAAAAATACCTGTTTTACTCTTTGTTGAATTTAAATCTTACATTCTGATGTAACTTCTTTGAAGCACATTAGTGTATAGACTTACACATGTTACATGCAAACATTTCAATGAACATAAAGTACATTTAATAGAGACGAACTTTCAGAAATATCGTTACTGTCAAGTACATAATATGAAGTGGAATGCAAAGTTGAGATGACACATACGAACAAATTGTTAAAAACTTCAAATACGAATTATATAAACCTGGAAATAAATTGAATAGGCCAGCGAATAAATACTTTGAAATATAATATAAGATTGATAGCATACGTGAATTACTTAGAATGTGTAGTTTTTGTTAGTGTTATTAAAATATTTAAAAATGCATCTAACATTCCTGTGAATTTGTAGGATTTTATTTAATCAGGTGAATAAAATGTTTCAAAGTATTCATTCGAAAATATTCAATTATATATTGCTCTTTTCTCTAAATTTATAACTCATCTATTTACAACACCGGCATCTACATAACATCAACAAAGAATTCACAAGGATTTCCCATCGCAATGCGAAATGACTGTCTACTACCAGATAAGTCTTGCTGGTTCTGTTGATTTCCTGAACCAGTTCCTGTCTGCACAGATTGTTCAGAACCACTGGAACGACTGCGACTACCGTTAGATCTCTTTCCATTTGAACCATTCCCATTGCCAGAATTCTTACTTGGCATAGTTGGCACTGATGGAATATGCAATTCAGATTCAGATGCTGAAGAACAGGACTTCAAATCATGTATAGGTTCTTTGCAAATGTGTTCACTACCTGCGCTACTGCCGCCTGATAAAATATATTACTTTGAAATACACACTGTATACATATTACGCTAATCGTTCATATAACTGTGATCCTCACCTGAACCACTATGAACACTTTCTTCTCGATGATAACCATATACAGTTGGTTCGTTAGTGAAATTAAATGGCATTGGACTGTAACCAGTTGCAGAATGAGGTGCATATGTTCCTGAATAAGGCATATCCCAGGCATTCGGCGGAGGTAATGGTCCGACTGTATCGCAATCTAGTTTCATGCTACTCATAGCTGAACACAAGTCACCAAATATATAATAACATTGTTCAGAAAATGTTATCTTGTTCACCGTATGCCTAATGAAGCCGGCCTTTAGCATAAGAGATGCGTATTTTCTTGCATCGCGTCGATCAATAAATCCCTCTACGTGATTATTAAGCCAATCCACAACATCTGCTCCAATAAATGCACTTGGTATTATTATTTTAAGCCACATACGATCACGGATTTCCAACCCTGAGTCAGGTCGAGCCATTGCTCGTACTACTGTCGGCATATCGGTATTCACCGTAAGATGAAGTTCTTCCAATGGTCCTAATCGAAATGTATTTTTTTAAAATGACCTGAGTATTTGAGCTTCTTCAAGTCGATCTAAATATAAAATTCATTTAACTCTTTTTTTAAACTCACGTTCCGTATCTGGCAGTGTGCTTGCAAGACTGCTCGATGTTGAAGTTAATGTTGTGGCGCTTGGCGGACGCGGAGGAAAACCTTCACCTCTTATAGCAGCTGTGTGTGCTACCCAAGCGCCGGGATCTATAGGCCGTACAGGTTCTGTACGCGGTATTGTGAAATAACCTTTTGGATTTGGATCCCAGCATTTTGCAACAACTAATTTGATTGGTCTAAAAATTATATTCATAGTCGCGTTATAAATTTGTAATTCGTTTATTAAAAGTTTCACGTGCTGCTATTTTAAACATACCCTGGTTTTTGAACTACTTCACGCAATACCTTAACTGCCTCATCATTAGACATATTTTCAAAATTGATGTCATTTACTTGAAGAATCATGTCACCAGGTTCTATTCGGCCATCTAGAGCAACTGCTCCCCTGTACAATTAAAATTGTGACTACTGAGCGAAAAAAATGCTAACTTTATTTTATTTGTCAAACACTCTGTTCTAACAATTCATTATACAGAGCCATATGTGCTATATAATCTAAAATTCATTCAAATTGGACATATACCCTTTCATTATTGAACCAACATAGATTCCACCATCTCCACCTTTGTTACTTTGACCAACAATACTAATCCCAAGGAAATTCACAGTATCCATATTCAATGAAACTGTTATGATGTTCAAGGACATTGTGCTGTCTGTGATACTGCTAAAGGATGATGTCCTAGACATAGGTGGCAATCTATGACGCCTTCTTCTCTGTGGTCTACGCCGCTCTAACATTCAAATACATCAAATTTACACTCTGGCCTAAATCTTAGATTTATCTCGTTTTTCTCCTTGCAAGGTATATTTACCTAAAGTTGCTCTGTCAACTGTACTACTCATATTGGTATGTCTGCCAGTTGTTGATGTTATACGGCTACTAGCATCATCGTCTGACTCTAAAAATGTTGTTGTTTCTAAATCTGAACTTAAAATAGAGGCAGTCTCATAACCATGGCCTGATCTATGTTTTGAATGGCCATTTATACGAAGTCCTGAATTGTGAAACACATAATAATAATAACATATGAATCTTTACTATTTCTACAAAGGCATTACTGAAAAATGTCAGAAACTAGAGATAAATTCTCACACAATTAATAACCTACCATTGTATTTATTATATTTCTCATATTTATCTGAATGATGTCTTGAACTTTTGTGCAAATGATGCCCTTGTCGACTACTTGTAATACTTTCAGTTTCAGTTAGAGTGTCATCATGTGACAATGGGGGTGGGCCACGATTTGTGTGACCAGGTGTCACATGATCAACACGATCGTGTTTTGCCTCACTGTGTGCTACTGAATCTGTGCACTGTGATGCACCATCTGATACATTGCTGCCTTCAGCAGATACCAGCTATTAATAAATTGATTTTCTCATTAAAAACTTTATATTCCATTAAACTTTGAGATAGACAAATGAAAAATTTCTTCTTACTACAATCCTATAAATATTTCTCTACTTTTATAGTGTATTAAATTAAAGTACACATGCTTTCAGAATAAAATTTTGTTCATACTCTGTGAATATAGAAATGACTACACAAAACATACATCAATAATCTTTTAACTATTAATAATTCTAGAAATTAATATTTACAGCTAAAGTATGTATTTCAACATACATTATAAAGATGAATTATTTTTTGCTCGAAATAGATCCTTGCTCATTATAAATCTTAAAAAAAATTGAAGTATAAACTTTACTAATTATAGAATTCATATGACAATCTTACCCATGAAACAACACGTCCATTAAAACAGGGAAGATGGGCATCATCATCTACAATTTCTTCTTTCACCACACTATTAAGGAAACAAGATGTTTTAATACGCCGATTATTTATTTTATAAAAGAAACAAAGGTATAAAATTATAAACAATTATAAAAATTTATTAAAAAAGCTAACTATCAGAAATATTATAAATGAAATAAAATGAAAATAGTAATGTAATAAATACTAAACGATAAATTGTAAAAAGTAATAACAATATAAATATATATACATATTTGCGTTAATTAATATATGTCATTTAAAATAAAAATATAATATATCAATTCGTATATATATTTCGATTAAACTTCAGCATTGATCCGGCGGCACTATTCTTTATTAAACTTCTTTTACGCGATATTTGTTACATAATAGTAATTATACAAACGATTTTAAGTGTTGGAATCCATTGGTCCGAAAGTTATATGATTATACAAAGTTTGATAACAAAGACTAATAATCAGATAAATTTTATTATTTGTAGAAATAAATAAATAAATCATTTGCCAAATTTCGCTTCGTCGATCTTACAAATAATGTAAAAGTAATGCGAATTAATTTACAAAACATTTGCAGCCTTCCGACGGTCGGGGAAATATATAACCCAGCCAATACTATCTGTATTTTTCTATTTTTTGCAATAAATTAGATTAGACCCGAACAACAATTTGAGAATCAGATTTTGAAATGCTAGAACGATCCATCACCCAATGCGTGAGACACTATCCAGTCACGCATTGACAACATAGCACGCACAAGCCAAAGAAAAGTCTTATTGTTGGGGCAGTCGAGCTAACACCACACAGTATTTCAAAATTACCAAAACTTAACAATGTACAACTCAACGAATGAATTCCAACAGTGTATAACTCGACAAATAAATTCCAACACTAAGAACCGTTATATTTCGTTCCTATTTATCGAGCATCATCGGAATCGCACGCAAGTTTAGAAAAAAGAAAAAAAAAAAAAAAAAGAATAAGGAAGAAACGTTGCTGCAAAACAGAGTTCAGTTCGTAATTCTGAGAAAAAAAAAATTCAAATCGGCTATCAAGGTTAAATATAAAGCAAAACTAACGCTGTCGAAGTGTAACTCTATCTTCGAAGCGGATACTGTTTAAATCGTAGGGCATTGACTCGAGTCGAAGATGAAAGGTAATGTCTCGCCAATCTCTGTGACAATCGTCGATCTCGTCGTTCACGATACGAATTAAAGCGTAACATTCGATGGGCATGCGTGTCGCTGATACTTACCCAAAATCATCATCCATTGATTTGAAGAAATACTTGTAATTCGGCCGATTCAAGACATTTTTGAAGTCGGCTAGAGTGACCCTTTCCGGCGAGATGGTGAGCTTCACCAGGTATGGGGTCTCCTCGTCGTCGATGTGATATATGATCTTAGTCTCTTCCATCGTCGTGGCTTAATTAATCTACGTGCATTTATGCAATGAAACTGATTCACACCTAAAACCCACTAGTGTTAACAATTCTCTTAAAACCAATATGGCGCGTCACAGTTCGAGCCAAAGCCCTCGCGCGAACGACGATCGTTCGTTCATGAAGACTACAGATTTACGTGAACTCCACGGTGCGTAACATTATCACGATTGTGTGCAGCAAGTTACGAGGAATCCATTGACGTTATTCACGAGGCTCGCGCGACGCGTATTCGTTGCTTCCGACGAGCTGAATTAAACGTCAACATTCTCGTCGACATTACACACACTCACGGCGGTCGGCTCGTCACTCGACAGTACGCTCGAAGATTGGAAACGAACGAAGGTAGAAAGACAATCTCGCCTCATTTTTACACCATTTCGTCTACTTGCTGGCTTGATCGTCAGATGGCATTGCTGCGCCATCGTCGAAGATGGCGGGGAACTTTGAAATCCATTATATTTTATACGCTATGGTATATCAATTTTTTTTACAGATGAAACCTACTTTTCTTCGTAAAATATTTTGTAAAGAGAAAGTGCACAACTTACTAATACTTTTTATTTAACAATTTAATTTGCAGGTTCGACTCGGTCATTTGTATAATTTTTGTTCTAATAAAAATTTGAATCATTATTATATTTTGTTTATTTAATAAACGATCTTTCATTCTTTCATTGTGGAATAAATAATTTTAGTTATAGATTCTTTTGTATTTTTTTTTGTCGATTAAATAAGATTAATTAATTCTCCCTTACTATAATTCTTTAATTATAAATTAGTTAATGCACCCCGAGATGTATATTCTAACACCTTCGTTAATTCTTAAATGCTTGGCGATTCTATCGATCTTGATGAAGATTATACAAAAAAAGAACGATTGTTCCATTTCATTATACGAGTATAGCATGCGATCTTTGTTAACAATGTTTGCATTCGATATTCGTGCGTGCAACACGATCGCGTCTTTTTAATTGCTGGGTAATTTCCACGCACGTTCACACCGCGTCATTAAACGGAATTCTATTCATTACTTTTTTGCTGGAAAACAACAAAAAGAAGATACAGCGCGACAGGCTTCGCTTTCAATTCTGCAATGCGAAGCGCCGACTTAATTATACGGTCGCGCGAGCGAGAAAAAAGGAATTTTAAATGAAATTAAATCGTGAATTCAAGCAAAGGATCCATAGAAACGTCCGCGTCGTGTAAACCTCGTTGTTTCAACCTTAGGATTAAACAAATTATGCTGGGAAACTGATTTCATCACGATTGAACCCCTTGGCATACGAATTAAATAAAATTCGATATGACGGAAAAATGATATTTCATATTAAGGATTTGTGCAAACTTAACAAGGATCATTTTTATAATATCTCACGTTTGTACTGCGAAATGTCGTAAGTACGATACTTATAAAAAAAATTAATAAAAAATGATAAAAGAACAAATTAATAATTCAGTAGTTCCTACGGATGACGTCTCTCAGACGTCATTGTATGTCAAAGAGTTAACAGTGATTTGATATTAAAGACATGCAAAAAAAAGAAAAGGAGAACGTGAATGGAACGCACATCCGACGATAATTACGAACTGTTAATACAAATCAAAGAATTGTTTTATGAATTAATTTACAGCAATAAAAGACAGTGTTGTTTTTATTGCAAATTTTATTAAAAGATAAAATCATGGTCCTTTATTTGTAATATAAAAGGGAATGTCTTTTATTTGATTGTTCGTTAAATAGTCAATCGAGTGGTCGTCGTTCTTTGTCTATTCACTTTGTTGTGAATTGTCGTATGCTATGTCCTTGACAAAAGTGTGCCATTTTCTTTGCCAAATGTCCAGTGCTTTCTGTGTCTCAGAGTTATTCAAAGTGCTGTAGGAAAGCGAGTTCCAAGCCAATTGTTTGAGACTTCTGAGATCAGCGTGTACCGACATGAGTGCCATGAAGGCTTCGTAGAAATCGTAGCTGAGAGCTCTCGCGCCCCATAATCCAGGGTCGTCGTTGGATACAACCACTGGATATCCTTCAGAGAACAAAGGCCTGACAGCGTGATTTCGGAGATCATCGACAAGTCTTAGAACTTGATTGGAGATTGGATTCACTTCGATAGCGATATCCATTTTTTTGGCGAGTTCCAGAAGAAAGGGATGAGAGGGCAGCGCGTATCTAGATACAAATTCGTATAGTTATACTATCTATTAATGCTTGAAAAGTTTACTTCTTACACTCGTGTCTCTTTTTTTGTTCAGATCTACAATCTGAATAATGTGATAAGATAAGTAAAGGATAAGTGGTGAAATCTGATGCTTATCTATCTATTGGAATATTTCTATCTATTTCTGATAGGCTTCCAAGTTATATCTCAAGATGAATAGTTCTTATCGATTTAATTAGTACTTGATCAATTTTTAGAAACATTCTAAAGTATAGGAAACTATTTACTCTATGAAAAGATCAGAATGCATATCTACGTTTAAAAGCAAGAACGTCTAATTATTTTGTCAGTTTACTCGTAGTTAATTATTTGTTCTTACCCATGGCCAATACGTTTGGTATTTAATAAAATAGCATCGACAAGATTTTCGTCGGTGGAAGTGCCCAACCAATTCGTCTCGCCTGCATGAAAGAAGAAATTAATATTGCGTTCTCCAATATTTTTTAATAAATCCGCGAAATACTCGAGTGTGTGTCCTAAATCTTCTTGTCCAACCAGGTCGAAACCAGCCATAAAATTAGGATACAAAGTTTTTAATCTCTTCATGGTTTTGATATAATATTCCGCTTCTTTACGACCGGCAGCTCGCCTTGGAGCGTAGATCAGTCTGACTCCTATGAAGTCTGGATGTTTCTCCTTGAATCTGCAAGTAATAAAACAATAATTTATTGCCGTTAAATTATTATTGGTCGACCAGTGTGACATTAAAGAGCAAGCGTGACGCGCGAAGAGTGTTTAAAAAAAAAAAAAACTTAAAATGCAAAGAAAGAGAGCAAAGGAGAGAAATACCTTTGAGCCAGACTTTGATAGATACCGACCAAATCTTCTGGCTTATACTTGGTACCATCGAAATCGTACAGAGTTGGCAAGGTGGTTCGAAGCTCGAGATACATTACATTATCTTCGTACAATTCTTCCAAACCTCGGAGAAAATGATCCTCGTAAATAGGCTTATATCTGAGCAAGGGAGCAATGAATGAGAATATGTCCACGAACTTGTCCCATGCTTTGTTAACGTCTACATAAGCAGACGCTGGATCGTCACATTCCATCGACATCCTCTGTCTGATCATTTTGTTCACTTTCTCGGCTCGTTCTGGATCCTCGCGTACCTTCTTCAGTAACTCCCAGCTGCACGATTTGTCAGGCACTCGGAAAAAATGCAAATTAATAACAGCATTGTCGATGCAGACATATAAATTGTCACGGAACGTGATGTTATGATACAAGTAATTGCCGCTAACAAGAGCCGTGTCATGAACATGAAGCACCGCTCCTTTCGGCATACGTCGAAGCAACTGGAAGACCTTCGATCTCTCGATATCCTCTTTCACAGCGAGAAAGTTTCGTGCAGGAGCATATCGACTGAGATTTTTGAAACCTGAGAAAATTGATTGGAATCTTCAATGCTACGGTAGATAAACATAGGGAAGTGACGTGGTAAGGAACAACGTTGTTTAATCCATGTTACTTCGCAACGAGAGCAGGAAATGAGAAATAAAGAAAAATGGACCGAGGGACAATCTCCATTGTCCACGATAGATAGAATTGTTTTGTCGATTGGCTCATGAATGTGATAGATGAATAACAAGATTCCAATATTGCTCATTTGTTAATCAAACGAGGCGAGGATAGATGGAACAAGATATTAAACGGGTTTCTCAACTTTATGCCGTCTCACGCATGATCTCAATCGACCGCGCGAATGTTTCGAGACATTATGAGTTTTAAACAGCAAACAAACCAGCGTTCAATTCTTCTTTCTTCACTTTCATTAAGACTTTGTTGGCGGCCCTTTCAATGTCGTTCAGAGTCAGATTGGCGCCTATCATCAGCCGTTGCTCGTACTCCAATATTTCGTTTCGGAGGATCGTGTAATTGGCACGCGGAAAGGCGACATTCACGGTCGCGCAGGTGAGCAACACCATGAGTGAAAAAATGAATTCCTTCATAATCGGTGATCTATATCCCGGCAAATGCTGTCTACGTTGCACGTGAAGGCTAGACTTGACGATCCGATCACCTCGACTGTTTGCACTCTACTAACTAATCATTTCTACCAAGACGGTTCCTACCATCGATAATAGCTGCCGACAGATGGGTTGAATACTTGTTCCGTCTTACGCACTATGACACACCACCATCCACGACTCACTACTACACTCGCCTTGTTTACATCTCACACACACGCACGCATCCACTTACATCCACTCCAAGAAAAAAAACAGTCGACAGCGTTTGGAAGATTCGAGACAGTCAGTCGAAAAAGGGAATCCATCGAAACAACAGCGTCACAATTAATGTACAAATCTAATGTACACATAATAAAGGAAATATAATAATATAGACAATAGTGTAGATAAAAAGGCAATCCTCCTAAGACAAGACGGTAACATTGAACTAGTTAGTATTCGTAAAGGGATACTAACACCGTGGTCGGAAAATTCCGTTCTTTTTTGGAATTCTAGTACGGAACATTTGGTCCTTCGAGCCGGATTCAGCATAAAATTTAAAGAATCAGTGCAGTGATTGTGTATAACATCTAAGAACGTGAAAGGACAATACAAGTATTAGTATGAACAATGTCATTCACGGCAGAAGAAGAGACAACTCAAGGTTTAAGGGATCTCATTAAACGAAGAGCTGTCATCAAGGGACATCTGACTCAATTCAGTAAGTACTTATCCAAATACAATTCAGAACCAGACCCTGTAAAATTAAACGTAAAAATGAAACGACTCATCAAAGGCTTCGACAATTTTGAGAACATTCAAAATGCCATAGAATTGTTAGATAATGATCAATCCGAAGAGCGTGAAAATATAGAAGAATTGTATGATGATCTAATCACTGCCGCGGAAAAGATTCTCAATGCGGGTACTAGCATAATTGAAAATTATTCTTCTCCGGCAACTACAACGGATGCATCAAACAGTAAGGTAAAACTACCAAAGATTGAATTACCAACATTTGATGGAAGATTGGAACATTGGCTCTCCTTTAAATCACAATTCATGTCACTCATTGACACTCAAACAACACTATCTAATACACAAAAACTACATTATCTACGGTCCGCACTCTCCGGTGAAGCGGCAGAAATTTTAAATTCAATCGACCTCACTGAAGATAATTACGCATTAGCATGGGAATTACTGAATCAAAATTACGGTAGCAAACGGTTTATCGTCTGGCGTCATGGTGAGCTCTTACTCGATACCTCTCCCATTGAAAAAAATTCAGCATCGTCCATACGTCGATTCGCAAATAACATACGACAACATCTCAAAGCTTTACAAACTTTAAACCAGCCTGTTGATCAATGGGACACAATCGTGATCATAATGCTTCTTCCGAAATTGGATCGTGATACGAGGATGGAATTCGAAAGGAAGTTAGAATCACCGGATATTATTCCAACCTTGGATACATTCCTCAATTTTCTTCTGGACAAAGCAAGATATCTCGAAGCCGGAGAAAGGAAATTACGACAAGGCGTTAACACAAGGAACAAACCTGAAGTGTCAACCACGAACAAATTCTCAACGAAACGAATACAAACATTTAATGCATCTGCAATCACCTGCCCACTTTGTAATGACAACACTCACCGTGTATATGAATGCGAACAACTCACGAATAAATCCCCTCCTGAACGTGAGAAGTACATCCTGGAAGCTCACCTATGCAGCAACTGCCTGCGTAAAGGACACGCTGTCTCACAGTGTAAATCAATCTCATGCCGAATTTGCGATGGGAGACATCACACATTACTGCACGCGGAACAAACCCAACCTGCTCAGGAAAAACAATGACCAACAACCACCGGAACGGCACCACCTCTTGCATCACCCCACGATTCCTGCACTGAGGAATTGATGACCACTGCGAGGATAAAAGTGTACGCAAGAGACGGAACACACACACAATGCAGAACTCTTCTTGATACTGGATCCACTACCGATGATTTGGTCAAGAGATTACGCCTGCAGAAAAGGTACTGTGCTGTTCCGGCAAGAGCATTAAATTCTCTGCATACTACATGCAACTATACTACACAACTGCAAAAATACAATCCAATCACACCAATCTTACGAAAACACTCAATTTTTTCATTATACGCTCTATCTCCGCATTCGTCCCAAATAACACAATCGATCGTGAATTTATTGCCATCCCACCAAACATCAAATTAGCGGACCCTGATTTCAATAAAGCAGCTCCAATACAAATACTCATTGGGTCAGGTCCATCTCTATCCCTACTCAGCATCGGACAAATTAAACTTCCATCAGCAACCAATTTAGATCTTATACTTCAAAAAACACAATTAGGCTGGGTCATTGGAGGAAGTGTCCCAAGTAATAATAAGAAACTGTTACAAACACACCATACATTTAACCTGCGATTCGAGTTGGAGAAATTTTGGAAAATTGAAGAAGGCATTAGCAAACCCCACCTTACTGCAGAAGAACAGGCAACGGAGAACCACTTTCGACTCAACACCACAAGAGCAACCGATGGCAGATATATAGTCGCCCTTTAGAGACACTGTAAACAATTTGGGTGACTCCCAAAAGGCTGCTTTGAAACGATTCCTATCACTCGAGACCAGACTAAATAGTGACCCCGCTTTGAAAGAGCAATACAACGCAATTATCCAGGAATACATAAACCTCAGACACTTAACACTTTCTCACAATACACAATCCGGATTTTATTTACCCCATCACGCAGTCATCAAGAACAACAGTCAGACGACGAAGGTCCGCGTCGTTTTCGATGGTTCTATGAAATCCAACACTGGACTATCACTAAATGACACACTTATGGTGGGACCAACGATTCAAGGGGACGGAGCTCATCGTCTCCCGATGGCATCAAAAATTATACAACGAGAATTCTATGTAGACGATCTCATTACGGGTATACCTATAAAACATGAAGCGATCCAACTCCGAGACGAACTCATTCAACTGTTAAAAGAAGGTGGATTACACATCCGTCAATGGGCATCCAACGATAAGTTCCTTTTAAAGGAATTGCCTGAAGGGTCCATTAAATTAACCCTATCTAATCAGGAGTCAACATTGAAGACATTAGGACTCTTCTGGAATTCACACCTCGATTCCCTCACCTATTCAGTCAGCCCTATTAACATAGACCACAAAATTAATAAACGAACTATGCTCTCCCAAATTGCAAGAATTCATGACCCGCTTGGACTACTCGGACCAGTAATTGTAATAGCAAAAATGTTAATGCAATCTCTTTGGCAATTGAAACTCGATTGGGATGAATCCGTTCCGTCAGACATTTACACCACGTGGCGTGAATATTGCATACAACTTAAGCTCTTAAACGACCTGTCATATCGCCACGTTATATTCAGGGAGGCAGACGAGATTCAAATACATGGCTTCAGCGACGCAAGCGAGAAGGCATATGGTGCTTGTCGCTATCTACGATCGTCCAGTCAAAATCAAGTGAAACGTCACATATTGTGTGCAAAGTCCAAGGTAACTCCTCTCAAAACAATTTCTTTGCCTCGGCTGGAATTATGTGGAGCACTGCTATTAGCAAATCTGTACCATACCGTCATGCAAGCTATTAAATTGCGTGTAAATAAAACAGTATTCTGGACTGACTCAAGCATAACCCTTCATTGGATAAACACTGAACCAAACTTGTTAAAAACCTTCATCGCAAACAGAGTATCAGATATACAACACAAAACAAATAAAGGCGACTGGAGACACGTCCCAACTAGTCAAAACCCAGCCGACTTTCCATCTAGAGGTTTATTCCCTAAGGAATTTTTACGGAATGACAAATTGAAACGAGCCGTACCGAGGAATACTGAATTCACGTCCTCTTACCCCTATATCAACCGATCCTAATGATCTATCTCCACTTACCCCAATTGGTCAACCATTAACAGACATTCCCGAGTATGATTTCAGAGATACACCCGTCAACAGATTATCTAGATGGCAACACCTACAAAAAATCCGTCAGAATTTTTGGACTCGTTGGCACAAGGAATATCTCAATGGTCTGAATATTCGTACGAAGTGGACTCGGGGAGAGATCAAACTCCGAAAAGGGACTTTGGTCATCATCCGAGAGGACAACCTGCCACCGCTCCAGTGGAAAATGGGAAGGATCGTTCAAAATCATTCTGTGGCTGACGGCATCGTGCGAACTATCTCCATCAAAACCGCAGCTGGAATCGTAACTCGAAACATTAGAAACATAACCCCGTTACCCATTAATAATGATAGCACATCTTAATTTATACAATCGGATGTAAGACCATCATCGAATCTCAAAACTCACACAACATCTCATCAGTTGAACCAATCGTTCAACGGGGGGCGGTATGTTCCGTCTTACGCACTATGACACACCACCATCCACGACTCACTACTACACTCGCCTTGTTTACATCTCACACACACGCACGCATCCACTTACATCCACTCCAAGAAAAAAGACAGTCGACAGCGTTTGGAAGATTCGAGACAGTCAGTCGAAAAAGGGAATCCATCGAAACAACAGCGTCACAATTAATGTACAAATTTAACACATAATAAAGGAAATATAATAATATAGATAATAGTGTAGATAAAAAGGCAATCCTCCTAAGACAAGACGGTAACATTGAACTAGTTAGTATTCGTAAAGGGATACTAACACCGTGGTCGGAAAATTCCGTTCTTTTTTGGAATTCTGGTACGGAATTACGGAATTACGGAACATACTGATGCTTGTTCAGTTATCAACGTTCCAATTAAACTGTCTCGGTCATTTTCGTTTATTCTTTTCGTTTTTATTTTACATTTGACTTGAACGGGCTTGCCGAATATCAAACGAACGTTTTGTTTGCTTTTCTCGCTTTTCTCAAGTTGAGTTTGCTGCATAAATTGTAATACTTCAATTTATAATCCAAGGAGACTCGAGATAATCGTGAGATTTAATTTTTTTCTCTTGATAATGATAATTTTTTCTCGAGATAAACTTTACAATTTCGTGATCAGACGAAAAGTGGAGAATTATTTTGAACGCGACCAGGGCAAAATATATATTTTGTATATATTGTTCCGCTGTAACGACAAAATAAAAAATATACTTATTCTTCCATTAGTGATCATTAAATTAGGCGCGAAACGATAACATCACTATTCAAACTAGATTGTTATTTCTTTCATTGTAAGTATTTTGAGAAAAGATTTGTTGAAGTATTGACCAATGTACGTGCATGTGCAATGTATCTAAGTACATTAGATATTCCTCATTTGATTATTCACGTATCAATGATAAATTCAATTTCTCACAATCCATTGGTTTCGAAGCTACATACAAAATAGTAATATAAGGTTACGACAATACAAATTATTCGAAGAAAAGATTTATTTTCAGTGCAGACAACACTTCTTTCGTTACAAACTACAACCAATAAATTGGAAGTGCTTCACTCGCCAGCCAGAGAATACAAAATGCTCGTGAAATCATTTAACTTCATTCACTGAAGATTTCTTCTCTCATTGCTTCGCTAATATGAGTTACAATTAAGTATACATTAAGTGTAATAAATACATTTCCATGAGG
This sequence comes from Tetragonisca angustula, assembly GCA_036937485.2. NCBI lineage: Eukaryota > Metazoa > Arthropoda > Insecta > Hymenoptera > Apidae > Tetragonisca > Tetragonisca angustula. Next base: position 153,239 of record JAWNGG020000273.1, on the reverse strand, counting down.
ATTCACACTAAAAATTATTGGAACCAGTCGGCTGAATAGGTTGACAAAAGCTCATTATCTTGAATTTTTGGTAACCTATGTCGGCTGAAGACAAAAACTCATTATCTTGAATTTTTGGCAATCTATGATAGTAATGAAAACAATTTATAAGGCACTCTCTGCACCTTATCTTTACATAAATACTCATTATCAATTATTACTCACACTTTAAAATGTACTGTACGTAATACTTTAGATCTAACCTTTAATTATATAAAACGTTGTTAAATTAGTTTGCTATTTGATAGTAATAGCTAATAAATATATCTTTTATTAAATAAAAGTGTGTAAATATTACGAAATCAATTTGCGCGTATGTTCAAATCACTTTTATGACTCTTTGCAACAATCTGTTTAATTTCGTTGGCTCGTTAAATCTAGCATGTTATCAGTAAAACTACGACACATATAAATCTTTGTAGTTTTATTGGTACTAATATATACAATGTTGAATATATTATTATGAATTCAAAATATATCGATAATAGCAAAACGATCATTATTAGAAATCTAATAGCTATTAATTGCACCCATATTTAACTTCTAGCTAGAAATAAATAACTTAAAATCGAAAACTATAATCAAAATATTTAAGTAATTATATATCTAAGTTCCTCGTCACACAAACGTGCATCAGAAACATTATTGTCTTGGACTGTTTTATGAAAATGCTCATAGATGATCGTAAATGATATTCGTAGAAAATTACAGTATAGTAAATCGTTTCAGACCGATACTTCGATGGTTTATCTTAGTATTATTAACGTTTAAGTTTGTGGAGAATCTTACAATTGGACCAATATTTTTGTATCTTTTTACAAACGTAAATTCGAAATTTTTACATAAACTAGTTTAGTCATCGATCATATAAATGTAACATAATTCGATTTGTGACTACATACTTCACAAAAAAAGGCAGAAAAATATTCATATTCAGTAAAACAATGTTTTCCTTTTGAATTTAAATGCAATTCACAGTCTAATTAATTTTATTAGCAGAAAAAAAATCTAATCTTATAACCAAATAACTTTCTTAAGTAATATAGTTTTAGAAAAAATATATTCTTTAATGTGTTTGTGTTGATGAAACTTACTTATGCCATCTATGTAATGAGTTACATATAAATTAATATTCCACATCGTTGAAAGAGGATATGTAATCATAATGTTTCTGGATCAAATGAATTCCATAGCTTTTGTATTTCTTTCATTATTTTTACGTCAAATTCCTTCATGTGTTATTTCAATCATTGAGCTCACTCCGTTCCATACAATTATTACTTTCCATTCAAATATTTATCTTTTACATTTTTGTTACTATTAATGATATAAAAGAACGTCTTTAATTCTCAAAACAAAATATTTTCTTTTTGTATCATTGACAGAAATAGAAATATCTCAGATGTGTGTATTATATGAAACACCCTGTAGTTTATTAATTTAAGTGGTTCCGTTATTCAGAGGACAGAGTTGTCTTCATTATGCATATTTTAAAAATGACGTGCTCGGTATCTTTGATAAAATTTTCAGCTTTTCAAAATTTACGAATAAGTTATTTCATCCATTTTTTACAACTTTCAAAAATTTAAATCGAGCTACAAGCGGGAAATTGCTATTTTCAATTAGTACCAACTTTCTTTTTTAATCTTTCTAACGTGATTCTAAGGTCAATCGTCTCTAATGACGTTCTTTTATCAAACCGGCTTATCAAAGATCCCTGAGTATAAAGCGTTAATAATCAGACTATCGAAGAAATATAAATTACTGAAACATTGTGCTACTGTTTTAGAAATTTTCTTGTCGATTTCTTTAAATCGAAACTACGAATATTTTTTTTAAGACAACTATAAGAAACATAATATACCGTTTAAACTTAATTCGCTTAATCGAATTGGCGGTTGTAGTGAACAGAATTCCAAGAATCTTGAAATCGTGTGCACTTGATATCACGTTTTACGTGTAGCCATTATAATGCCTTGAGACACGAATGAAATTCGAATTTAAAATCTTTAAACAAGATTGTAAATATGAGTTGTTGCCGCTTGACGGCTAAAAATGCGTTACTCACGAAGCAATGATGACAGCGAAATTAAATTACGTTAAGAGGTTTTCAATGACTTATCCGCTTGTGCTAACGTGAGAGATCCTATGAGAGAGACCAATGTACGATCTAGCCATGTTATAGGGTTCGGATAGAGAAGACCACCTTCGTAAAATCCCAAATGCCCGCCGTGAGCCAGTTCTACGTACAAAGTCTGTGGATGAGTTCCTGAAACAGATTGTAGATAAAATCTTAATGTCTCACAAGGATATATTTACAGCTGTAGCATGCATATATACTTATAAGCATAAACATACTGGCATGTTCCTTGATGGGTTCCAGTAACATCTCAGGTACAATAGGATCGTCTAACGCGTTAATAAATACCATAGGTGTCGTGATATTATCTAAATAGAAGAGAGAGCTACTCCATTTGTACAATTCCTTCACGGATCTAAAGTTATGCACCTGTATAACAACTTATATACTTAAGTACAAGTTATTCAAATTTAATAGGATTTATACTATGTTGGGAAATAATCTTTTTCAATCTTACCTTTCTAGTGTATGCTTCATCAAGTTCCGGCAATGTTGCAGCAGATACGATATCCCATTCGTTTAAATTACACCTTTGTTTGACTTCCTCGGATAACAAGATATTTTTATGTTTAATTATAATATTCTTCACCGATTCTGTCATTATGTACAAGTAGAAACGTCGAAAATTTTGCCAGTTAAGTAGGAACTTTGTACCTCTGTACATAAATTAAATATATGTAGAAAACAGGAGCGAGACAAATCACGGATAAAATCACTTTTACAGATAGTATTTTTTTAATAAAAAAAAAAACTTACTGACGAAAAAATTACAGATACTCACTCGATAGCGTTGTATCCTTGGCAAATAGATATGCCACCGATTATACTCGATAATTTAGTCGATCCTCGTTCTCCTAAGTACTTAGTCACAAGATTGCCGCCCAAGCTGAAGCCAATGCAAATTATTTTCGTATTCGGATGCTTTTCCATTAAACTCTGTAGCATCATGTGATAATCGTCGGTATGTCCTGTAATGTTCAGATCGAGCAAAGTGTCAATCAATCAATTATTAATAATTAACATCGTCTCGATTAAACGAGATCCTTGGGACTTTTGTAAAAAAACATTCAAAGCTTTGCTAAAAGTAAAGAACATAAAAGTAATCTGAATGTTGCAGTCATACAATATAAATCATTCTTTCCTGCTCCAATATTTCCATCGATGAGCTCATCGATTAAGCATCAAATCACACGTACCGTAAGTGAAAATTCGAGGTGCAGTGATCTTAACACTAGAAAGAACGCCAACGTGATTAAGTACAGCACACCGGTATCCATGGCATTGGGCAAAGTGTACGAAAGTTCTGATATAAACACTTTCAGAACTATTGCAAATCCCAGGGCAGATGGCAATTGTTACATCATCTGTAGCGAAATAAAATATAAAGTATTATATCGATTAATATACATATGTATATCTCGTATCCTCGCAGTAAATTAATATTTTCCTCCATTCGTATGCAAACTAAGCAAATTCATCAAATATTTTAATGAATCATTAACCTGTCGATATTGTTACACTAATGTATATATATGTGTGTGTGTGTTCAATATAGGAGAAGCTCGATATAGTATATTTTAAATTACATAAATTGTTCATACAACATATTAAATCTACCTAATGTCCCTATCAAATATCTTGCCTTATTCGTCTCTCTTATCTTCATTCCAAGAAATCACGTTACAAATTTATCAGTTATAACACTCTTGAAAATGGTGGAAACTATTTTATCTGGAAATTAGTGCATACGACGCGTTCAAGGTTTCATTAATGTTCAATTAATGTTAACACGGTAGAACGAAAATAATTCACACTCCTCGGAAATCGTTATTGATTTGCCGACTATCATTCGTTCCACTCGTGGCGCGCTCAATCTTTAATCTTTATTGAATTTTATAAGCAGCATGTGTAAGACTTAAATTATCAAACAAGCCGTAGCCGAAGTCACGCTGGTTATAGCACTGGGATTTTCCAATCGTTACCATTCAAGTGCGACTTGAGCATTAAAGAAAATAATCGAGCACTGCCCTACGTGACCCTAAAGATTCGTAACTTTCGTTTTGAAACGAAATAAATGCAAAGATACGAGTAACTTCATTCGATTCGAAACGAATCTCTCGGATTCGATATGCTCAATGAAACAAACAGACCTTCGTAATCGTTAGTTAGTGGTTGATAAAGATCGTAGGTGAGAGTGGTCTCATCGGGAAGTGCGATATACACTCGTTCTCCAATCGGCCAAGGACAACGGACGCGCCCAATAATACTGTGAAGGATGGTCTGTACGTGGCCGCTAAAACCCCATAATCTTGTCGGCTTGTACCTGAAATGCATAAACGAACATAATGTCACATTTTGCTCATTCAGGCACGTCAGATTCTCGCAGTTTCGCCTGGTTCGAAGGCAAGCAAATTACGCAAGATGCATTTTCAATTTCCCAACAGGATTTACATCTCAAAGGTACTCTCGGAATAAAACAGAAGTTCACAAACAACGATTTGGCACATGATTTACATTTTATAGCTACGTGCACATATATTTTCGATGAAGTTAGAAAGGATAGAGGGAGAGAGAGAGAGAGAGAGAGATTTTTCTCATTATATTATATAACATTCTTTGATACTCTGTTTATCAGTCTCTACTTCCTTCTATTTCCTGTCTATCGTAAGTAGACTGAAGATGTTCGTCTGTTTGGCGTTTGTAAATTTAAAGAATTTATAGAATGTAGGGAAACATGTACACGTTGTAATATTAGTAGAAAAATTAAAACAGAAGACAAACTCAGGAAAACCGTTGGTCATCGTGAAAGAAAAGATTGGATACAGGTCACGGTGGCAATTCGAAAGCAGTCATAAACTATTTTAAGGATAAGCATATGCCGCTAACAACCAAGAGTAAAATTTCTTCCACGCGTTGTAACATCTCTCCGGCTTACTAACCCGCGTAGTTCAATTTCTTTTTTTCTCGACTTGTTGATCTAGTTCTAAAATGGATAGAGGTTCGTGTTTAATTCATTGTGCCGAAGAACAACCGTACAACTCCCCGTGAAAGTGTGTTCCTTCTTTCTTCTTGCGAGTCTGCGCGATTTTTGCTGGGAGTAAAAGCGAAACTGAACGATTGAAATGGCAGGAGAATCATTAAACTTGTTTCGTTGCAACGTACATACAAAGAGCTGCTAGTGGATCAGTGGAGCATATGCGAAGCCGTAAAAATTACTGGCATTAAACAGTCAGTACTCGTAGAAAATATAATCTGCCCCGTTAATGGCACGACGAGAGAAATCGCTTTTTCTCGTGGAAATATTTCTTTTGGGGCATCTCGTAGCTTAGTCCAAAATGTCTTTTTCTTGATATGAAACTATGTGTGTCGAGAAGAGTGACTGTTTCAAAAACATCGTTTGTGAATCTATGGGCTAAAACAGATCAGATATAAATTTTATTACGATTTCTAGCAATGTCGCTAGAGATCGTGCTTTTTTTTTTTCTTTTTTTGACGCTTAATTGTACAAAACAAATTGTACGCAAAAGAGAATTTAGCAATTTGGAGATTCCTATCTGATTACACTCGCCTTCCAATCTACGAGCTAAGCATTCTTCAGTGCATAAGTATGTTACAAGCTCGTATTCCTATACATATTTGTATGGCCATCAATTAAACATTGAGGTTTACGTGATTCAACGTGAGAAAAACATAAGACATCTTTTAAAATTCTATTACTAGAAAGTTTCAAGATTCTTTCTTTCTTTCTTTCATTGCAACATGCATAAAAAAAATTGCTTGCGACGTCATGTCAGTTTCACTAAATAATTGTTTTTTCAAGTTGGAATTCAAGGCACTGACTACATACAGCTACATCGATACGTGTCGTCGTTGAATATATTAATTTACGATTATCTTTTCGATGTGTAAGCACTGAAAGTGTAGCTTTACATTATCTACCATTCCATTAGTAACAAGGTAGCAAACTCAAAAAGTATATAATATGCTTATAAGATAATCACTCTGGTAAAATACAGAACGATGGGAAATTGTTCTACGTTTCAAACTGTCGAGATTTTCTATTGCGTGCCGAGGCATAAATGAAATTTAGAATGTCACGCAATAAAGTGAAATTTCTTATCGCGTACCGATCGATCTAAAGAAAAAGAAAGGTGACATTCTTTCTCTAGAATCTTTCCAATCAATATGCATTCGTCAAATAGTTCAAGTTTCCAATGATACGCACAGAATTATACATTTGTTATAATTTAACTGTACAGTTTCTTTGATTTTATTTACACGACAAGTTGTCGTTTACAGTGGCAAGGAATTTTAATGATTCACGTGGATCCAATTAGCAAGGGGGGTTTAATTAAATTTTTAATTAAAAGCTCAAGAATCGATATCGGAAAGAATTACACGTTTCTCGTGACTCTTTCTTTGTTTGTTACTCATACGTAAAGAAAATTATGCACATTTCCTTTGCACTGTGATAACAACTTGCTTGCACGCAGTCACGGCCAGTGAATAATCGATCAAAGACAGACCTTAAGCTTGTTTTTTCATTTTTTCATGTGCTACGATAACGACTGCGTGCAGCAAAATTGGACGATAAAAATTGATGGTCGTATTTCAGGGGAAAAAAACGTCAAGTAAACGAAAAGTTATCGTTTCGCAAACGTTTCTCTTTAATCCAAGAATGATTTAGGTAACTTTTGTGGCGTGTTGTGAGAAAAAGGACTTTATTGAATCGTAACGACGATCGTTCGTGAGAAACGAGGCGATTTCGAGATTGTTCGTCGCTATTTAGCTCTCCCTGGTCTATGACCGAATCGGGTCCCCAATAAACTTAGGAAATATCTGGCAAATGTTTAGGAAAATGTTAGAATGGAAAGAGGCTGGTTTTGTAACGGAGTGGGGAAACTTTGCACTTATCACAGAACCTTCGAATCGAGAAGATCGCGAGTTTCACGGAATCTACTTTCTAGCAATTTCCGAACGCATTAAATCCGAACGAATTGTTGAACAACTATACAGTTGAAAATGCAGTATGTGCGACTTGGTTTCGCTGGAAAAGTAATTGCCAATTGGAAAGTAATTCGTTCGATCATTGGAACGACTTTCGACTGTCACGCGAATTAATAACTTTGCTATTGAGGATGACACTATAATGAACGTGTACCATTGCGAAAAGGGATTTCGATGGAAGTAAAAGCGAAAGCAACGAGATTTCTAGGAAACACGACAGTGCAGGAAGTCTTTCTGGGGAAGTGTGCCGGTTGAATAGCTGGTTATTAGTTAATATCGATTTTCTGATCGAAAGCATCGCGCTCGTATTCGACATTTGCATTTGCAAAACTGTAAAATCAATGCAGCCTTCGGCGAATATCAGCCGTGTCAGCACGAGGTATTTCGCCGTATTTCGTGCAACGTTGCAATCAGTATGTCAAATTTTTCGCGGACCGTACAAAATAAATCTTCCAATGTACACAATACGATACGATTCTATTAACAATAAGAAAAGAACAGATGAATTACTCCCTTTTTTTCAGCTCTTTGAACTCGGCTGTTTCAATTATCTCCTCTTCGTTGCTTCGTAATCTTCCTTCAGAATAATTATCCTCGAGAAGAGCGTTTCGATGAAATAAACGCCCACTAATTCATAATTCGATTTTCGTTCGGAATTCGAACGCATAAATCTTAAATACAATGACAATTCATCGAACGTTCGACTTGCTCTGTGTCCACTTCGATGAATCATTCCTTTCGCAAGAAAAAAGAACTGTTTTCATATTTCCAATGAACTCATGCTTAGACATCGTGCAAGTGACGTCGTTCGATCTACCTTCGTTACTTATTGTTAGTTTAGAACATCGATATGAATTGTATGTTGTGAAACAATCATTTTCTTTAAAGGCATAGCTACTTCGTTCCATTCGTTTCCCCTGTATTACTTCGATAATTCTGTATTAACAAAATGAGCGTTCGAAAACGAATTCTTGGCGTGCAATTAGTTACAATCATCTTCCGATAAACACGATCAAGGCCTGAAACTCGTTATTCAGTGAGGTCATAACCAAAATCAGAAGACATTATGCAATACTCAAAATGGAAGAACGATGTTAATGATTATGTTGTCTGCATCATTCTCTGGATTCTAGATTATATTCTTTCAATTCTATCTTTATCTACTTCATCTGTTCCGAAAATTTCGTTCGAAATTTCGACGCAAATTTATTCGCAGGCCGGAGGTGGTGACTCATAAATGGTCGATAAGGTGAAATAATTTGTCATCAGGTGGATATCAAGGTAATCTTAAACTACTGATAGCATCAGAAATGTATGTATGACTAATTAAGTATTTTATTTTAAGAATTGTTTTCAAAATGCATATTATTTCCGAGTTGATTGAAACAGATCTGAAGATGTCAATTGCCACGCTTGTTCCTTCGTATCCTTTTTGAATAAGAATGTATCTTGTGTCAGGAGTTAAGTGAAATGATTTTTGCAAATTACACGAGGAACTGTGCGCTGATTTACTATTTAAATGTATTGTGTAGACATTGACAGAGGAGCGGCGACGACCGTAGTAGAACGGGGTGATCATTAGATTTTCTATAACGAGTATTAAGTGACGTAATTAGGTAGATTGAGAGGGTCATTGTCTATTAGTGAAAACTAGATCACACCCATGCCGAGCGATCAAAAATAAAATCTTCAGTCATTCGATCGTATTTTGTGGCTTTCGCGAATTTCTCTTCCTAACGATCGATGAATCCTTCTCGCGGCATTTTATCAAGAATTTGTCAGACATGATCGGACCATTCTGTAAAACATGCACGTGTAGTTACATCAGATATCTCCAGGTATCTTATCGTGTGCACGTAAGAAAAATATCCGGCATACCGAACCAAACCTAACCTCACTTCCCTCCCTCCCCCCTCCTCCCATTAGCAGGATACTACGAGAACTCGCAGTTTCGCGTGAAAAATCTGCGAGATAATTAACGAAATGAACAAAATATTGTTGGACAACTTACGGTTCTGTGATGACAGGCGCGATTTTAAGAATTGTCGTTAAGAACGACTGATCCTGACAGACAATCAATGGCTTCTGCGATGCACTGTTTACGTTTAATATCCTGAACAGGATGCACAGGATCACGGCGAACACGGCTAATAACGCCGTGGACATGTTTCCTTCTTGCTCTGCTAGTTCACAAAAATTCAATTTTTCCCTTGTTACGGTTCACGCCAATACCGGGGCAGATATCGTCGTACGAAAAGGAACGTTTAGGATGGTTGGTTACTCTCGCACCCAACGATGTATAACGTACGTTAGAGAATTACGAAGGACCTACACCCGCTTGGTTTGAAGATGCTCGAAAACGTAGTATGTACCTCGCGGCGAGGACCGTATGCGACTGTATTTCGCGTTTGTTTTACCGGCACTTCTTGACGGTCGATTTGCGCGTGCCTATCAATAGTTAAGTTTGCGGAACCTCCATCTGTCGGTCGAAACTTCGATTTGGATTAAGGGAGACCGAGTCAAGTCCAGGCAATAGACAGATCAGAAACATATGGAATTTTCAAATGACTCTGTCGAATATATACGAGCGGTCAGACAGCCGTATCTCGAATGCTGTGATCGTGAATCATAGCGGAGCTAGTTCGTATTTGTTGCTATTTAGAGTCCCACTGTTGTTATGCCACTACTTTTCTCTCTTTTTTCTCTTCTCCGTTGCACAGTATGGTCGGTTGCGCATAATTTTCTAATTTTCTATGATAATTCTATAAACATTAGATTAAAAGAATAGAAATTGTCCGTCTGTCTTGAAGGCCAATTCGCGAAAAAATGTTTATGCAGCAGTAAGATTTTTCCTTCTGACTAGAAATAAAACAATTTCGTTTTGTTATCTTTACTAATTACATGTATGTATTCAAAACAATTTGAACATTTTATACGTGTCGATATTTATTCTGTCCTGTAACATTTCTACTTTAAAACATTTCAGTAAATAACATACGTCACCAGAATTACGATGATTGCATCTCGATACTTTTCACACAGTATGAATAACAGAAAACGAATATATCTTGATAAGAATGAACGTACATTATTCTTCTACGGCGAAACAATTATATCTCTACTCCCGAATCGGAACACGGTCGAATCTATTTCGAGGTTACGAACGATTCGCGAAAATAGTTAGGAAATAACGTGTTACTGACCCGTTGTATTATTTGAGGACTCTATGGAAATAAATACATACTTGGACTACGGATAAGGTCAAGGCCATTCGATCTACTTGCTGGATCGATACGATTAGTCGAAACGATTTTGTATCGATATTCAAAAATGCGATTATTGGCACAGTTCGCAATTGTAAAAATCGCGTCGGTTGCACGGTGGTTGATTGCACGCAATTTCATTCTTCAAATGTCCAAAATATATTTAAAATAAGGAAAAACGTGAACAATTCGCTAGTGCAATGTTTAACTATTTATAAGTATCTTTCATATATATATATGAGATACTTTTGATGAAACAACGAATGATTCTATAGATACGCATGTAGTTAAGAGTTAAAATCACAAGTATATATCATAGCAACCATTATTGAAATAATCACGTACCTAGTAACGATTTACATATAATATGATATAAGAGCTGGACGATGTCTTTTTTGTCATTAAGACGCTTATAAGTAACGAGGAATATTATGTTTTTATAATCTGTTCTCTTGTGAAACTACTTATATTTGTGTTATCTAACTAAAGAATAAAATGCGAGGAAAAGGTAAAAAAAAAATAGCCAAAAATAATGGCAAGAATGGAAAGAAAACTAGTAAAAATGGTAAAAATGGCAAAAATAACAATGGTAATAAAAGTAAGGGATCAAAGAGATCAAGAAAGAGTGGAGGAAGAGCAAAATTTACTATGGATATCTTCAATGAAGGGGTCATGGAAAATGCTTATTATACCTGTCATAATATCATGGATGTATTGAAGTGCAGAGGATTCCCCTGGCCTGAAGCTCAGAAGAAGAAAAAGAAGAAGGGAAAAAAGTGAATAATAATCACCTAAAACGATGAAATTTTTGTAACAAGGTATCAATCAAAAATATATATATATTTTCATAGAATTACTCAAATCTTAAATATCGTGGAAAAATATATAAACATAATACTTTATGTAATTATATCTATATATAATAGGATATATCTATATAGCATATCTAATAGGATATATATATATATATAATCTCCTATTATATAGCATTTAGATACAATGAGACATCCTAATAGCTAATCATCTTCACACTCCTTTTCCAGTTCCTTAACAACAAACTTACAGTATTCTTCTGTATCAAAATCTGTATAATTAATCATGAATGGTCCATTGAACACGCAATGGACCGTCACTGTCTCTGAATATTGCAAATCAGGTAGTAGCTAAATAAAAATAAATTTGATATCGTTAATTGAGCAGTTATTTTATGCTTTAATTTGGTTAATATGGTTAATATGGGCTACCTTTGGTGTGAGTAAAAAATATTGAGAACTATTTGGTCTTCCAGTCATTTTTACAAGCAAATTAAATACTCTTCTTTCATTCACAGCGTCCATACCCTGTGATAAAAGTCAACTGTTAGGATTATCGTATAAAATTTGTAAATGATTGATTATTGTATAAAATTTAATAAAAATACCTGATTAATTTCATCCACACAGCGAAAAGGTACTCTCGATAATTCTTGAAGCGCAATCATATAAATAGCAGTAGTTACAGCTCTTTCTCCACCACTTTGATGATATCTTGTCAACTCTTGCAATTGGTCGGTATCTCTGAATTTTACTCTAATTTTTAGGCCATATTGATGAAATTCCATCTATGACCATTAAACTTTTTAAAAGATCTTAAATAATGAGTATATCATCTAATTTTATTTAATAACTTACATGGTTTTCCGGTTTTGCCAATATAACTTCACCGGCACAATCCATAGCCGAGAAATACGTACTGAAATTGGAATTAATTTTTTCAATGGTTTGTAATAAAGGTGTTAACCATTCTTCTCGTAATGATTCTATATCTTGCATAATACTTTGTAATTCTTGTGTTTTCCTTTGAATAAAATCTTTTAAATGGTTTATATCTTGTTCTATTTGCTCATATTCTTGTAATACCTGAAATTAATGTAGTTGATAATGGATTAATTTCTTATTTGGTAAATTTATATTTGACTGTGGTTTTTCAAAACTCACATTTTCACCGTCTACATTATTTCCCATACAAAATATTTTGGCTTGAGCAATGTTCAATTCATTATTAATTTCTTCTATAGTTGGTGGTAATTTGTTAAATACTTTATTTATAGGTGCAAACGCACTGTCTTTGGGACTAATACCATTTGTAGTTTCCAGTGCTTGATTCAATATTCTTTGTACTTCGTTTTTCACGGGCACTAAATTCTGGTGAAGTTGTTTCACTTTGTCTTCTGCATTCTTAAGTTTCTCTCTCAAGTCTTGAGAATCGTATTCTTTCACTCTCAAAGATCGAGTATGTAATTTTAATGCTAATTCGGTTTCTTCGTTGGCTGTAATGTGTTTAAAAGATTCTTCCAGTTCAGTGTTGTATTCTTTATAAATTTTTAGTTGCTTCTCTACAATTATCTGTAAAATTTATATATACATGTTACTGTTTTTTTATAATAGAAAAAAAAATAATTATTTAGTCTTTAATTAAAGACCTTTATTTCCTTAGTTGAAGATTCCTTTATTTTCTCAACACTGGTTCGCTCATTTTGCAAATCTAAAATCTTTTTCTGTACCATAGATATTCTAGATTTTAGGGCTTGTATTTGTTGGAGATTTTGCTGATGTTTGTTTCTGCTAGCTCTGATTTCATCTAATTCCTTATTTTGTTCACATGCTTGCTCATCAAGTTGTTTAACTTTATTAATCACCGTATTTCTCCTTTCTTGTAACGCTTTCAATCTAAAAGAATGTTTTAATTATAATTTATTCAATGTACTTCAGCTCTATCAAATAAAAGTATTAACAAACTTTTCTTCAATGTTCAACATCCTTGATCTATCTAACACAATAGATAACATTCCCGTACCCGATACTGGTTGCATTCCGATAGATTTTTCTCCCGTGTACTTAGATTTATTTACCATATATACGTTATTTTCTAAGAAATAAAATTAAGAAATAATAATGCCGATTGCATTCATTACCAAAGTAATATACAATTTACTTACGACTAAAATAACAACGTATATTGTTAGGTATATGATCAATGTGATCATCAACTTGGCTTTTTCCAATGGGTATGTTATTTAAATTGTACATAGACACTAAATATTTCATAATTGTACTCGGAGCTTCGATCAACGATACTAAATAATGAGTAAAGCCAAATTGTTTAATATGATGCAAAGGAACAATTGGATCCATGGAAACATGTCTCGTAGGATCAGAATGTACAACATTTACTTGTAAATGCTGTTCGTCCCTTAAGTAGTGCAACAGCATATTCATATCTCGTTTATCTTCACAGACAAATGCTATCAAGTCCCGAAATGGAATGATGTTTTCTAAATATTTCGCATATGGAGCATTTTTTACGTTTATGTTAAGTAATATAGGTTCGTGTACTGCATTAGAAAATTTGTTACGATTTTCTCTTAACCAATGTACTGCTTTATATGTGTCTATGCTTCTCTCCTTTAACAATTGTAAACGTTTTGTTTCAATATTAAGAAGTTGTAGCTCCGTTTCTTGACCTGGAAATTTAAAAAATTTAAAAATTTAATTGTATTTAATAGTAATACAAATAAACGAACATCTGCAGAAACACTGTAAGAAATTTACTTTTAATTTCAAGATTTAATCGGTCTTCTTCTTGTTTCAATCCTGAAGATTGACTTGTCAACATATTAATAATGTTTCTTTTCTTTTCTATATTGGACATTATTTCTTGGCGTTGTTGTACTAAAATTTCCTCTGCAAAATGTAAGTGCGTTCTGAAAGTTTAGTATTGTCTTAAAATAATATAAGCATAATAAAAAAGGAACAAACCAGATCCAATATCCTTTAACATCAGTAATAAGTCTGTATCGAGTTTGCTTTTTTGTTGTTCTGCAACATCGATGTCGTGATCTCGAGCTTCTTCCATCTGAATTCTCTGCTTGCATGCATTTTCACGATCTCTAATATTACTGTCACACTCTAGAATATTGTCTATCATTTTTTTAAGTTTCACAGCCTTGAGTTTGACTTTATTGTTCTGAAATTGAAAAAAGTATAAAATATATGTAACTGTTTTGTATTTTGTTAAATATATAACCTTACATTATCTGAAACAGAACTTTGAAGCAGTTGAATTTTTGATTTCATTTTTTCTATTACATCATTAATAGGTTTTATTTCTGCTTCTAAAGATGTCACTTTAACTTGTGCAGCTTCCTTTCCTTCTTTTAACTACAAATGTTGATAATTATAAAATGAGTGTGTATATAAAGTATATATCTATATAAAGTAATGATCTAATCACTACAATATGCATTTAAATAATAATCTAACAAACATGCAATTATGCTCTTTTATAACCATTTATTTTTACCTTAACTAGTTCTTTACGTCTTTGTTCATATAGTATCCATGCTTTCTTTTGTTTTAAGGAAATAATTTTCTTCTTTATTAATTTCTTTTCCTTTATACTACTAACACTTTCTTTTAAACCATTGTATATCTGAGATTTGGAATCTAGTAATTTTTTCTTGCTTTCAATCTGTTTCTCTAAATCTACATAGTTTTCTCTATATTGTATCAAATTTTTGTGATGTTCCAATATGATGGGGTCACAAACTGACTTTTCTGTATTTTCTAATAATTGTTGCGCATTCATCTTTGAAAAATCTTGTACTTTATCTTGTGGCAAAAATTGACAAAGATTATCCACCTGAAGTTTCAAATGAATTAAAAGAAATTCCCATTTAAATTATTAGTTTTTCTATATGCATACCTGTATGTTCATACTTGTGGTTAGTTCTTGTATTTCTTTAATACCTGTTTGTCTGTTATTAAGAAACCATGAAGATTTCCCAATTCTGTTAAATATTCTTTGAATAACAACGTCACTTTTTTCTCCATTTTTAAGGTGAATTTCAATCTTTGCCTCATCCTGTCCTATTTTTATATAATCTGCAATATGAGTAGCTCGACCAATGGTAGTAGGTTTTCCTCCTAATCCAAGCACAATTGCACAAACAATCGTTGATTTACCAGTGCCATTAGGGCCAATAATAACATTTAAATTCCTACCAGGATTTACGCAAACTTTATCATAAGTTCTGTAATAATATAAGAATTATTTACATTTTTGCACAATTATCTCTTTTAAAATTACAAAAAAAAGACATTAATCAATACTTACACAAAATTTTCTAAATAAATATAAGTGATTATTCCCTTGTTAATATAATTATTACTCATGATGTTTCTTTGTACAATTCTTTAAATAAATGAAATCAATTCATTTAAATTAATATTTAAGTAATCACTAGATAGAACGTTCTTAATATCGACATAAAACAATTAGCAATTACTACATTTAAACAGAATGAAATCATAGAATTTTACTAATTATTTACTTGCACTCTAGATTGCAAGGGGACTTCGATGGTACGTAAACATAACCTATTCAAAACAAATGCAATCTGTTTCGAAAAGTAGATATAGTATATAGCGTTTATAGATTCAACTTGTAGCCATCAAAGTAGTACTTGATTATCGTAAATATTATATAAATTACATAGAATGTATATGTATGTAAAAACATACATCACACACTTTATATTATAGATTTGTAGAAATTAAAAATTGAGGATTACAATCAGATTTGTTAAAAAATAAAATTTGTAAGATCATAATAAGCAATTAGACTATTTGTAATCGTAATAATGTTGCATATAATAAAGTGTAATAATAATATATTGTATATAATAGAAAATAGCAAAATCAAAATGATAATGTGAACTGTTCTTTTTTCCTGCTCACGACTGTATGTTTCTTTCTCGAATAAAAAAGTTCCTATAGAAGTAAAAACAAAATGTTGTGTATCTGGCAACAACAGCAAGCACGGGAAGTTGATAAAATAACTGATACACAGAAGAATGACGTCAAAAGATATGTTCTTAATTGAAAAACTAACGATAGCGTGTGCTTAACTTCAGCACGAATTTCCTTACTGTCGTAGTATTTTTTATAAATGATAAATATATCATTGAAACTCAATTTATCGTCAGCACTCGTTTATCGTAATTTAAGTTTCGAAATGAATATGAAAATTATAATATAGACTGGTCTGCAAAAATATTTAAACACTCAAATTGTCGATATTTTAAACTACTATAATTTCGTGAAAAGAAAAAAAAAAAAAAAGATTGTATGATAATCCATTTGGGCTTGTTTGAAACATGATATTCTGACATTATGGAAAAATCAAAGTAATTTTAAAAATTATAAAAATTCTAATGTCTGAAGAAAAGATTGAAAAATTTTGTTAATGATTAAATGCACTGCGATTTCGAAGATTAAAATTTCTCCTTTAAAATAATCTTTTAAATTTTGCTGTACAATTTTCTTTCGCCAATTTATTGAACGTTGAATGTTAGGATTAAACGACAGAAATTTAAAAAATTCTAACATTCGAATTTTCATCGCGTAACTCTAATATTTACGAAGTTATTAGAGTTTAAAATATCGACAAGTTTTCGTCGAGTGTCCAAATACTTTCGCGGATTAGTGTATATAATCAATCACTAAAATAATTATTCTAAACGTTTCAACTTTTTCTTGGAAATGTTGTTATTTTAAGCAAGGTACCTTCAATAACAATTTACGTTGGAATAAGAAATAAGAAGCAAAATCGATAAAGTAGCGCGTCATGAATTGCTTTCATCGATCAATTTTAATCAAGATAATACTCTTTCGACTCCTTTCGTTAATACGTTGTACTTTACTTTCGGTTTAGATGGTCGAATTAGATTCGCGTAGGAATGATTATATTCCACTATCATTCAACAAACGATAATATTTATACTTGTTATAGTGGGAGAATATCTCTCATTCTGGACAGTATAAAACACGATCTCGAAGGAAACGTAACTTTCGTACGAGGAATAAAGTTTCACTTTTTTTTTTTTTTTGCGAAGAACCTGAACGACAACGTAGAGAAACTACTTAAAACTACGTCGTTCCACCTCAAGTTCTCGAAATGTTTGATCAATCATCGAAACTCGAGAAACTCGAGAAAGGATCAGCCAAAAGACGTAAATTATGGTTGTCATTGTCATACTTTAGAAGTTACACGTCGGTAATATATATCAGTGCTTTCCTCAATCGTTTCGTGGGATTCTTGCCATTCAAATTTGAATCGTCGAAATTTGTATATTCGAAATTATACTTCGTTTTCTCCACAATCTCCATAATCATTTATTTGCTCTGCATACTTTGTTCTCTGTACACGATTAATTTTATTATTAATGCAGATAAGGCGAATGTATCATTCACATTGCATTCAAATTTTTTAATGTCTTTCGGCTCCATGATATTCATCTCGGCTTACGTTAAAAGTCGATCAGTGATTCAAGCGATTAATCGTATCTCGAACGTTTCTTATGTAGTGTCTCCAGAAATTTTTCGCGAAATAGCTAGAAACATTTTCATCAAAGATACATTGCTTTTGACGCCGTTGCTAATATTCTTTCCGCGCGTCGTCGAAAAAGATCATATTCTTCGTTTCATGTGTTGGTGTAATTTCGTCGGTCCGTTTATGCTGATTATCTTGTACATGAACAGTGTGTACGTGCTAAATATCTGTTTCAAGTATATAAACGATTCTCTGGTGAAAGTGAAGGAAATTTTGATCAACGACGAGCCTCATCTACTTAGGAGAGTCTATCACATGCAGAAGAATCCAATGCTGTTGACGAACCTCAGGACCCTTAAGAAACAACATTTAGAGATGAGCGAAGTCGTTCAGCTACTAAACGACTCGTTTAGCACGCAAATCGAATCGGTACTATCATTGTACTTTGTCGATGTTACGTTCAACATTTACAAGTTCGTGGCGTTGTACTCTGGAACGTTCGAATCGTTCTTTTCTGAATCGTTCATGTCTGTACTTTGCTACGCGATTTTTTACACTGCGCACATAGTCGTTATAGTTTCAATCATTGAAATTACCAAGGGTCAAATAAGGAGAATTGGCTCCAACATTCATCAAGTTCTTGTACATACTTTCGACGAGCAGGTGACAACGGAGGTAAGATGAAACGATTAATTTATCATCGATGATTTATGTATACATAGATTCTGAATTATGAGAATGTTAATTTGTATTAATGTATTTGATTCTAGCTGGAGTTGTTTTCATTGCAAGTATTGCAAAAAGGCGCCACGTTCGTGATGAAAGGACTGGTAATTGATGCGACCTTTTTAACGAAGGTAAATCAACATGGAATTCAATTAGAAAGGTCAACTATCTTTAACAAATTTTTTTTACAGATGTCATGCGGTATTGCCACCTTTCTCTTAATATTAATACAATTCTTATTCATCGAACCTTGTTGAAATAAATAAAGCTTCGGTCAAATGAGATTAAGGGACGAAATATATTTAAGAGACAATTGGCTTGAAAGAATTGGAAAAATTGATTCATTTTTTTCTCGTAATAAAGTGCCGTATTTAATCATGTTAAAAGCATCTTCATCGCGTGACGAAGTAGCGGCTCAGTATTATTTATTTAAACCCATGTTTCATTATTGAATTGCATTTTTCTTTTTTTTTTCTTTTTCTTTTGCGTTTTGATGATCGAATACGATTATCCAAAGTGCTTTCGTCTTAGAGGCAATCGTTTATGAAAAATAGTAGTTCACCTACACTCACAGCTAACAAGTTCTTTCGCTATTCGAATTTCTCTTACGATGCTTACGAAAAATACGGCGAAAGTCAAGAAATTGAAGAAACACAGAACATGGATATTCCTGAAGGCAACGGACTTCAATTCATTGATGCATCCCTGCTTCTTCGTCTGTTGGTTACTTGGAAATTTTCCTTACAAGTACGAACCGCCAGTATACTCACTTTGCAAAAGTCGTTTCGCTCTTTTCACGTCTATGATGTTCATCTACGTGCTCTCGTTGCTCGCCGTGGTGTACGAAATAAATGTTACCAGGACGTTGGACTACGGCATTCCAAAGATGATTTATGTGAACTTGTTCTATTTTTTGGATGGGACAGTGATTTTAGTGATGTACATGTTAACTGTTGCCCGACTGTCGGTGATCCAAAACTTGTCAAAGATTAGCTCGATATTATCTGCAAACGATTTTAAAGATTTAGCTAAAGTGATTCACCCGAAGGACATCTTAGGCTTCCTGTTTCTCGTCAGTCATATACCAAATTGTTTCCAGCAAAACATTTGCCTGACTCTACGGAATTTTTACTGCTTATACATAATGATGGTTAGCTTTTCGATAGACATGCTGTACATGAACTGCGTGTGCGTTTTAAGAGCTTGTTTGACCAAAATCGACGAATGCATTCGACAAATGAGAAAGCTTGCAATCAACGATGATGTATGGACGCAGACTTTTATCCATCATGGGTCTCCAAACTTATTGGTAATGAAACTGAAGAACCTCGAGAAGAAGCATTTGGAGATCAGCGATATAATTGAATTAGTGAACAATACGTTCATGATGCATGTTATAATCGTGACAATCAGTACGTTCATCTCGGTCACATTCAATCTGTATTTCTATATAGTTTATGTATACAAGGGTTCTGACAATATCCAGTACTGGATCATGGAGTACTTGTCGTCGGTCGTTTTTTATTTTCTCAAGTTTGCGATGATGATTTGGGCATGCGAAGCAACGACGAATCGAGCGAAGAAGATAAAGACAACTCTATACGACGTTTTCAGTAATACGAGCGATCCGTTGGTGCAACGCGAGGTATAACACTTGAACGATAATAATACTGCTGATTAATTATTATTAGACTGCGAGAATTTAAATGTGTAAGAATATTGGAAATACGCATAAAATTCTGAATTCCAGTTGTACTTATTAATCGCGAAATTGCAGGTCGAGCTGTTTTCTTTGCAAATAATGCACAGGAGAAACGTATTTGAAGCAAGAACCTTCGACATGAACGCGTCATTTTTGGCACAGGTAAGACGTTAAATTACCGTGAAATTTCTTGTTTGTTAACCGTTCGCGAATAATCAATTCATCGATCGTTTCCCGCTCGAGAAGAAATTTTTCCGTAACCCTGAAAACAAATCGATTCTATTCTTGTAGATCATCAGTGGTATTGCGATGTACGTCGTCATTCTGCTTCAATTTTTCATGAACTACGTTATATGCGCTTTCTAACGACAACGAGAGCGAGATTCTGTGGAGAGCGTGTGTTTCTCTATTCTTTGGCAGTCTTCTGAGTGGCAACACGCTGTTTCTATGCGCAGACACCTGTAACAATTCTGCATGCACTTGGTTATTTATAAGTGATAACGCGTGTGCACAAGTGTGACCAATAAAGCGACGAAATTTAAACGAAACTGGTAATCGTAATAGAACATTGCAGGGCAATCGTGCAACACTTTCCTTTTGATTCACGATGACAGAGTATATTGCTTCCAATCAGGTACATACTTAGTGCCCAGTTTCTTTCGTTACGTCGAAATTCCGATGCCTATGTATTTTTATGGAAACGACACGAAAGTTTTAATAAGTCGTAAAAAACATAGTTTCGACCGGGGCAATTGTGACAGGAGCGAGATTCTTTCGTTCCAGATCTCGATCTCGACGAGCCACGAGGAATGAAAATGCGGCGTATAATCATCGCAAAGCGTTTTAGCAACCTCGGAGCAACTTAACGATGCAATACGCGGTCAATTTGAATTTATCTTCGACGACGCACCCCTGACAATGGACCTAATGGATCTAACGGCGACGCTGACACTGTTTTTCTGAACAAACAGGATCTCAAATGTAGATCTCGTTCGTCCTTCGTTACGACGTAATTTTTCAACTCTAAACTCGTCTGTTATCGTTCTGCGCGGAGCAACATGGATTAACAATTGCAACAGATTTACGATAAAGGATCACGCGATCCATGGAAATTGCTGATCGTTCCTTCTCTCCTTTTCTCTACGCTGTCATCGAACAGAGTGAATTACGCGTAACTCGTACACTCCGTTCGGTTGTTTTCTATTCCGCGTACGTACACGTGATGAAATATCTTGTTTTCATTCGCTGAATCTCGAGATTTCATGGAAATGAACCGACGATTTCAATTTTAATCGTTGTTAGGAGAACGACGCGCACGTGCCGGCGTAGCCGAAGGAGAAATGTCAGTTTCATTCGACACATTACGGGGTGGAGTCGAGTCAATCTATTCTCCTCAAGGTTAATGTCGCGACCAGAGATAATACGCGGAGGTGGTAGGAGATACTTTCAGTTAAATGCTATCACGTATCGGTGACATTAATATCGTGAAACGTTCGAACGATTTGTTATGAAAGTTTGACATTTGACGATTTGTTATTCCACGCTGGGTGTTCAAATATGTAGTTAAGCGGGTTCATGTATCTGCATATTTCGTTGTCGGTTATGTAAAACAGCATTGAATCTATCGACAATTGAAGTTCTTCAATATACATTTTTGCATTACGAGATGCGTATGGGATTTCTAGTAAAAAGAAGGGGGGAGGGGGGCTTCGACACTGCCACAAAAAAAAAAAAAAAAAAAGAAAGAAAAGAGAAGAAACAAATTCATTCCACGTGTTTTCAATCGACGGCAACATTATCTCCGCCTCTCACTCAAATTGAACAACATGAGCTGCGCAAACAATCCGCCGCGGCTCTCCAAATTTACCACTCCTCTCTATATGTTACAAAGAGAACGCTTGTTATTCGTCGTCCGTTGTTTTTCGATCAGAAACGAGAAAACGAAAACACGCCGCGCACGAGACAAAGAAAACACTTTCGCCCATCGATAACTGTCTAAAAAGTTTGCCAATTTCTCGCCAGTGCGAAATCTCGATGTAAATCCATTTGACGCAAGGAAATCAGGTCGCGCAGAAATCGAAATCTCGCGTTCCTTCGAACAGATGCCCGCAGAATTTAAATAGTCCAGCTAATAGTGCCACTGTCGACTACGCCCGCGGGAAACCACGTGTCGTCATCGTTGTCCTTCGTCACAGAGACGTAGAGGTCGCGAAAATGAGGAGATATCGGGCAAGGGTTGCGCGACCTGTTATGGAATTGAACCCCTGTTAAGCCAATCGGCCTTTTAAACGACGAAGCTCCGTTCTTTTGTCTAATTCTGGCGGTAAACAGGCGGCCGATTTGTCGTGTAGGCGATCACGCGACTGCGCGAGTCATCGCGCGCTTCGAGGCGCCGTTAATTATGACCGATACGCAGTTGTTCAGTGTTGCGCCAACAGCCGCGCGGTGAGTCTGCCAGTGGGGTGTTGTTGGCTCCCTGTCGAATGCGCCAATATTGTTGCTATTCTTTTTCTCTTTTTTTTTTTTTTTTCTATTATTCATCAGTCAATGGGACGAACGATGAGATCGATACGGTTTGACCAAGATTGTCATTGTCGCGCGTGTCGACGATCCGCATTGAACAAGACGAGACTGCACGAGTTTTAGGGGTCGTTTCTCATCGATCAGTCTCGCCTCGACGCTGTTGCAATTTTTTCGACTGTTCGAATGTGGTGAGAAGACGTCGGTCGACAACGACGACAACGACGACGACGACGACAGAGAGTGAGGAAAGTTTTATGTAATAAGTGTTGACCCAGAAAAAGTAGTGACCGGCACACGGAGTGCCAGAGCGATTAGATAAAAACGTACGCAGAAAAGTTGGAAGAACACGGTTGTCGGAATTCTGTAGAACATCGATAGTGGGGAAAATGTAACGTTTCATTGATACGTTGTACGTAGAAGCGGGTATTGTGCGATGTTCCCCGGATAAAGCCATAAGCGTACACACACGATATATATATATATATATATATATATATGTACGTACGTATAGCGGTATTTCGCGCGCGCGTTTATGCGATACCATGTGTTCTTAACTGTTTGATGGGTTTCCTCGAGCGAGAATAAGCGAGGACGAGCAGGAGAATTGCGAGCTTCGTTCCTACGTGATGAAGTAAGTACCGCACACGTTTATCATTTGATTCACTCAACGTGCAACGACGTTCGTCGTGTTTCGTCTCGCGCTAGTCCATGGAATCGACACCGTATCGACCACGGAATGAACGGCCGAATAGGTTTAGGTTAGGTTTAGATTCCGAACAAAAAAGAAAAGAAACGACTCTTTGGTCTCGCCCGTACGAACTGGAAAGAATTAACGAGTGATTTATGGGCTGGGAGGATTAGTCCGTCAAACAGACGGTCTTTAATCGTCGAACGACTTTTCTTCTCAAAACAATGCGTTATCGACGCGTGAATTTCGCTGGTTTCGCTGATGATCGATAAGATTTCGCGTCAACAACGCCGATTACCAATGCACAACCGCGTATTTGTTCCACGATTCAGACAGAGATGTTTCGCAAGTTGGCCTGTGCGTCGTCGTCTGTATATCTGGAAGGCAAATATTTTCGTCCGATAGCCGTGACGTCGTAGGTCGCGTTCACAGAGAACCATCGCAGTTCCATTCTGTCCTCTTTTTTTTTTTCCTTTTTTTTTTTTTTTTTTTTCGTTCATCTCTGTGTACACGTAGCCCACGTAACTCCAAACGTAACACTTTGTCTAGACAGACGGCGTTACCTAGATTCCAACAGTTTAAAGCTTCTCTGCCAGTGTAAACCTCGCGCACTGTTACGTGTTTAAATCTTTTAATGGTTTCTACGTGTCTGCCCTTTGCGAACCAAGAGTCACTCGGCCACGAGCAATTTGATCGAAACCGAGTTTCAATTTTCGATTGTTCATCGAAAGAGACGGTATCCGATATCGAATAGTCTCGAATATCGTTTTTGAAAAATCAGTACGTTGAACCTGATACTGGAATACCCCCCAAAAAGAAACGAAGCTCTCGTGTTCAATTCTCATCGAAATTCTTGTATGTTTATGAAAACAAAGAAAAAGGAAGACAATGAAGTTTCCGTTTCCCACGAGACCATGCGTGGAAAAAGAACGAGGAAGAGGAACGTGAGAACTTTGGAACACATACTAAGTAACTGTTAACCGAAGAGAGAGAGAGAGAGACAGAGAGAGGAAGGAGAAAAATCGGTGTAGACTTTACTCACTTTGGACGATTGTCTCATGGTTACACTTTCACAAGGCGTTCGCCGTGGCCACACGGCTAACCGTAAAAATAAAGAACTCGGACTCGGTCGCCGTTGATTCGGAATTTCCTCTAGCAGGGCCGCGTCCGTGAATAAAATTCGATACTCTACTACCTTGTCCGAGAATCGGTGACTTTTTCTCTCGCCTTCTCTATCAATTCCACGACCTTGCCACAACTTGCGTCCCCTCTCTTTCTCGTGGCGTTTCTTGGCTAGTCTCTCTCCCGGCTAGAATCGGCCGACCTTGCTTACGATAGTCATTGTCACGGCGCTCCGCTAGATACGAGTAAACTTTTGCAATAGTAGAGTGAATGATTTGCAAAAAAAAAAACTTGTTTGCTCGTAGTAGCTAGCCGCGCGGCGTCGTCTCGCCTCGGCTTCCATTGGAGGATTTCTTGCAAAACCGAGCCAGCTTGGTTGGTTGAGGTTGCGTTCGTTTCAATGCCCGTCGTTTTGGTGAAAAAAGGAAACAAAGGCCAATCCAGAATTCTAGTTTCAATCTCTCGAAACGTGTCGAGATTTAATTCTCGGCTGGTTGACAAACGGTACATCCCCGACTGTTGTTGTTAAAAATTGTTTTCGTAGAAAACTGATTTCGTCCGTTCTCAGCCGGCGGGAAGTATGGGAGGGAGGTGCGCTCGTTTGATCGACCAGTTAACCCAATTTCGCGGAGGCTGGTTAGGTGAGCTTTGTTCTAACGATATTTAACTTGATAGTTATGTAATGAGCGCCGTAATGTTTACAAACAACTTGCGATTATGAAAGTCATATCGCGAGCGCGCGTCGCGCTGCCCGTTGCTTTTTATTATGTTCCGGATTGATTATTTTGATAGACGATCGATTTTATTGTTATATAATCGGGACGAGGATGAAAAGCCTTTCGAAGCCATCGAAGCCTTCGACGCCTTCAACGGTGGATCATCTTCAAGTGTTTTGTTGTGAAAATAATCCTAATGTGTTCTACCGGTCTCGCTGAACGTAAAATGGCAATGTGTTTTCAAGTCATCGAGAGTTTATTGCGACACAGGAGAGACTTTTACTGATTACGATATCAGTGATATTCTTGGATCACTCATGACTCATTTTTTGAAAAGCATACAGCTAATACCGATCTCTAACCATGAAAATCATAAATTTTCCTGCATCCAGTTTGTTTCCGCGAGAACCAGATATCTCTAACTCCGTCGAGGAAAGGAATATTCCCATTTTTTTCTCTTCTTTTTTTTTTTTTCCTCTGCCCCCTTTCAAAACTCGTTTCACTCGAAAACCAATTTGCATTTGGAATGCTGATATTTACAAACGTACTTAAATAAACGGACGAGCAACTGGATCATCTACACGGAGCGTGTAACAGTTAAGCCACGGTTGGCGATCGACGTGGCCTTCGATGTCGCTTTGTGTTTAGAGAGAAAAACATATCAAATAAGTATTAACGCGTAATACCGATGCAAAGAATTGATTGGAACATGAGGCTTGGCCGTTGAATCCTTGAACAGCTCTCCGCATACGCACGTACGGCTGTTCAAGTGCAAGAGGTCACAGTTTTCGTGGCATCGTTGCAAACATGGAGTCGATGCTCGCGTCGTGAAACCAAGTGGCCATTCCTGCCGTCTGAAGAAGAGAAAACGAGAGAGCATCTTCCTCTCTATTTCGTACGAAAATTTCCTTTCTGAGAGCTGACCGCTTTATTCATCGTCGTGTTCCATCAGAACGGAATGGCCGTTACATCATAATTGGGTTTTCCAAAGTGCTTCTTGTTTATACACACGCGCATAGATACATATAGATTCCTCGAACTTGTCGCCAGTGATTTCGTTCGTAACGCGATTCGATAATGCAACTCGTTCGAATTTCACGTGATTTTTTCCCCCCTCGCCCGCGTAATCATGCGGTTTCCACATCGATAGATCGACGTATGCGCTTGGTCTCGCTCGGCACAGAGTAGGTTCATTGCTATTCTTGCGACCATAAATGACGACTTTCTCGTACGAGTTACTTTCAGAGTGGCGTTCAGTGACTCACTGGTCGATGACGATGACGCCAACTATGACGATACTATTTTTTTCCACGTTGATCCCTCTCTTCGCCAGGAAGTGCGACGAAGCAAGGAAGACAGAATTCCGCGGAAGGGAATGTGAATCAAACCTGTCGTGATTGCCTGAGCGGCGCCGAGGCGATGCGCGTCTTACTGCTAAATTCTGAACGAGCAGATTCCCCTGAAATCACACAATCATATGATTCCATTTTAGTTGGAACTAATGCTAATCGCGACGAAATGAAAGAAAAACGGGGGGGGGAGGGAGGGGGAGGAAAAGGAAAAAGAAACGCGAAGACTCGCAGAAAAGTTGTGTAACGCGCGACCGGTGAATTTATTCCATTTATTCTGCTTTCATCTGGTCCGAAAGCAGTTTCATTCCGCCGTTATTCCTCGAAACGGTTGGAAAATTTATGAAGTGGTTATTATGGATTGTTAATTCGCGCGCACCATAGATAAATAGAATATCGTTAGCATGCGCTGGCGTTTATCTGGATTGGCAAATAGAGTGACAAGAAAATGCAAGTCATATTTCCTGAATAATTTCCGTGGAGGCAGTGTCTGCGATCGAAATATCAAAGTCAAAAGTCTCTTTTGCATGCGTAAACAATGTGACAGGGGGCGATAAAACCAATCCGTGGAAATAGTGAATCGCGACACGATCGCGAATTGCTCTTATAGAAATCACGATGGCTGATGAAATTAGTAGCAACGGACACGCCACGATCAGACCCACACTTCTTTCCTGTTTACGAACGATCACTATCTCCTTTTGACTCTCGGCTCCTTCCTCCGCGAGACTCGAAACAAATCGCGTTTCTGCCATGCTTTTGCAACTATGTTTGATTTTTCCAGAAAAGCGATTCCCAGGGAGGCAAATATTTCTGCAAAAGATTTATCAGAAGCGCCGAATATTTCAATTTCAATTTGCAATTTTGCATTCTTCGAATGCAACGCTCAATCGTGAATCATTGGCATGCATGTAGCCACTGTAGTTGTTAGTAACAGATTCAGAATTAGGTTTAACTAGAAATCAGTTGCGTGTATGACTCTTTTCCAATTAAAGAACCAATGACCCTGTGTGCCCAATGCACGCATGTATCTAAGTGCATTTTGCGCGAGAAATCAACTACGACAGTCAGGATCGTTCTTTACACTTTATATCTGTGGAAATGAAAGAAAACTGAATAAAAAGCTTTCAGTTCGCTGTCACAGAAGCTAACGCAGCAAGAAAGATTGAACGCGCCCACGCCTCGAATATACGCCTCGAAAATAGTCTCTTTTTCTAGACTTTGAGAGACCTCGTTTCACAACACTACGATGTCCACAAATATACGCAAACTATCGAAATAATCGTTTCGCCGATTAGATTGTGGGCCCAAGTAACGACCAAGTCGCGAATCTTGTGAAGCGCGGCGGACAGTTTGCGTCATGCGTGAGTGATCTGCGGTCGGAGTTGGTGAGTTTTCTTTTCAACTCTCAAACTTGGAGACGGCGTGCATCGTGACCAATTGGCGATGACGTCACGACGCAGATCAGCTGCTGTTCACGTCGTTTCTAGACGACGAAAGCGCAAGCTGCGTGCTCGATGGTGCAACTGTCCGCGTTACAGGTCATAGATCCGATTTCTACACACACACACACACACACACACACACACATATGTGAACATGGATACATTTTGCGCGCGCACGTGTGTACGTACGTACGTAAAACGGCTCCGATTGTGGCGGTGGAACGCGTCGAAAAGCGTACTCTAGAGAAGACTCGCGTGTCAGGGACGGCGTGCACGTTTTCTTTGGCTGATTACGACGCCGAAGAAGCGCATGTACTTTTTATAGCCGCGTTTATAGTATATATGTACTATAGTTGGCGGCGGCAGTCGGTCGGTTGGTTAGAGTTGTTCATTAACGTGGCCAGCGGCTGGGCGCGAAACGACGATCGTTATTAAATTGCGTATCCGCTATCGCAATTATCGTCTCACTTGACGCCGCGGTTTTCGCGGTTGATCGTTTCGCGGAATGATCCCTTCCTCCGTTGACGTCCGAATGAGGATGAATGACTTGCGTAAAACCGTGACGAATGTAGTTTAAATTCAGCGCAGCGACAAACAAGCTATTGAAATCTCGGAATCTCTGTCGTATTGAAGTTCCACGCCGAGAATAAGAACAGGGGTTGTGCAATTTCTTCTTCTCCGTACGAATGAATCGAAGGTTCGTTTCATTCGCTTTCCTAGAACGGTCGTGCGTCGAGTTTTACATGCGCGTCGTGTTTTTACAAATACGTTGAACATCTTGGCAATTCGTCGTTGTAGAAAATATTGAAATTTATTACTTACCTCGAGAAACGAGATGCGGAGATCTTGACTTTGCTCAACATTTATGAACAAACAGAATAGAAGATCTCGCGATTCGTTTTTTTTTTTTTCGTTTTTTTCGCAGAATGAAGTAGAGGTCTTGGAATTTTCCTGGAAGCAAGGTCGGGACCTTGCAACATGATTGATATCTAATAATACTTCTTTCCACGTTGATGCAAAATATATTCCGCGAGTATCACGAATTGATTGGCTTTTATTTTTCTTGGCTGAGGCGCCGATCAAAACAAAGAGCACCGTGCTGTACGAATATCTTATACGCGAGATTTACTACTCAAAGTCTAATCGAAATTGCTATCATTACGTTTATAAAATCCGCAAGTTTTGTGGAAGTTTGATACGAAGCAAGCAGTCGGAACGGATTAATTTTTCTCCAACGTTTCTTGAAAAGAGACACATTATCGTATCGTAATTACGCAGACGCTGGCAAAGATCGCTTCCATTGTTTCCAAATTTCTCAACGCTGTCGCGTCCATTATGCGTACTTGTTTCGTCACGCCGTTTCGTCGTATCCAACGTGCGGAATTGAGAGTATCGAGAACGACGAGAGATTGAAATTATCGCCAATGGGGAAATTTGTTCAAACAAAGAAACAAATGAGAACGATCGGCGTCGTCCTTCGCGGCGAAATATACCGACGAAAATAATGCACGTCTGCTCGTGCACAGCCGTAGCAGGAGGGGTGGTATCCTCGTCGTCGTTCTACGTATCTTATTCAGCTATTTGTCCGTCCGTGTCTGTGCCACGCGCCGAGGTTTCCGTGTCGCGTGCCAAATATTTCTCTCTCGTTCAGTTGCGTCACGCACGCACGCGGTTTCGAGAGTGCACAGGCCCATAATCGAGAACGTTAGAGCGTCCCGCAACGGACGTTTACCTCGCCCGGTTTCGTCGGCCACATCGATCGAAACCGTCCTGCCGCGAACTTCACGCACGCCGCCATCGCGCACGTATGCGCGAACCAGGTCGATGACTTCCATCCACCTGCGAGAACTGTACTTGTCGGTGCTTGGCCTTGACACTTCGACGATCGGTCAGCCGTCTGGCACGCACATGACTGACTATACTTAGCTACGCACGCGTTTTTCTTCAATCGCGTTCTTTCGTTGCTTCGGCGAAAAGAAGAAAACAGGAAAATGAACGAAGCTCTGCTCGGGGGGTCACGGGGAATTTTTGGAGCGTGGTCGTGGATCTCGCGACAATCTTACAGCTCTTCGAGTCTTTGCTGGAACTTGTTTTGTTTTTATTTTGTTTTTATTAGACATAATCCTCTTGCCTTGCGGCTTAAGGATGGCTTGATACTTAGGCTACCTTAGACTACCTTAAATGTAACTGCTAGTAAATTTCCTTAACACTGAAACACATTAAGCTACGGAGCTGTAAACAATAAATTCTAAACTCAGTGATGGATCTTGGCTTGTCTATTTTAATCGCCACTTTCTTTACTCTCGTTTGTTTTCTAGAATTTTCTCTAAAACTACCAAGTTTGACAAATAACCGAGTTACCAATGAATACTAGGGGAAATTAACGGAGCAACAGTTCTCACGAATCTTTTTTAACAAATTTCCGCCACTCTCGAAAGGATAGGGAGGAAGCCGAAATTGGTTTCCGAAATTGGATCGAAGCGTGTGACTTCGCAGCGGTGTTTCTAATTATATTTACGCGGTTGAAATTAGCGACTCGGTGAGTTGGCCGGATTCAAGGATACTTTTCGTAAACGATCGGAAATACCTCTACTACGCGTCTCTCTGCGCGTGTCGCGCGTACAGTGACGCATCCTTCCTTGGAAAATTCGCTTCCCAGTAATTTACAACCGAAGGTTCGATTCTCATCGGCCGAAGGAGCGAGGAAACTGAGTTTCGAGGAAGAAGTCGAGAACGAAAAAATGGGAGAGTTCGATACAACGCGGCGCTTCCTTTCTTCCGGAACGATTGACTCTCGCGAATTATCGAATAGCTGATTTCCCCTCGATTTTATCGAATGAAACGCGCGGTTTCGAGGCGATCGTGTCCCTTGATTTCCTGGCAACCGCGTGGGAAATCAAACGACGTATAACGCGTGTAGATACGGGTCGGGCACGCGGATGGGACCACGTGATGCCTAGTATGAATATGAAACTTGTTTACAGGACTGCAGCAGCTACTCGCTGCTGCAACTCCGTGGAATTAGTTGCAGTTATTCAGAGGGCCTTGATTTCATTGCCGCACACGCGCACCTAGCGCACATACTCGAGCCGGTACGTACTACTCTTTGCTCGAGGGTCGTCACTGTCAGTTCCAAGTTCGTTTTCTCGCGCGCCATTTTCACGTCTCTCGGTCAAGTTGAAGGGGAGAGGAGAGTTCCCCCCCCCCCTCCCCGCGCGAGAATCATTGATTTGGTAATACCTTCTTTGGGAATTTCTATTTCGAGGAAATTTCAGTGTGGCATTCGTCGTGGTTTGTAATTCTCTTTTTTTTTTTTTTTGTTCGTGGTCAACCATTGCTGACCTTTAGAAACAAAGTTCAGGGATGTCGCCACTTATTTTTTACTGTTTCCGATTTTTTCTGTTGCTCCGCTGTGGCGGTACTATCGGGGTGTCTTCCCTGTTGCTATGCCACTCCACGTGGTCACTCGCGTTTCTTCTTCGGACCGAACAACTTGTAAAAGACGTTTCACATATAGTCTCTAAATAAATATATATTTTTCTCACTGTTAACTGGACACGCTTGTTTTCCACTATAACCTAATTCCATCACTGGAATGGCTGCTCGTTCATTTCTCGTTCTCGAAATAATTTATCCAGTGCAGTTATACGAGTTGCCAATATTCGACGTTCCCTCTGTCAGGGAACTTAACAGAGATCCGCGAATTAATTGACACCCGAGCGAGGTTCGAACTTTGCTCCGTTAGCATTGTGGGAACAGATTCGTGACTGGCTGCCATTTGTGGAAATATTTGACTGAAAGTTACTCCTGATTGAACAAACAGTTCTTACTTCACTGACACTTCTCATTCCTCGAACGCTCGAACGCGCGCAAGGAAGCAACGCAATTGGAATTTACCATCGAGTTTTGAATTCTTGCGCTTCCCTTTTCGTCTTTAGCACACACGTTGCTAAAGAGTCTCGTTTCAGTCTCTCTCTTTCTCTCTCTCTCTCTCGTGCATTCTACAACTTACCTCGATGCAATTCAAAATATACAAGTTCATCGTACCGATACTCGGTTCGATTTCTCTGCAATACTCAACTCGTTCAGCAATCTGTTTGTGAACGCGAAATTTTTCACATACCGCTTGCGCGTTCCATTTCCTCGAGAACTCTGCTAACTTGCATAAATACCCGCAACATTTCGAAATCGGTCCGTTGCACCACGGATATTTCGCTTTTCGCTTCTCGTATTTTATGCTTGCATTCGCTAGCAGTGAAAACGTAATTTCACGGTGAAACGAAGCCAGCGATAACCATGCAAATTCCGTCTCATCTCTGCTCGTGTCATCTCGAGCGCGTGGGAGGTCTGCGACACTGTGGACACACGTGCATATTCGAAAGCAGTCGAAACAAAGGTGGTTTAGACATCCAGTCGAGTTCCACGACGAAGAGTCTCGCGGCTGATAAGACGGTTATCGCAAACACCGGTGATCGACGTTGAAAACTCGAATGTATCTCGTACACGATTTCGATTCGCGGCAGGCAAGAAAACTTGCTCATCGACTGTTGTTGTGGCAGAAAAAGGAAAAGCAGTTCACAGATGATTCACGTCTTTACGGAGGAAAGTTGCTGTTCGAAGAGGAGAAAGACGGACAGACGCCTTTCGCGCCAAGATTTTCGAGCGACCTCGTTTTCCCGCGACTCGCAGAAGCGAACAAGGTTAACCGGTCAGTGAGCTTTCTCGCGAGCAAATCTTTCCGATCGAATCTGAGAGATCGAAATCGAGATTAATTTTCGCCATCCAAACTCCATTTCCCGAGTGACATTTAGCACCATTGGAAAAATCAATTCAATCGAGTCTCGCGGTTGATCTCGATCGTTCGATCGCCGCGTGTTCGCGTGCAGATTTGGTAGTCGGCGATCGCGAGAAAAGGATCAGTCGGCGAATTATTGACGGATTGCGGGTCCCTTTCCGCCTAGACGGAAATTGGCCGAGCAAGTTTGCGCGTGCGTCTCTGGCCTGATCTCTCCGGAGACCGGCGTCGAGTTCTGGGTCGAATCGATTGACGCAAATCGGGTCAGATGTAATTGACAGAGCGCAAGTTTAGCGATAGATGCGCGAGGGACTCGCCTCGAGTATTTATGTAAGTGGTACTAATCTTAGAAGAGCCCCCCCCCCCCTCCCCTGACCGTAAACATTTTCGAAAAGCGCTGGATATTGCACTTATCAGCTCGCGGAGTGAACTTGTGCGATGTGAAATTATCGTAGCGTGATGTATCGCGGTGTATCTCTAAGCAGCAGATTGTCCGTTTCTAATAAATAAACAAGATATGGAAGAGTTGTCGTCTGTTTTCTCCGTACGACGGATCACTTGAAACGAAATCACGTTACTGTGTTAAATTCGTTGTTTCCCGTAATAGGTTAAAGTCTTGAAACAACGCAATTCCTATCCGTGTCCAAGAAATACGTATACTGTTACCGATCTATCTGATCCCAGTTTTCCAGTGATTCTTGGCGCGTCGCATCGATCGCCGATCAAACGCGTGCCCGTGGCCTTTCTTCGCCAAATGAAAAAAATCGCCAAAGCTGTTTTTCGAATCGTTCGCACCGCTGTTGGTCGCTATTGATTCGCGCGCACATGCACACGCAACGATGCACACGGTGTTGGAGCAAACAATCATCATCGTGACGTCAATCAGCGGCAAGTGACAGGAGAGCGAGTGACTGTCCTCGTGTGCGTACGTTTATCGACACGATCGAGACTTTATCTGTTACAAAAGAAGTACATGTACTACGTATACATGTGTCGGTGCGTGCACACGTGGATATTATACATTTCGGAGTAATTGCAGTGTAACGTGAATTTAAACAGCGTACGTGAGTCTGCTGTTATCTAGTCGCGAGGCATTGTTGCTCGATCGTGGTGAACTGCATCCGGTTCGTTGACTTCCCTCATCCTCATTGTTCATTGATCGCGAAGCAGATAGAGAACGCTGGAGAACCTGTCGATCATACGGCGATGTTTTCGACGTGTTGCATCGCGAGAAGGGAGTCTGCTTGACAGAAGAAATTCGCTTTCTTTTATTTTGATTTATTATTATTTAATTATTATCGTATTTATCATCATGCTAGAGGTAGGTTTTATGTTAAGGGTAGGTAGGAATTATATCATTATCATTTCATTATTTACCATGTTACTATGTTACAGGAGATTTATTATTTAATTATTATTTATTATTATTATTATATTATGTTAGGGGTAGGTTTTATGTTAAGGGTAAATATCATTTAAGGATAGGTAGGAATTATATTATTACTATTTCATTTATATATATTTACCATGTCCCTATGTTACAGGAGATTTTACATTATTTTTTACACGTCAACTCTTTCCAATGTACAACCAACTGTCTATCAGGCATTTGTTAAAATATTTAAAACCGCGATCGATCACATCTTGTCGCACGTGCACAACGTGTAGTTTATTGTCACACAAGGGCACACTTCCACGGAGAGATTGTGGCCGCCACAGATCTATCTGGCAGGCGCCACTTTGTAATCTGTAATCGTTTATCGGACGGCGGTGAACGGTGCACCCCCGATCCGTGACGCAAGCAACCTCGCTTCGATGATTCGCAATTGGATTAGCCATTGAATCGAAACGCGCTCGTTTCCATGGAAGAGATTGGCGTTATCGTATCGTTGTGCCCGTGTGTCGATATCAATGAGCGTCAAGAGCAAAGAGAACGGGGCGGTTCTCTTTGACGCTGGCTCTCCCCCGATAAAAATGCTCCGACGACCACTCGGAGAGTGGTGTTCGCGTGTCGGGAGCGCACGCTGTGTACACGAAAATAATTTCGTCACCGTTGCGGTTCGTCGTCGTTGGTTTATCGCGTTGTTTATCAATTGTAACAAGCACGAGCAAGGCATTGCATTTCCGTCAGTGAAAACAATTGATAAGAAGGTTGTTTTGTTTCAGTTTCCCTCCTTCGCCGTCGCGCTTCTCGCGTCTTTCTTTCCATCGATTTCACACATTTATTTGACGAATGACGTCGTCGCGCGATTAGTTAGTACTTTTTTCTGTTTTTTTTTTTTTTTTTTTCGTTTGTTCGTTTGTCTGTTTGACGGGCGTACGTACAATACAATTGGTGGGCTGAGCGAGTCAAAGTAGGCAGAGAAGAGGGGATGATTGTTTCGTCAATGTAAACGTGAATTTTTTAGGCTAGATTAAATAATTTAACCAATGCGTAATTTCACTTTTGGTTTCCTACTTTTTCTTGGTTTTTTTTTTTTTTTTTTTTAGACACATGGACAGAGCACAGTTTACGTAATTAACAGAGTCAGTCTGATTTCATTTAAAAAGCACATCGTACAGTTCTCCTGAATAAATGACGTACTTTGCGTCTCACTGAATAATGCATCACGTTCTCGAGAAAATTCAATGAAAGTTGAACGAAATCGAATTAAATGAAATACATGTAAAAGAAGCGAACACTCAGCGAGGGAGGGGAACTGCAAGAGAGAGTTTGCATCGCCAGAAAAATTTCTGAGAGAAGAGTCGAGGAATTGAGATTGTTCCCAGACCTATCGCAAGAATCGGCCATCAAATCGAACATTCTCCAAACAAACGTAATCCAAGCACGCCGTGCGTTGGCCGTGGTATTTTTCACGTGGGTGTGTATTTTCCACATTATCAGCGCAGCGCAGCAAGGCCGAACGAACGCTCTAGCCGATTATTGACGGCCTATCGAAAAGCAGGTGGCCGACGATTCAAGGTCCCTGTACGATTTTCGTGGCTTTCTGTGAAATATCACGCCTCCGCGACTGATAAATATTCAGCGTGATTTATACTGCGTTTTTTTCCCTGTTTTTTTTTTTCTCCTTTTTTCCTTTTTAGCACCGCGTAATTTTTTTCGGTGCAGTAACACCAACGGTGTAATAATACAACTGAGCGACGTGTTTCCGAGAACACGCTTGAACGCGGTGAAACGCGGCGCGTCGCCGCGCACTTTTATCGGGACGCGGTTGCTATTTGTCGTGAGTTGTTTTTCGAACTTGACAAGTTTCCACGGTCGTGGAAAACAGTTCCTTTTAATATTTTTCTATTTTCGTTCGACGTTTATCTCGACGCACACGTCGAGAACCGTGTGTACAGCGCCAACACGTGGAGAAACGAAAGAGTGCGTCTCTGTCCTGTTCCCTCCTTTTTCGTTTCCTCTCTGTTGCCTGCTCAATTAACTCCGGCGTATCGCGCAGTTGCGTACTAATCTTAATGAACGCGTTTATCTATTCGTTTGCGTACGTGGACGTACGTACATATCCACGTACGTATATTCACGCGTCAAGTGTTTCCTCTTTTCATACGAGATCCGTTTTTACCGTAGGAATACATGAATCGCAATGAATCTGAAATGCCAGCATTCTGAATTACTCGTGCCACATATACGCGTTTCTTTCTTTCTCCATTCTGTCCGCAACTTACAAACACTCTTTCGAATCGTTGTCCGATTAAAACGTTTGCAAAGGAATATCGTTCGCCACGCTGTCGAGCGTTCCTCCTTTTTCAATTCGTTATCGATTCTTCTCGGGCCTCGCTCGAGTATATTAAATCCCGCGATCAATCGAAGGTCTTCCCATTTGCTCCCCTTGCCTACGTGCTCGTTTCAAGGGGAAATCTGGAGCAAGTCTATCCACGTTTAAGCTCGACGTTACATCTTACGAGACAAATCGAGCAAAATCGATACTTTGCATTCGCCCGTGACGTATTCGCTCGTTCTTGACGAACGAGAGAATCAAACAGATGTAACATAACAATGAAAAGATGAAAAAAGAAGATGGGAAAAAAGAAATGAAGAAGTTCGGTTTCTGATTGTGTTCGACGATAGAAAGGTCAATCGAATTATTTCCATCGTTCGACCGGTCTGCCGTAATGTTTTATTCATTGGCGATACAAACGGGTCGTAGGTCGGGCCTGATTTAATTCCTTCAAAGACGGTAAATTGCAGGCAAGGTTCGGCCGCACGTGCGGAACGCTCGTCTCCTCCGTCATTTGTGTCGCCCACCTCGAAAATGCCGAGACCGACACACTGGCCGTGTATTTCCCTCCTTCGTGTTCCTTCGTAATAGCGGCTCTGACGCAACGCGACGATGAAAATATCTGCGCCAGTTCCGATAAATTGCGGTATCGCTGTCAATGTGATACACGTGGTTTTATCTGGCTGTCTATCGGGGGTGTATCGGAGGTATTCGATGGTGACGACACTGGCTAACGTGACGAGACTGACGATACTCGATCCGCTGGAACAGCAGCAGCGGGATCGTTGGACTATTTTCGTTTTGAATGCGAATCACTGGAAACGCGAGCGACACCGCGTCTCCTAAAATAAATCGTTCTGGAATCTCGAATCACCAGATTTGTTCCAGATTCCGGCGAGAGACCGTGCACTTCTATTTTATTTTATTTCTGCAGCAAATTGCAGAGAATTTGCAACAACGGATCAATCGACGGCCAGGCGTGTGTTCTCTCGAATCGCTGAAATTTCGGATGACTAAAAATGTAGATGGAGATGCGCGTCTCTGCCGTGTAGTAATTATAATGATAAATAAATTTACAAATAATAAATCACAATACTACAAATAAATAATAACTCCGTATTTAATTTAAGTAGTTTGTACCAATATATCGTCAATATTACAAAATATAATAAATATCAAATAACTAAGATTATACAATAAAAGTTAAATAACGAATGAATATTTAATATAATGATTGCAGTATTTACATGTCTCTGTAAACATTTCTATGGTGATAATGAAATTACAAACAATTTTTAAATATTCTACTGTTTATATTGAATACACATCTCGACGGAACGATTTAATGAACATAGTTGTCATTGATCCAAATTCTTCGAAGTAGAGTATTCTTCGCTACACCCGCTTTAACCGGCGATCGCGATAAATAGTCTCTCGTCTTGTCCATCGAGTTTTATTTTCTGATTGTCTTTTGTCTGTTTATAGCGATACTCGCGCCACTATGGGACACCCAGCGGACAAGGTGAAATTGTTTTACGTCACGCGCGGATTCAGGGACTCGTTCACTAATAATAACCGAAAATCGATAAACGCACGCTGTTAAAACCAAGACAAGTTGGAACAGAAACGACGTTGCATTGCCCGTGTAATTGCAAGATACTCGGAGGCTGCTTCGAAAACTGGGCAAATTGCTCCGACACACGCGTGCAACCTAACCCAAACCAGCGATCATTAGGAACTGTTCTAGCAGCGAACGATAAATATCGATTCGTTGATTCCACGATTTTTTTTATCCTGTAATTATTTATTGGCTGATTGTTGATCATCACTCATTGTTCATCAATTGAACGAATATCTCCCAAGAAATTAACGGTCTTCGTGTTCTATAAATTCGATCAATTCGGGATTCTTTACTCTGGCGATTTTTCGCAAAGGGAGAAATCGACGAGAATATGTGACGTGTTCGGAACTAGCGGTGAACTCGTTCGTTTCAACGATCGCGTATCTAATTATTCAACACATTCCCGATTCCGATTATCCGAACGACACCGCAGTCGAATGACGCACGAACTGGAAGAATCATCGTCGTCTCCGCTTCTGAATCGAGCGCGCTACGTCACGCTGAATGTTTCACACGACCTTTTTTTTTTTTTTTTTTCTAACGTTCGTTCTAACGAAACAACGTCAATCCGCGCGCTTAAGAATCTCGCGCGACCCCTTCGACGTTTTCAGTCGAAAACCGAAATTCCTCGAACCTCGAACTCGCCGGAGACCGACGTTTGGCTCAATAGCGAAACGAATCCGCGAATCGAACGTGTGTGTTCCGAGAAAGGAAAAAAAAACAGTCACGTATGCCGCGATACGCGCGCATTCTTTGAACCGCCGTGCGCGTCGATCACTCCGTGACACGTGATCTCTCCACGCGGTGATCCACGTAATCGACCTACTTCACTCGCGGAGCTTCGATTCGAAAATAAATGTGACGAAAGGAAATCGAGAGCTAGGTGAGTGACGACGGAGGAGCGATTAAAAGAAAAAGGAAAAGAAGAAACGGCGCAGTTCATTCGCCCACGAGTTGAAAAGTCAAAGCGGCCGTGCGATGCCGCTACCTATGGGCTAAGAATAGAATCGTGGCGATCATTGCTTCTTGTCACCTTCGTGTCCACGTAATCGCTACGTACATACGTTTCTGCTAGGCTCTCATCGTAGTAAACAAACGGCGACGCACAACAAAAGAGAGACCAGAGATAGATGCAGAGAGAATCTCGATTGCCAGAACTCGCTTGTTTCAGAAACGCAAATAATACGGCGGTAGTGCTTTCCCTCGACTAAATTCAGCGTGAAGTGATCTCGTTGCGATGGTTTCGTCGCAATTTTGCACAATTGCACCACGCGCACGTACGAGATACCGGCAGAGCAACAAAGGTGCTCCGATAATCGTGTTTCCGTTGGCCAAAAGTCGCAAAGACAAAACGTCTCTCCCTTTGTTCGCACGAACCGGAGAAGCTTCTCGTCTTCGATAGCCCGATAGATCGATCGACACTTTCCGCGTTTTCCACGAAATTCAGCAGGTGTCCGAGTAAGTTGCAAGCGACGGGAATGTGCCCGTTTAAATTTGCTGTTCGTTGTTCGGCGTAGGATCACTGCCACTGTATGCCGTCGCTATTTATACACGGGCCGCCGCATTGTCAGCTGAACTGTAACCTGCGAGACTCAGCCTCGTGAATCTTATTATATCCTATTAGAGAACGTCCATTGAATCGCAGAATTCGCGTGCTATTCTTCGCCAAATTTTTCGTCTATTTCGGTAGCAGGTACTTCTCTCTTTCGTGTGTTTCGCCCTGCTGGATCTGACGATCGAGTCGCGATGATCTCGTCATTTTGGAGTTGGATGTTTGTCGCTTCGACTTAATTGCATTTCTTTCTTTCTTTCTTTTCTCTTGCTTTGTGACAACGATTCATCGCGAGCAGTGGTCGTAGCAAGATCTAGACGTAGACAATAAATCTGCAACCGTTCATTAAAAGTAGCTACATATGTACATCCATCGTCGTTTGTTCACGTCTGTGATTAATTTCGAAGACGGTGGCACTAGCATAATTGCTGGCCGTTATCGAAGATTGGCATTGCACGTCAGTCGATCGACTGTTATTTGTATATATTTCCATTAACGGAACGTTCGTTTGTTGCAGGAGAAGGAAATCACGATGTTGTTGAGGCTTGGATCTATATCGAGTATGCTGGTCTTCCTGACCATCGCGAAGGTCGTCGCCTCGAATCGCTGTTTGACGATGCGCGAAGGTAAATTGCAATCCAAACGATTTTTTCGTCCGACCACCTGCCACGAGAGAAAACCTTATTCTTTTCCCTCCTTCGACTTCCATGTCACTCGCAACAATGGAATTAATTCGACGACTTGGACGATTTGACAGAGGTGTATCCGAAGAGGCTCGCCAACGTGGACGGGCAGCCGTTGAACATTAATTTCGAGATGTCCCAGAGAGTCACCCACAGGCTGGCCACTATAATCATGAAAATCTTCCTGACCGAGGTGCTCGGCTATTCGGGCGTTTATATCTTCGAGGTGGAGGACACGTTCGGCGTGAACGAGACTTTCGCCAGGCTGTCCGAGTACGCGTTCGACAATGACGAAAAGTAAGAAGATGGGCACTTTTTCTTTCACAGATAGTGATTGTTTTTGAAATTTAACCTCTTGCGCTGGGAATGACGTGCCGCGCACGTCGTCAATCTTTTGCCCCAAAGTTGCAATATTTTCTCAGTTTCAAGTATATTATTATTAAATATATGAAATATATTTAAATATAATATATTTTATATTACATATTTAATATGAATGTAATATATTATTATCAAGTATATAAAATATATTTAAATGTAATATATTTTATATTAAATATTTAATATAAATATAATATATTATAATAAATATCGTACATATTATACGATATATATAATATAAATGTAATATATTATTATCAAGTATATAAAATATATCTAAATATAATATATATAAAATATATTTAAATATAGGCGACAACAAATAATAAATATTGGCAATTTCTATCCAGTGATGTCATCAACCGGCGAGGTTTTGAAAAAACAGCTACGAATTACTGTATCACGGTTTGGTCGCTCGTTATGGTCCGCAATCAGTCGTGTCCAGCGCGAGTGGTTTAAAATAAAATATTGTTGTTTCTACGATATTTTCCAATCGAACGAAATCTCGACTCGATGGGGAAGAAGACCCCGGAGAGGAGAGACAGTACTGACGACTCGGCCAATTACTTCGTACAGGCACCCAATGGTGAACATGGAGACGTGGATACCGGCGCAGCTGGACACGATGCCGCTGTTTAACTCGCACGACGTAAAGGAATGCGGATCCATTGCCCCGCCGGGTCATTTCGGTTGGTTCGTTCCTGTCTCGCTGTCAAGGTTCGACGACAATTGGGCGACCTTCGCCAAGCGTGAAACAGCGGCGCGTTTCGACGTGGACGAGATCACGTTGGACAACGTTCGAAATTTCACCGTGGACCCGGCCACCAGGGCCCACTACTGCCAGGAGTCGTTCTGCCACGACGGAATGTACATTCCGGAGCGGTGCCGAGGGGAACCGTGCGCCCTGTTGTTCGCCGGTTTCGGCAACGTAACCGATTTCGTCAGGGATCACATCGACAGGATGAAGCTGTACGTGAAAGTGATCTGGGTCGGCCCGGAATTGAAACACGTGACCGAAACTTTGACCGAGAATTTAACATTGTTAAATTCGGCGGCGCCAGCCGGTAATAGGTATTTGGCACATTTCTTCGTGCATGCACTGGTTTTCGGTTTGGTATTTTTATTTTTACGCCGGTACGAGTACGCACTGCGGCACGAGTCTTGGGAGGCTGTCTAAATAGAAATTATTTTACTCGCGTCTGAGTCAGCGTGAGTCTATTTCTTGTTACACGTTCCGTGCAAAATAACGAGGAGATAATTCGAGAAAAATATCCACAGCGATGCTTAAATATCACGCGTGGAAACATTT
The DNA here is from genome assembly GCA_036937485.2 of Tetragonisca angustula. Classification (NCBI taxonomy): domain Eukaryota; kingdom Metazoa; phylum Arthropoda; class Insecta; order Hymenoptera; family Apidae; genus Tetragonisca; species Tetragonisca angustula. The sequence goes on along the minus strand of JAWNGG020000273.1, from coordinate 111,085 downwards.
TGTACGATATATACTGTATTTAGTTTCTATTGTAACGTGGACGATGACTAAGACTTGCATAGCAATGCGTACAAACGCAGGTTTTTTTCTCCGTAAGACTTTGTACCGGCATTGTTTTACGAGAAACTTAATGGTAACGAATATTAACAGAAGAGGATAATAAATATTATTCTCGTCTCGTAAGAACGATCAGAGGTGTCGAGCTATTTTTACTTGTTGCTTCAGTTCAGATGAAAAAGTTCGTCTACGAAGAATTATTGGCGTGCAAAATTATAATGTATTCATCTTTAAAAATGTTAACGTACATTGTAAAAACGCGAGATACTTTCAAGTGAAACCATAAATATTGCCAATGTGTGTTTTATACGTTTTGCCGATGTCTCGTGTTTTCGTCGTTACTTCTTTTTAACGAATCACTTATGAATTTTCATTCCACTTTTTTTTTTTTTTTAATTTTTATTCATGCCGATACGAACGTTCCGCGGAAAAAAACCTGGGACACGCTCGATTTGCATAATTCCTCCGCGGCGCGCGTTGTCCCGACAATTTTTTAACGTCTCGCGCCGACAGAAAATTACATCGAACTCGTTTCGTTAACATTCGGCTCATCGAAAGTTCGTATTAACCCGGGCTCCGGTATTATTCGGGCTCGATGATCGTTCCGCGGTGTAAACGTGTAATGTTTCCCTAAAAGTAGAGCCAGAGAACAACACTCTGCACGCGCAAACAATTTCACCGGGCCGTTTCTTTTATTATCGAGCAACATCGTTGCAAAATACATCGTCGTATCGTCGTCCTGTTTTCCTCCGGCCTTGTCTCGTCGAAGCACGTGCCTCCACGTGTTTTCCAACAATGTTGTTATCGCCTACAGAAATGTACGCGTTCTCGCTCCTCAGGTCCCTGGTCTTTCTGCATTGGACACCGAGCAGCGTCGTGCCGAACGAGAGGAGTTTCGTCACCATCGAGTTCCCTCGCTGCGGCATGCAGAGTTCAGAAGTCGGATGCAAATACGAGTCGAACAGGTTGATCAAGCTGGTCTGGGGCAGATTCGAGTACGTCGCGAAGCTGGCCTACGAGGCGATCAATCACGCGAGATTCACGCGTCAGATGTACGAGGATCTGATGAACCGGTACAACAATCGATCCACGAGCGTCGACGAGGAGGAGGTGGCGTGCGGCTGGTTGAGGGACAATCTCAACTACACCCTCGACGTGTGGATGCCGAGCAACGCCGACAAGAACATCCTGTACGTTGGCGGTATATTCCCAATGAGCGAAACTTTCTACTCGGGGAAATCGATACTGATCGCGGCCAGAATGGCGAAAGAGTCGATCAACAGGAACGACACCGTTCTCAGGAACTTCAATTTGAAAATGTTGGCCAGCGACGGCCAGTGCAAGTCGGACATGGTGATGAGATCGTTCATCGATTACATAGTGCACAACCAGTACGATAAGCTGATCGGCGTGTTGGGGCCGGCTTGCTCGGAAACCGTCGAACCTCTGGTCGGTGTCTCGAAGCATTACAAGACGGTGATCATCAGTTACAGCGCCGAAGGATCGAGCTTCAACGATCGCACGAAGTATCCTTACTTCTTCCGAACGATCGGCGAGAACAAGCAGTACAAGCACGTTTACCTGCAACTGCTGCAGAAACTAGGCTGGAAGAGAGTGGCTTCGTTAACGGAGGACGGACAGAAATACACGGAGTACATATCGTACATGCAGGACATACTCAGGGACAATGGGATTGTATTCGTGGCGAATGCAAAGTTTCCACGGGAACGGGAGCCAACTGTGATGACTAAGGTAGATGGATTTTGCTGAATTTCCGAGTTCTTTCACCTTTTTCGAGAGCGATGAGAATTGAATGTGAATTGATTTCGTCGTTGACTGACGATCGGAGCGAGGGATTAGATTATGGAAAATTACCGCTTGTGTTTATACGTTGTTTATAACGACAGTATTGGCAATATTATCTGCTTGTAATGATAAAAAAAAAAAAAAAAAAAACGTTGAGCAATGCTGGTAAATTTATGGAAGTGATAATTGTTTGTTCGTCTGGATTTTAATAAGCACTGACGATGGTAATGACTCGGACAATTGCGGAAGCCGGAGTTATGTATAAATCTAGGAATAGTAATTTTAATTGCTATTGAAAGTAATCGGTCATTGATTAGATCGCGTTCGAACGAACGTATTAAACGCTCTTGTTGTGTTGCAGTATTTGCAAGATCTGAAGCAGAAGAAAGCGAAAATAATCATCGCCGATGTTTATGATCAAGTGGCCAGGCAAGTGATGTGCGAAGCGTACAAATTAGAAATGACAGCGGTTCAGGTGATTTCTTTTTTTTTTTTCAATGAAATGAATCCTACATCTCTGTTGTCCGAATTGCGAAAGAGATTCTCGAGATTGCTCGGCCGTAGATAGTCTGAATTATTGCCAGCCAATTCGTCATATTCTCGAGATTCCTCGAGATTCCTCGAGACAGAAAATCATCCAAATTCCGGAGACGGATCTTGACTTAACGTTTGACTTAATTAAAGGGTTACGTGTGGTTTCTGCCACTTTGGCTCCGACCAGAATGGTACGATACCGATCGATTCAACCAGGAGGACGGGGAACGAGTGCCTTGTACAACGATGGAAATGAGCAGAGCGATAAACGGCTACCTTGGCCTCTCTCACGCGTATTTCGCTCCTGACAATGAAATCATGCAGGACGGGATAACGGTGCGTCAGTGGCGCGATCGTTACGAGAAAGATTGCCGCAACAAGAACCAACCGCCGTCTAATTACGCCGGTTTCGCTTACGACGCTATGTGGACGTACGCATACGCGATGGATCGGCTCCTTCGCGAGAATCAAAGTTACATCTATGACCTTCATAGCGAGCAAACTGTCAATCGGATGACGGACATCATCGGTGAAACAGATTTCTATGGGGTACGTAGAGACTGATTTTTCCATTGTGCATTGTATAAAGGGATTGATCTCGTTTAGGTATCCGGGAGGATCAAGTTCTTTGGCGGACCTTCGAGATACTCTGTCATTAATATCGTCCAGTTCGTCAATAACGAAACTCGTTTGGTCGGCAACTTCTACCCAAACGTGTCCGAGGTAAAGCACGAAGTCGTGGGTGGTAAGTTGGACTTGAACGTCTCAGCTCTGGTCTGGTTGTCGCATACTATGCCGGACGATGGCTCTGAACCACCACAGCGATGCGTGATCGCGGGTTTCGCCGACTTTGTGAACGTGTCGTGCGAAGTCGCGTTCGTCATTGTCAATTTCCTTGGCTTTGGTTTCTTGGGGATAGTGGTGATCATTGGTTTCATCGTCATCAAGAGAAAGTGAGTGCACGACAACGCGTGTCGATCGTCGAAAGAAATTCTCAATTTTCCATTTCGTTTTCGACAGATACGAAAGGAAAGTACGTCTTCACGAGAAGTACATCCAGTCTCTAGGCTTAGACTTCACTCACATGGACACGTCCGACTTGGACAAGTGGGAGATACCACGGGACAGGGTGGTTATCAATCGAAAATTGGGCGAGGGCGCGTTCGGCACGGTTTACGGTGGTGAAGCGTTGTTCCCGGGAGAAGGCTGGTTAGCAGTGGCCGTGAAAACTCTGAAAGTTGGCAGCAGCACCAACGAGAAGTTGGACTTCCTCAGCGAAGTGGAAGTAATGAAGAGGTTCGAGCACAAGAACATAATCAAACTGTTGGGCGTGTGTATTAAGGGTGAGCCGGTGTTAACCGTCATGGAGTTTATGCTCTACGGCGATCTGAAGACGTACCTCCTCGCTAGAAGACATCTCGTAAACGACCATAGTTACGAAGATTCGGACGAGATCTCCAATAAAAAGCTAACGGCAATGACACTGGATGTCGCCAGGGCGCTCAGCTATCTGGCTCAATTGAAATACGTCCACAGGTATATTGACGAAATTCGACACGGTAAAGGAAAGCCCATGCCTTGACGTCGTCATCAGGTTGTGATTCTCACTTTTTCAGAGACATTGCCTCTCGCAACTGCCTGGTAAATGCTCAACGTGTAGTGAAACTTGGCGATTTTGGCATGACAAGGCCCATGTACGAGAACGACTATTACAAATTTAATCGAAGAGGTATGATCACTGCTCCTTTGTCCGTGTGAGAAAATTCATTAGTTCACGAATGCTGTTCTCGTTTTCAGGCATGTTGCCGGTAAGATGGATGGCGCCAGAGTCCCTGAGTCTTGGAATCTTCACTCCAGCCTCGGACGTTTGGTCCTATGGCGTTCTCCTTTACGAAATCATCACATTCGGTAGTTTTCCGTTCCAGGGGATGAGCAACAACGAGGTACTCACGCATGTCAAGAACGGAAACTCGCTGAAAGTTCCTAAAGGAGTGAAACTGCAACTGTAAGATTAACTTGACTCGTATCTTCCGTAAGAGAAACTTGACGATTCCTGCGACATTTAATAGAGAAACGTCCAAACTATCGTTTATGTTTCACAGAGAGAATTTAATGTACTCCTGCTGGAGAACGGACCACACAAAGAGGCCGACAGCTCCGGAGATCGTCGATTTCCTAGCAACGAATCCTCGAATCGTAGCACCGTGTTTAGACGTTCCTTTGGCCAGCGTTCAAATCGAGCACACTGGCCAACTAGAGATGCAGCTGAATGGGAACATGAGGAAGTTTTCGTTATCTTGGCCACCTCAAAACCCCACAACACAATCGTCCACGTCAACATCCAGCCCTGGTGGTGTGCCAAGCCCTCCTTTGTTAGACATTAATGGCCACGACAACAAAGCAAACCAGGACTCGTTGTTGGGCAATGGAATATCCGACCTGGACAGTTCCAGGCCTCTCTTGATGAACGCCGACGAGTCTTCGTCGGGTTCGGCGTTGGTTTTGCAAAATTTCAAGCGGAAGGACGAACTGGCGCACAGATACGTCAACATTCAGCCAGGAATGTCGAACGGCTTCGATTATTGCAATAGCCAGAATGGCGGTAATATTCAAATGGAAGAGAGGAGAGCGATGCTGCCGGAGAATAGGAAATCGGAGGACGTGTCGATTCTTTGACATCCAAGGAAGCACGCGATTACGCGGCAGAAGTCAATGGTGCATTTCTATAGGCGTGCCGAGGGCATATTTGGAAAATATGCGAAAAGGTCGTATAGAAAGACGAGCGTTTAAAATTGGCCCATGGCCATTTTGTTGGTCACTGAAGTGAGAGAATGACAGAGAAGCTTGTAACTTGATGAATTTGAGTCTCAAGAGAGACGTTTGCTGCCGACTGAACCGTACAATGTATGACTTCGCGATGGTAAAAGGGTGGATTGTTACTTTCAGAGTCGGAGGACTATACAACGGGCGATTCGATTCGATGGAGATTAAAATCCTGCCGATTTAGTTACGACGTAGAAGAAGTCTGTCATAGGTGCCAGCTACGAAAACAGAAAACAATAATAATTGCAACAAGCGAAAACACCGAATGCACAACTGGCTCAATCCACGTTTGAGACTGATATATGTAGAAAAATCAAGTTACGGAACAATCGACGCGACAGCGCTGAAGATTTCTCAGAAACTTCACGAAAGGTATAGATAATTTTACTAGTACACTAAGAAGGGAACGTAATGTCGAACGGAGTGTTTTATTGTTGGAAGTAGAAATTTCCATTGTTTTCGCGTCGAGAGTAGAAAGAGGAGAGGCTGCTTCCGTTAGATACGCTGTATTTAACGATAATCGAAAGAAGAACGATTCGGACAGATGGATACATGTAATATCGCTTTTGCGTGAAAAGTGTTTCGCAAGCAGCATTTTTCTGTGTCCAAAGCATTCGAGATGTGTAGGACTTGGTAAGATTTTTTTCGAGACAGACTATTTTTCCAGGCAATCGTTTAGATATTTTGCGAGGAAGTTGCCGCATTTTTTAAGGGATAAAACCAAACGGAAACAGAGCAATATTTTACACGAGGAAACGTCAACGTTCACGTGTATAACCATGACATTTATAATAAAATGAAAAATGTATGTTTTGTGAGGTTCTCGAAAAGAATAACACGAAATTGAAAGAAAAAGAAGTAAGGAAAGGGGTTCGATACATCCCTGCCATTTCCAAGTATATATATTTTTCGACCCGTCTTTTACGTATCATATAATACATTTATCGACTTGAGGAGAAAAAAGTGACTGCAGTCTAGTTATTCGTTACTATCGAATAACGCTCGACCCTCGCTAGGACTATAATGAAAGCAAACGGAATAGTTACTATTATTATATCTAGTGAGACTATTTATTGATTTAAACTTCGATTGAGACTTCATTTTTTGTAAAATATATTTAATATTAAATTCCTCTAACCGCGTGCTTCTTTGATTTTGTTGAAGCAATTCATTACTCTTTTTTTTTTTTTTTTTTTTTTCTTATTTGTAAGATAGAAACGTAGCTCGAGCCGGCAGAAATTTCCTGTTACTTAGGTGCAATAAAATTTTGCGTCTTGTACAAACTGTTAGAAATATGTAATGATATATATTGAGACGATCGATTGTACAGTCGATGAAATGAAAGATAAAAGACTTGAAGTCTTCAGGACTTATCGGTCATCCTAATATATACAGACGTATAACAGGCTGCCTGAATTTTGATGAAGCGCGACCAAAAATGATATTATTTTTCGTTCCATTTTACATTTTATAGAATATTTCTTTATCAACGAAATGTTATATATTTATTTTCGTATTTATTATAAATTTATATGCTGTAATTATGTTGCTCATTCTTCGATTCTAAGGATCGTATTAGACGTTGCAATTTTTTTTTTTTTTTTTTTTTTTTTTGGACGAGGCATTTTTTCCATTCTCGAGAAAAAACGAGAACCTATCCAAAGAATATGTTCCTAACGTTTAATCGAAAAAAATCCAGACATCCTGCGATACGTACGTAAATATTGAATTATCATCGTTACCAAGTTGATCTCTATTACGCGAGATGACTGAAGAAAACGACACACAAAGTATTTCTAATTTTCTCATTCTAATTCCAATCCTTAGCTGCATTGTATTCGTCCCGATCGAGTATCATACGATTATTGTACCATGCACGAACTTTTCGATTATTCGTTCGTACATTCAACTTTTTATCCATATCAAAAAAATATCGTCGATAAAAAAAAGGAAAATAAAAGAAAAATGGAAAAAAAGAAAAAAAAGAAAAAGAGAGAATCAACTATATTGCATGTTACATCACGTCAGACACGCTTATTTTAGTACTTATAGTGGTAATAAATTCCTTCTCTATTTTTTTCTCCTTTTTTATATCGGGTATGTAGATTAGATATATTATAATCGATCGTTCGTTACCGAGAACGTTGCGGGGCTTTTGTTCGTATGTCGTATGTAAACTATAAAATAGAAAGTGCAAACTTTTTAGTCCGTACATACACACGATGCAGGTGCATCGCGTTTGGACAGTACAATCCTTCCTAAATAGCTTTATACGAGAGAAACCGTTTATTAGAATGAAACCATCATACGACGTTATTTATTTTCGAATTGTAATTTTATATTCGTTTGCGAGAGAAATTGATGGTTATTGATGCGTACTTTTCTGTACTGTTATTCCTTGAGAAAATGTTTATTATCCATTCTCGAATTAAATTGCACGGAAATCGATTTTACAATTTGTGCTTTTCTTAATCCATGTACAGTAATCCTGAATCTTTGAGCTATCTCCCATACTTTGGTCCTTATCCTTTCTCTTAGATTTTCTATTTTGAATATTTAAATATTTGAATAATTACCAGTTAATAATTTAACATTTGAATATTTACCATTCTATGGTAAATTATGTTTGACAGAAAGTTTCTCGATAAAGGTTATGTAAACCGGTATGATTAGTAATTATATATTAATGTGCTTGGAGACCGACCCTAACCACAGTCGAGCTTCCTTTTATGAATTTAAGAAACTCAAAAGTTCCTTTTATGAATTTCAAACATGAATTTATGAACAAACACTTCTACTCTGCGGAACAATCGATAATTTGAAAAAGCAGAATCTTAGAATTTGCTTGGAGATGGAAATTCCATTAAATTGTACATAAGGCTAATATAAAAAGTTTAAACCAATTATAAGTTCAACTAATTAAAAAGTTTAAACAAATATATGCCTCAGAGAATTTTATTCGCACGCGCAAACATACTGGTTGTTACAAATACACGATTGTTTTCATTTGGAAAATAAAAAAATTTCATTACGGAACAAAATTATTATTTAAACCATTAAGTATTAAATTTATTATATGATACTTACATTTGGAAGTTTATCTCGTACTAGAATTGTTCCCAGATTAAAGGAAAAAGTCTTTGCAAGTGATCGAATACTTTTGTGAAAAGACACCTGTGCAGTAACACATACACATATACACATATGCATGTGTATACGTACTAACATAAACACCGTAACATAAAAATTTTTGATACAATATGTAATTAAAATAAATTTATATTAACATCATATATAATTAAATAAATATTATTTATCAATAATAAGATAAATTTATAATGTATATGTAATGTAATATACAATTAAAATAAATTAATTATTTATTGAATATTTGAAATATTCTTATTGGTTTAAATATTATTGAGATATTCTTATTGGCTTTCCATAAATCAGTCGAATCGTATTCGTGGACACTCGACCCCCCACCTTGCTCAATTTGTTGACGCGTCTGCGCGAGAGGTAGGTCTGATTTCGAAAATCATAATGTGAAGACGCTTCACTTTGCGTGACCGGTATTGATTGTTATTGAACTGTTATCGTCAGTCTTCCGTCGTTTCTTGACTGCTTAACCTCGTCAGTAAACCTCGTTTAGTGAACGTACGTATTTGTTCAATAATTTATCGAAATTATCTATCCAATTTCTGATCGAAATTATTTGGTCGTTATTTTGATTGTTACGTTTACTGATAGCTCATATTATGAACTTTCCAAATGGCATTAGACGTTTACTATTGTTCAAATTTTACATAATTTGTTCCTTCTATACATTTATCTGAAACTATTTTGATCTCGATTATGATATTTTGATTTTCTTTCGTGCAAATTGTGACTTTATTGCGAGGGAAACTTTGAAATGTTCAAGAGCTCCGCGAGAGCCCTCTGTTCAAAAGGTAGCCATGACAGTCAATTCAAATCTTCGTTTCTGATAGGGGTTAAAACTTGACTTATTTTAATAAAATAGAAATTTCACTTTCAAACATAGATTCATCATTTCAAATCTCATTTTTGCATTTCATTGTCTCAAATATTCCAAATAATAACAATAAAAACAAATTATATTTCACATTTTGTTACAGACTTGTGCAACTTTCGCTTCTTTCACGGGATTCTACGATTCCTACTTGATGACGAATTCGATGATAATCCTGGACATGTTCTTCACATCCAATCGTGAGTTGTATGCATTTTCCTCCATTTTATATTTCATTTGTAATTTCATGGAAAAATTTAGTTTTATTTGAAACCACTGTCGGTAATCATATTGGTAATATCGGCAATGTCGGATGCGATAATAAAAATCGCGGAGGGTAAATGATGTTTAGAGTAATCTCATTTTTCCGAGGTCGGTTTTTCAGAGCGCGAGATAGAAAATTCTATATAGCATCACGTTTATTTTGTCCTTAATCAATGATCGTATGTTAAATTAATTCTATCTTTATTAGTCAATATTCTTATCTCGTTCGCGATATAATTCGAAGATAGTTTAGTTAACCACAATCGTTATTTTAATTCAGAATTCGTCATATTAGTTTATATGGTTGCCAGCAGTTTGCGCCACTATATCGTTATTTTATTACCATTAATTAAAACATTAGTAAATAAGCAATTACGTATTTAATATTACGAGAAAGGATATATTTTTCAATTTTTTGAAATTAAGGAAAAATATTTTCCCTACTTGCAAAATTTGCATCCAACTGGCGTTCTTGAAAAATTTTTGAAAATATGTTAAAGAGTTCTCTTCGTTAATTTAATCTACTAGAAATACAATTGGAAAGTAGTTGGAAAAATCAGTGGATCTTAAATTTTATCGAATTTCGGCATAGTTTTTAAATTCTCCTCTATAGTTACAATTAGCATCTCTCACTTTATCGAGTGAGAATCGCTATTGAAATTTCATCAGTAGTTTCAAAATTCCCATAAAAATGCTAGAAGAGGTAAAGTTAAATGATACAATTAATGATCTAAACGTTTCTCCGCGCTACTGGTGATTCGATGAAAGACCAATCCAAAATCGTCGTCGTAAGCCCTCGAATACTTTCTCCTCTGTCAGAGAGTCGAGCAAGTAAATGGAAACAGAGGGAAAGGGCGGAAAAAATCGTGTTAAAGGTACCGTAAATTGCGAGGGGTACGAGAATTCCAGAGTGTCCGTGTGAGAGAGGCAAAGAACAAAATGTCCACAACTAGCGGGGCCATTAATTCCTCCAAAAAACGCTGGATACAACGCACATGCGGGTATTCCCCCCCTTTTTCGCCACGACGCTTCCGAGATCGTCGCGATAAAGGCGGCGGATATTTTCGCGTATAGACGGACGATCTCTCGCGATATTTTCGCGCGTGCACGGACAGGAGGAGATGAAAAGTCGATCTAGCGAGGCTCGCTTCTCTAGGTCCCGGATAGATGAAGATAACATCTGACGTCGGTGAACGCAGGCTGCGGGGGGTCCGGTTCTCTCGCAACAGGTCTCGTGGTATGTTCCTACCTGTTACGAGTGTTTCTCGGAGGCCTCGTCATTATACACAATGTTAAACGATTCGGGGAGAGGATCGAGAGAGCGATGCTTGCATCAGCTGCCAGTTACAGTCCAATCTGGAAGTGGAGCAGAAATTTCTTTTTTTTCTTTTTCTTTCTTCTTTTGCTCCTTTTTCTTTTTCTCTTTCTCCTTCACTCTGACTCTCAGTCGCGGAGTGTTGTTTGAATTGAAGGCTCGTTGTTCCAGCGTGGACACTTCTCTACATGTGCGTTTCTTGCACAACGCGGAATTCTCGTTCGATTATCGATTCGTTTCGTAAGATTCCCGACGTGTTGGGTGGCGTTTGAAGAATTGCTCGCTCTTAATTAATAGTCAGACGAAACGCCGGCTACACAAAGGCCGTGATTTCCGGCGATAAACGTTGCAAATACTCTCAAGAATTTCTGGCCTAGGTCTGGTCTACGGTAACGCCAAAAGTCACTGGATAGTTGGATCATTTCTTAAACCAAGTTTACACCGGCGTTCACACCGTATGTAAATGAAAGATACAGCCGCTTTTGATTAATCTTCTCTTGCCACGTCCGATCTGAACATTTCCCTCCGTTAGAGTGCCGTTTACTAATGTCAGGTGTTTTTAATTAAACCAAACTCGGAACGTGGCACGCAGTTTGATAATCAAGCACCGAAAGGAAGCTGTCGGTCGAAGAAACCCAGTGATTCATCCAACCGGGTTTGAATTATCTTCCTAAGCGCTGGCCATTCAACGAGATACTATCGCGAGTTGCACTTTTCCTATCGGCCGAGGGTTTACGTTGCTCGAATAATTACATTTACGAGGGGCGTGTTCCACGATCGCTCGAGCAGGTTCGCCGCGACACGCCGAAAATTAATTCCGCGCCGTGTGTTTACCCGAACGTTCGTTTCTTTCTACACGGTGGATATCATTAATTATTCAGCGTGCGTGCGTGACGCAAGTCGATCGCGACACATACACAGAAACGTTGTCGTCCAGTGTCTAGCAAGCCTTTAGCATGCTATTATCGTGCATGATCATTGTGTCACGAGCAAGCGGCAATTATCCCCGCGTTCCCGATTGTCACGCCGTGATAATCTCTTAATCCGTTGACATTTTGTCACCGCGAGGCTCGATAGATTTCGCACTGTTGGTGGCGATGATTTATTCGATGTTTCGTTCGAAATTAAACAGATGAAAAACGTACGATTTATTTCAAGCACATGCAAAATAAAACACGAAGAAACGTACATAAACGTTAGCTCTCGCGGAGTCCCGTTTACATTTTCTCTCTGTATTCTCCGTTCGTTTCGTGTGCGAAATAATCTTTCTATCTACGATCCTCGACAACTTCCGCTGCCGAAGAGAAACTCAAAACCAAAAGCCTCGACAGCGGAATCAAAGTATAATGCCCGCGCGATCGCATATTCGTGGCGAGTCGCACGCACGTCGTGTAACGCGTGTGCGCGGTTATATAAGGTCGCGCGGGTGTTCGCCGTTATCTGATTGTCTCCGTGGGCCCTGGGCCCCAGAAGTCGTTTCGCGAGAGTTATGCGACCGTCATTACGAACGCGGCTCGGTGGAAAGGAGCGAAACAAAAGGGGAAAAAAGGGAACGAGGCAAGAAGCGAGCCGTGAGGCAAGGAGACAGAGAGAGAGAGAGAGAGTCGCAAACGTAATTGCGCGAAAAGAAAAAAAGAAACGGGCGCCACGAGAATTTTCTCCTCTTTCTCTTCGTTTTCTCTCCTCGTCGTGTCTCGTCGCCTCTCGGAGGGTCAATTATTTACACCATCACGGCTAAAAGTCGACACGTGTCGTCGCACGCGAACGTAGCCCAGCTTCCCAGTTGCGCAACTACGTGCATGTAAAATTAATAACAGAAAGTCGCGGCGGTTCTTGCACGTATAAATCCTCTCTCGCGCCGTTTTCGGACGAGTGGCGATTCGCCTGCGTGTCCATCGCGTATCTCCGAGGAGTTCCTCGCCGCTCGTAACAATTCGAACTCGCCCAACGAGTTTCAATTTGCACGACGTACTGATCTCGAGAATAGAATGTTAGTGGATCGAATGGCAAACACACTGTTTGTGGATAGATTTAATACAAATTATGATGAAATACATGTATAACGTAACGTTTATAACTCTCACTCTCTAGCTCATACTCTGCTTCACTCAAGCCTCGCGTTTCTCGTGCTGGACATATCTTCCCGATCACACTTGCTTTCTCGCCACTATGTCGTTCTTTCTTCTGCCATGAAATATATCAAACACTCTGATCACACCACAATTATACGCACGTTCTCGTCATACTCACCCTTTCGTACAAACATCATGTATATTCGTTCATTTGTGCCAACCACTACCACAGAGAAATGCTCTCTAGCTGCGATCGAATCCGGTTGCAAAGGGAACAAGAAACGCGCTCGTAGATCTGTCAACTTCACAAGCAAACAAATATACTTGAAACGTCTGATCGGAACGCGTCCATTAGCCGAAAACGTATCTCGTCGCAACACGCAGCTGTCTGTTTCTCGTTTCGCGAATCTCGTGGTCGAGCAGCCAGTGCTCGTAATGTTCAGGCCGAATAAATTTCGTTTACGTCGCAGCCGAGCGAGGGAAAAAACGGCGCGATTGTGACTTTCGGTGATTTCTTAACATCGTTCACGTTCGAATTTGCAGATCAAAGCGAACGTGGATGCCTGTGGATGTGGCGAACCTAGGTCTGTGTTGACCTATTCACGCCCACATTCGCCACCATAACTGCCAACTATAATTGAATTTGCATTGAGATTTATTCGGTTCGCGGCGATCCCTTGACAAACATTTCCCTCCGAGCTTTTATCGAGCTTTGTACGCGACCATGGTGCACGTACGTAATTTCACTCGGAATTGTCGACTTTGGTGGCACAGCCTTTGTCAAAGGAGTTACGACTGGCATCAACTGGCGTTATCAAGTCGTACGTATCAGGAATACGTTTTCCCTGCGATGTTTCTCGAGTCATTGGGACATTGTTGTTTTTCTGTTTGTCGAACGAAAGCCGAATAAAGTGTTCGCAGAATTCACCTGTCGTAATTTTCGATCACTCTGGTCTCGTGTCTTCACGTTTCCGCGTAGAGGAAACGAGAGATCATCGGAAGATGAAATTAGTTCTGCGCGTGAGGCGAGGCGAGCGAAGTAACGGGAGCGAAGGTCACGGATTTATGACGAGACGGCGGGTTTTACGCCCTGTTTGCAGAAGAGGCCGAGGAAAATCGGCTATTGATTATTTCCTTAGGCCGCGTTTACGTTTCAATTTGGCTCCGTTCGATCGAGTTCAAGCTCCGCGATACTTCAACCTGACTCTTGCAACGGACGAAGCCTCTCGATCGAACGCCTCGCGTTGTTACTCGAGCAGACACGAGTCAAGTGTTCAACTCGCAATCAGCTCACATTCGCTGGATCGAAAGGAAGACGCGGAGTGTGTTCTCCCCTCCCCCTCCCACTCGCCCCGACGTCCGCTTTCATCCCGGCGATTTTTCCTAAATTTTTCATCCGCCGTGACGCGCGTGGGCTGTCTCGATGCTTTCTCTTCCCCCGTTCGTAGATTCCGTTTCAACAAGAAGAAGAATAAGAAGAAGAGGAGGCTGCGACGGGTGTGTGCCCGATATAAACCGGAGACAAAACTAATTAGCCAGGATTATTAGAGACAATATGGCAAATTGCGCTTACTCACGGCCCCCGTGGCACGATCGTGCGCCGCGATAGACAACACTCGGAGCGTCAGCACGATTCAGTTCATTAATTATACCCCGGCTTACGATTACAAGATCGCTTTAATTGCAATTACGCAATCGGGGTTGCCGATCGATATATATTGCCCGACGTCGGGCCGTGTATCGCTGCAGGCTCCTTTTGTGGCCGCAGACACACGGCGGACAAGTATAGGTGTGCACGTGCACGCGCGCGCATGTGGCATACACGCTTGTGCAGATCCTTTTTCTTTTTCGTCCTTCTCTTCATTTCCTCGCGATCGAGTCACGTGGCGCGGACAAACCAACGTTACGCGCGCTTACGTATGAAAACAAACGAACGAAAGGTTCACGTAGGTGAGCCCGATGAACGCCGTTAAATGATTCATTAAACAATGAGCGAGCAAACGAGTTTCGTCTTGCGTTTTAACTAAAGCGCGCCGGAAACCTTTTCGTTTCAGTAGTTTCGTTTCTCGCTCGTAAATCACGCGCCGCGACGTTTATTTATTTTGTTAGTCAACGCCGGAATGAACGTGAAATGTCGTAAAACGCGTAATGAGTATTGACAACAACCGGGCCGGATAATTATTTATCGCCCCGTGCCCCGTGCGTGAATTCGTTGAGTCAGGCACTCGGATTGTGCAGTTGGATGTGGAAACAGTTGTCGGTTATCCTGCGTTTCTAATCGTTTTCGATGCGCCCTTACAATTAGATAAATCCGAGTGCACATTTTTGGAGCAACTTTGTGCAATTCGTATATGCACCTCTTTAATTCACATTGATGAAATATTACTATATATTTCTTATAGTAATATTTAAGAATCTATTTATTATGTAATTTCGATTTGTTATTTATTTATTACTTATTAATTATGTTATTTATTTGTCAATATTTGAGAATCTGTTTATTATGTAATTTAGATTTGTTATTTATTTATTATTTGTTAATTACATTATTTATTTGTTATTTATTCATTTGTTAATATTTAAGAATCTATTTATTATGTAATTTAGAACTGTTATTTATTTTATATTTATATTAACACATTGAGGGCGGTATGCTTCGATAAATACGCCTGTATTTTCTCGTATTTCTTAATTTAAGGGAGAACTTAATATAAGGGAGAATGTGTAGCATTTTACAAGTGTATTATTTTATTAATAGTCAAAATTATTAATTATTTTTTATTTTAGAGGTATTTTATTAAATGAAATGGAAATACCTCTAGTAACGTTTCTTGGTGTGGTATGGTAGGAAACAATTTCTCTACTTCTTGAATAATTATATAGCATTATAATATATTTTATATATATATATATAAATTATATTATATGTAATATTTTATATAATTTATAATAATATTATATGATATGTTATAATTTATATATAATATTGTACAATATAAGTTATATATAACGTTGCCTCGTGTCCCCCACACTGCAAACTAGCGTTCCCCGGTCAGCAACGTTGAAACACGAAAGACGAGAATTCTCCGCAACAATTGAAAATTGCAAGAATTCGCGTCCGCCGTCCACAATGTGTCGAACATTGTTACTTGCAAGGCGGTAACGTCACCTCGGCGAGGCATCAAATGAGTCACAATGACCTCTCACGATGACCGACGCTCGAGATCCGAGTATCCGCGGATCGAATGTTCGCCACCCACGGCCGTCGATCGCCGATAGATCACACCTGATCGTAAATAGATCACTCGCGCCTCGTGTCCAAGCGGCTGTGGGCGTACCTTCCGAGCCGCGAGCGCGAAACGCTCGCTCGCAAAGTGATTTTCAACTTTGCCTCCGAATCAATGCCACCGATCTCATTATAGATACGTGGCCCCCGTGGAAACGGCGGTTCAGCCGTGTTCTCTTGTCCGTCTTGTCGTCGTTTTTCTCGTTCCGTTCGATCCCGAACAATCGTCCGACGCCCCCAGTTATCACGTACCGCCGTGTCGAACGTATTTGCCAATAAAACCGACTAATTAACTTATTCGTCGTTGGTCCGGCCGATGAATTCCAATGGGCCCGGAGACCCGAGCGTGACGTTATCCTTGACGTATCGAGAGTCGAGCGAGCTGCTCCAATTAAATCGCAACCGGGCATTGATACGAGTCGATCGATGGAATTGTCCGCGCTCGCGCGGAATGAAACGCGCGATGGTTATTAGATTTTCGATAACCAGCTGTTAATATCGTTCTGGGGAGAATTCTGTCTCGATCGATGATATTCACCTCTCAGTTTCGATTTCGAACTGTGACGCGAGAGAAATTTCTTTAGTATATTCTTTCTTTTTAAATAGAAATTTCAATCGGGCTTACGAGTTACACGGGACGATTGGACTCGAATCGATCACGATCGATATTCCGGCTCCCGGGAAACAAGTCGGTCCGGCGACATCGGTGAAAGTCGGCGGAAATTATTATGCGGCGTTAACGACCTGCGGATAAGGGAATTGTTTACGATGATCGTAAGTTAGCCATTGTTTGCGCAGGGAGAGAATATTGTCTCTCTATCGCTTGCTTTATGGCCGTCCTCGTGGTTACCCTCGTGTGTGCATTGTGGTACGCCGCAAGAGGCGGCCAACCAGGGGAAGAAACGACCGAAGGGAAAAGGGAGGGTGGAGAGGCGAAATCGCGGAGGCAAGATCGAACTCCGTGCTTCTTCGGGATATCGAGAGGATCTCGTATCCAGGAACGTCGAATAATTCTCTCCCTTTCTCCCTCTGGAAACGATCGACAGAAACGTACGCGCGGATTTTTACACGATTCCGCGGAATTTTGTCTCTCGGCTTCTTTTCTTTCGCGTCGTAGGCGTTAAACAAAGTGACCAATAGCCTCCGATCGACATGTTCCAAAATGATTTGGTTTTTTATCGTTGGCGCGGAAGCTCGCAGTTGTTTGTCTTTGCAAAGACAATGTTGTCTTTGTAATGTCAGATTTCTCAGATTCCGCCGACGCTTGAAGTTTGTGAAATCTCAGCTCGATTGCAGATTCGATTCTTTGATTTGACGCGATTTCAAACCGAGAGAGGTGTGCCGGGACAGCAATGAAAAATTTCGCATCTTTGCCCTCTGGTAGACTTTCACCCCTCGGCAAAATTCCGAGTCGTTGATCGAAAGCTTCGTTTCATCGCGTGTAAACGTCTGTCAGCTGGTCGAAAGCAAGTTCACGAAGAGGTGAGTAGCTCATTAAGCTTCCCTAATTATACGGACACAATTGCGGAAGTGCTCCTCCTGCGCGTAGAACAGAGATTTCATTCTATCCGGAAAAGATCGAAACGTGTAGAAACCAGATGCGTTTCGCCATCTTTTTCGTCTCGTCAGGCAGGTACCAGCGAAAAATCTCGCCACAATGTGGAAGCATTAACGACGCATTGTCTTAGCGCTCGAAGCATTCTGTTCAACAGTCCGTTCAGCAGTTGCGAGTGTGTGACGCATTGTCTGGACCAAGACAAGCCTGGAAGATGTTTAATCGGACTCCGCTATGTTTCGTTTCTCGATTCACGAATTTTACGAACGACTCTCGATTCTACGTGATAGCTTTGTTATTTTCAAGTGGAATATTAATATATTGGAAACAACGTCTTACGTTACGAATAAATATTTTCTTGAAATTTCATATTTGAGCTCTTGTGCTGGAACGACGTGCCACGCACGTCGAGCATTTTTTGTCCCAAAATTGCAATATCTTTAAGTATATTTAGGTATAATCCAGGCAAAACAAATGACAAATTCATTACTCCTCGATAATTTCTATCCAGTGATATCATACCGACGAGTTCAAAAGGAAAGCGACGAATTATCGTATACGGTTTGGTCACTCGTTACGGTTCGCAATCAGTTGCCAGCGCGAGTGGTCGAGCTCTTGCATTATCTCCATTACACTGGTCAAACACAGAGTATGTGCAACTGCTGTAGAATTGAATTAAATTGTAAAGAAATAACATTAGTTTTTTTTTTTAAATCAATAATTTTATCGTTTGACTTGATTAATATTAATATTTAGAAGCGATGTGAAAAGAACTAGTCGATTCTACTCTCAAAAATATTTCGAAATGTCCTAAAATTTAGAAATACGTTTCATCTCGCACGAAAAATTTGATTCGAGCAAGAATTTTCAATTAACAGATAAAAATAAATTAAATCTAATTATTATAAATATAATTAATTTAAAAGTTTATTTACTTAATTATATAAAAATTTTCTTAATTTATCGTTAGGGTATGAACCTAAAAGCTTATTATATAACATATACACATATAATACTTTTTGTATTAAAATATTATCTTATTGAAGTAATTTTAAAATATATTTAAATTTATTTACATTATTAATATTATTAATTCATTTAAAGTCAAAATTTAATATGCAATTTACATTAGATATAATTCTCTATAAATTATTTTTTAAATATAAGTAAAATTATATATATATATATATTATATAAAATTGCAATTGCCTCTCTCGCGTGACGAGTATACTCGTCATTCACAATTAAGAGGTCAGAAAAGAACCGTAACCAACGATTAACGTCGGGGAAAATGGCACGTCGCGGAGGAGATCATTTCTCGCGTTGGATTATGCATGCAGGGTCGTGATACCGAGAATGTTAATCAACGATTCAAACGTCGGAGTAAATGGCTCGCCAACAAAATTCACGGCATTGTCGTATCTCGTTTGATCGATTAATCCTGCCTTCCCTCTCGGCGATCGGCCGTTTCTTTTCTGCGTCAAACAGCCCTCGCGATGACAAAACGCGCGCGCGTGTTCGCGCGACTCTCTTACAATATCGCAAGGCGTGACTCACTCCGGCGTCTCTTGCTCGACCACGCGTGATTATTTCACGTTTGAAACCACCTCCGCGGTGGTAGGCATACGCCACACTGTCGACATTGCCACCTCTCCTTCTCTCCACCGACATTCTAACTCTATAATACTTAGACGTATAGTCGCTCTATCGAATCGGTAGTTACTGCAAAAGCAGACTCTTTGGCTCTGCTACGAAAATTATTATACAGACTGGTGGTCGCTGAAAGACTGAACGATACGAAACGAAAATAACTTTTACAGGCACATGTTTTTTTTAAATATTTTATCATTTTATCTGGAAACGTAATTAATGGACTCTCTTCGAGTGATTACGTGTGAAAAACAAATAAACGCCATTTCAAACTCTTCGGTTTACGTCAGTTGTCTGTCTAGTTATTTTTTCAAAAAATACCCAGACGAATTCGCGTCGAAATACACTTTTTTGCAAACTGTAAGCTTCAACGAAGAGAGAGTGAAAACAAAGGGAAGAAAATCCATCGTAAAGAGAAACAAAGCGCATCTCTTGTCTCTCGTAAACATTTATGATCGCGGATTCGCCAAGACCGGTCGTAAATTTGCAATTAGCGAGTGATCTGATCGGTCCGGTATCTCGGATCGAGTTCGTCGCGAAGACAGTCTATCCTTATAGATCCATACGTATGCATACGCACACGTGGGTGTTCCCCATCTGAGATTGCCGATCTTCATGAGCATCGATCGCGACAAGTGTCCGGCGAGAACGATTCGAGAACACGAAACGATTGTCCCCGCTGTTAGTCGGAAGAGATTAGATTGCCGGTGCTCGCAGTCGGTTCACGATCGTGAAATACCTTTATTTCCACGGGGATCCACGACTTTTGCCTCCGATCGTATAAGCCACGGATCGAGGATCGCATAAGCCGATCCCTGTCCCGGGAGTCGCTCATAAACGAGATCGTTATCGACGTCGAGTTATCGTAATCGTCTATTCGCGATACACGGCACGGCTACCGATCGTGATACCGCAGATAGAGGCCCGACGACATCCTCCGTGGGGGATAACAATAGTGATAAGTATATGTCTAGTATCGAATCACGATCCGCAATTGTGCTCCACGGCCTGGCCATAAACTCCCTATTAATATATACGAATCCGCGGCGAGGGGAAGAAGGGAGCAATGTTGACGAGTAACATTGACGTCTGACATTTTCCCAGCGTGTGTGTCCCGTGATAATTCGATCTCTACGACGATAATCCTGAAATGTCACTCTCATTAAGCTGTTTACTGACGAGTGTGCTCGTCAGTAAAGGTAATTAGAATTTTTTACTCGAGTTCAATTGAAAAGATGAAATTCCAAGTTTTGGACATTTTGGAATATTGTGAGAGTAACACTAGACACGACTGGTTCTTTTCTACATCGTTTCAAAGTATTTTCTAGCTGTTGATATTATCATTGTTAATGTAAATGTTGTAATTTGTTTATTCTCTGCCCCGACGGCTAAGAAAAGGTGTAAATGTCATAATAAATGTAAATATTATTATAATATATTATAAAATATTACTAACAGTATAATATATAATATTACTATTATTAACTAATATCGATGAAGCTGAAAAATAAAATTATTGATTTTTCAGAGAAAAAAAAAAACAAAGAACCAGTGTTATCTTCTTATAATTTAATTCCCTTCAGTTTCACAGGAATTTTATTGCAGATAAAGTAGCACCACAGTTATTCACCGTCTCATCGTACAATCGTGGAAATTGTTTTTTCTTTCTCTTTTTCGTTCGTTCCCAAAGGTTTGATGGTAGATCGTTCGACTCGTAGAACTTTCGAAGCCTCGAAATCTGTTTGAGAGTCTGTTGATTGTAATTGACGTTGCCCCGATTTTCTCGCTGGCACGTTGATGCCATGGCTGTGCTGCACACGCCGAAGCATGCCTGGGCAAGGTGTACACGAGGGACTACCACTCTTTGACTCGGGGCCACGCTGTCATTTTCATAATGACAATGGCCCGACAGCCTACACGGAGTAACTGTGATGAGTAGTTTACGGTGTACGGTTTACGGTGCGACTCCCGCCACCTCTCGCAAATCTCGAGCCGGTCGCGAGTCCGTGGATCTTCCGTCGTCGTTCGACTCGCATGCTCAACCACCATGTACGAAATTTATCCTAATCAACGATTCTATAAATATGAAATTGAATTAGATAAATTTCTTATTAAAATATTATTGAGAAGATCAATTTCTTCGATGGAATCTTTTTTTTCTTTCATTCAGGTCTCTAATTTAAATTCTTCGAATCTTCCAAGCGAATGGATTCGATGCACTTTCCGGTTTACAACGTGAAGGGCAGTTTTTATCATCGATAAAATTTCTTGTTTTTGTCAGTTTCAAGTAAAAAGGGTTATTATACGTAAAATTATATATTTATATAAATATAAAAAATATATATTATATAAAAAATTAATATGTATCGTCTTAGGACGCTTCTCAACGTTTATGACCCCCCTGTCATAAGAGGTGTTACCCCGCCTTTTTACGTCATTGTCGACTTAGCTCAGGAAACGCGCGACGTCTCTCAGACGTTATCATAAGGGGGGTTGTGTTACCGAGATATGCGAATCGATCCAGCCCACTTGTTGCGTTCGGCGCCGAGAGAGAGAGAAAGAGAGAGAGAGAGAGAGAGACGAAACGCGCTGAGTAAATCGCAGCTCAAAGCTCGGTCTCAACGCACGCACCGATGCCCGTATAGGTTGCGTGTCACCTATGCGTGGATACCTATAATTTAACGTTATAATAACTGGTTGCCGGGGCGCCGCGCGACGCACGTGCATTGTGCGCCGCGACAGAGAGGCGAGGGCAAAGCGGCCGGTTAGGTGAGTCGCGGAGAAAGACGAGAGGAGAGAAACTCTCGCCGGCGAGCCAGCCGATGATTCACGCTTCTCTAGTCGAGGAAGGTGTCACTGCTTGTGTGCATAAGAGCGACTCATTATTGCGGCTTCACCGGCACCGCGAGGCCCACGTGCCACCTCGGACCGCAGACTGCAAATCGAGAAAGCCGAGGGAGAATCGTCGAAGTATCATCGCGATGGAGCTAGCGCGTACACACCATGCGCAACTGGTTTGCCAAATTTCATTTCTGGAGACGAAACCGAGACCAGAGCGCGCGTCAGACTTTGGTGACGAAGCTTTAAAATTCCATTGGTGGAATGCAATCTGTGAGAAGGTACTCGGGAATTATCAAACAAGTTTACACACGTCGCAGTCCATCTGCCGCCATTTAGAAAAGATGGGGAATGTCAGATAGGGTGTTTGGGTTTCCACATACTCTTAAGTGAAGAGAACAAAGCAGACCGCGTGGAGAGCGAAGGAAAGCGAGCAGAAAGAATTTTAAAGCTTGGCTGGTTATTACGTTTTCTCGATCCCTGCAAAATACTTCGACGGGAGGAAAATTCTGGGAGAGATTTTTACATCAATATCAGCTGAATTTTACGCCAAAGGCAACATCGACAAATGGCAACAGTTGCAAATAATGGCGAATATATCATAGATTGAGATATATAATCGTAGTTTGTTTTATTGATAAGTAATGTTGTTTTACTGAAGTAGAAATTATTTACGATTCAGCCCAATACACAAGGATATAAAACAATATTTTTCCACATGCTTGAACAACGCTTATATCCTATATTCCACAGTACCTGTTTCAACAAAGCAATCACTGGTAAATTTCCGTTCGAGTATTGCAGAAGAAACGTTATCTGATTTATCTCTACGTGAGTGATCAACTCGGTCACAGGCCAAACATTGGGGACATTTCCCTGAACATATACCCTTCACTAGTAAAAACGCCCTGCAGAAGAGATGTCACGTGTGCTCAAAGCATAACGCAAGAAGTGAAACGAATTGGCAGTATGAAGAACGTCTGTTGTCTTTGCCAGAAAAGTGTTTTGTTTCGAAAAAGTGTCGTACTTTACAAAACATGTAAAGTTGAATTATTCATTATTTTGTCCTTTCGACATTTCTCATTAATTTTGTTCGAAAGTAATTGGGTCGATGACATTTTCGGTATAAAATAATCATCTCTGTCTTTACGCCGAGTTTACAAAATCGTTTAAAATCGTGGACGACTGTTCCACTTCTTGCTCTCTTCGTTCGATCAATTTCCTCCTTCGAAGAAACTTCGAATTTTGGTTGAGGTTAGCTAAAGAGGTTCGAGGGTTTCTCAGTCGTCGTTACGAAAACAATAGGTGCACGTCGCCAATAGGAACGTCGTTCGACGCACGAAACCCGGCCCGATTAAAGTACCAAGATCAATTACCGAAACTTTGCCGGTAAAATCGGCGTTCTCGAATCTCGGCTAATAAGACTCGGCAATAAGACCAATTTGCTGAAGAAGCCGGATTCCGGGTGTAATCGGACGGAATCTCGCTCTCCCGGGTCCTCGGATTCGTTAGAGGGAGCCTGCTGCTCGTTGTGCCGCGGGATATTCCTATCACCGCGGTACCATCCGGCGAACAAAGCACCTGCGTTCAAATAATAAGGATCTCGAAAGGAAAGGTCGCCGATAGCGGTTAGTGTCCGGGTGCGCGAGGTTATCGAATGCCACGGATCGGGCGCATTCGCGTTCTGAATTCTCTCGCGAGCGCTGATCTCGCAGGGGGAGGTGGAAGGAAGGAGGGCAAAATGTACGCGAGGAGAACGAGAGGATATGTCACCTCGGGAGAGAACGACGTCGGGGGGAAAAAAGGAAAGAGAGAAAGAGAGAGTGAGAGAACGAGAAAGAACCGACACCCACTTGCGTTTCGCGCGACCGTGGCCCCGGGTGAACGTTGCAATAAACGCGCAACCGGATCGTCGCCGGACGCGTTTGCAACCCGGGTGCGCGAGGATGCATATAAATCGAGGTGACATAATTTGCTTAATTCGCCAACGAGAGAAAGGGAAACGTTCCGCGTTTCGCAGGCGTCAACCAACGCTGTGATAAGGAATTAAACTGGTCGTACCTGAGGCGTTTCGAGCATTATACCTCGGGCGGGCTCGCGGACCCCGGTTAATTGATAATGCCAGCCGGATAAGGCTATTGAAATAGACCTCTAAGCTTGATGTACGAGTTACGCGAGACGGAGGAGTTTAATGGAATTATACGGGACGATATCAAGCGCGGATTGTAGGACGATGGTGACTCACGACCTGAGCTTTTTCTGTCGACGTTGCGGATTTCTTTTTCTATGGAGTCGAGCGACTCGGAGGAATTGAAACGATGTTTACGGGTTATAAATGAGAAACGAATTTTTCACGAGAAACGAGAACTCTGTTAATATATTTCGTTAGGCAACCTCGTGGTTCCGTGTCCGAGAAAGTTCTTATCTTTTTCGACAAAAAGAAAAGAAAAAGAAAAATGTTCCAATCAGTGGTCAAAATTTAGCAGACCAATTCTGGTAATTAAGACGTTTCCGTAAATTTGAAGGCTTCTAATTTTTTGTCAGCTTGCACGTTGCGTTTTTTTCTTTTCGATACCAGTGACAGCAAAATATGACGAAAACGTTTCTTTGTGAAATCGACACCAAACAAACAATTGTTAACGGAGATGGTGCATTTCCTTTTTCTTTTTAAACAAACTTGAACAATCAGCTTGCGTACGCAATGAATTGGCGATTTGAAATGAAATTAGTTGCACGCGTATATCCATCCATTGGAAAAAGAAAAGTACAACGTCACAAATGACCAAAATACGTAACGTTTTAAACAAACACACCTGTCGAACAAACATCTCGCGCCTCTGCGTATCTTCTCACTTTCGCTCGACGCCTCGTCGAAAATTTCCACAGAGACGCGACGTTGGATAATTAAATGCCCGTTGCGCGGTGGTTACCGTGATCGAGTGTCTCTGTTCGAACGATAAGTACGAGAGCATGTTGCGTTAGCCGGGCGTTGAATCGCGGCGACTCGGTAGCTATCGGTGACAAGAATAAAGCTGGCAATTCCGGTAGCGATCGTGGCATATACAATACACACGCATTGTCAATCGACGATCATTACGTCGACGACGTAATGTCGCGGCCAGTTCGTCCAACGATATCCGCGGTTGCGCACCAGCGCATGAATGAATGTGGCGCCAAGTGAATGGAGTGCGTCTGTTTCAGCGTGCCTACGCGCCGCGTGCAGCAACTAGGTGCCGCGAGTAGCCTGGCTAGTCGCGTGCACGCGTGCCTACGTGATCCTGGCACGAGGATCGTCGATTAATTTGCACGCTCGTGCGCTCGTTAATCCATCCTGACGGACCTAGGCTCGTCGATAATTCTCTCAATAAATTTCGAAGATGTTCACGAAAAGAACCGGTCGTTCCTTTTGCTCTGGTCCGCGAGCAAAAAATTCCATCGGCGATTTTTTTCTGATTAATCTCGCGTGTAAGCGCGAATTCGGTGTTGGCCATTCGTTTCGGCCGCTACGACTTATCGAGGCGATTATCGGTTGTTAAATCCGCTCGATTCCACGGCGAACGCGTTCGACGACTCGTTAACCGCGATAGTCGATCGCGGTGCAAGCGACAACCGCGGTATCGTGGCAACGCGAAATGCCAACCGGTCGATATCGACGGGCCAAAGCGGTCGAGCAACTTTGATGTGACGTGGTCGAATTGATTCATGGCTCATTGTCACGCACGGTTCGCGCGAACCGATTGGCGGGCTAATTATCCGCGACGGTGTACCACGACCCTCTCGCGATTCTCCATTTACCTAATCCCGTTCTCGACTGTTTCTACGAACGATAGGCCGCTTCTACGTTTAGTGTGATTTCTCAGCAATTTTATACTTATGCTCAAAGTTTCACGGACGTTTAATGGTAATTAATGGTAAATACATACGTGTTCGCCACAGCTAACAAAGTAAGGTCACAATAATTGTAAAATAAACACGACATATTTAAAAAGAAATGAAATTTTTCAAATAATACAGTTTGATACAGTTTGTGAGTTGAACCTTCATTTTTCGGTAACGATTTTTGTTTCTCTATTTGCAAATGTCTTTGTCATTCGAGAATAATGCGTTTTGAATCATGTCAAATTGTCGATTGACGATTGGTTCGCGACATTTCTCCCCAACAATTTTCTGTAATGTTCGTAATCGGAAGACCTTGGTAGACCACGTGAGAACAGTATATTTTGAGATGCAAAGAAATCTCTCATGATTGTTCTATTACGCATTGTTGTGTTGAAACACGAAATTTTGACTTCCAAACTCCGAGTTGCATGATCTCTAATTTGCACTACAGTTAAATTTTTCTACATCGGAGCGTTCGTCTGGTGATTAACGAACTGTACATCTGTTCGACCATAGTAACCAATTGCAGCTCATAACGTGATACTGCCTTCGAAAATCTAAATTCAATCTTTTCTGGCTGGAAAACTAGGAATCGTGTCGTTCAAAATTCGGTGATATCACTAGCGTGTTATCTTTGGTTCGACAGTGTAAAAATCGTCACGATTAGAGCGTCATTCGGTGTATTAATGGCGACAGTAATGACGACGTTAGGTGTGTTACGGCGCTATTAGCGGGAACACTAATGACAGTAGTAATGGGACTATCAGGTATACTTGCTGACTGATTAGGTATTAGGTGCCAGCTGATAGTCGATCCCAAGACGAATAGAAACGACTACTGGAAAGAAATGTTCCAGACAGTTGGTGGAATTGGTCCAATCGCGTACAGACGGAGTGGACGTTCTGTTACTGTTCTCGATCATAAACTCTCCGTGATTCTGTATCGCGAACAACTTCGATCTGCGTGTACATAATTCGATAAATAACCTGTCTCGTTAAGCGAGAGACGGTGATACGAATAACGACCTATCTTTCCCGCTAATGAACGTTGCTATGGATAAATGAGCCATATAAAGTTATCAAGAGGAGGCAAAAGACTTATCAGATCGAACGTTACTTTTCCTCGGGCCGCCTCTTTCGTACGAGGGAACAAGTTTGTGCTCTCGGGGGCACACGAGTTCTCTACGAGTATATTAAACAAGAGAGAGAGAGAGAGAGAGGGGGGGGATATTTCTGAATGTTTCTCGTTTCAAATCGATAGTCCTCAGAGATACCGATAAACAACGCATATCGGCCGGGCATCATCGCCGCCGATGATGCTCCGAAAAATAAAACCCTGCTACCTGCTGAACAAGGACAAGGACCCGACGTGAGGGGGGGCCCATGGTAAAATCGACCAGCCACATATACACGCCTATATACATTTACGATTGCCCGAAAGAGACTGGCCGGCGATCTTATCGACGACGGTCGGATGACGGGCAAGAATTGGGCAATTACGCGCCGCTTAATTGCTAATTACTCAAGGGTGCAACAGGCCGGGACGTTAATTACCCCCGCTGACAATATATATCGCGGGCACACGCTTGGAACGCGCGCGCGATCATCGTCACTGTCGCGTACACAGGCCGACACGCACGACCGCGATCATCGATATACGGGATAGGTCAGCACATATTGCCATCTAGGTTTACGTCATTATTATCACGCGTGGCGAAAAAATGTTTCAGATGAGGTTGAATGGTTTCGAGAGGGGCACATTTTGATGATACTAGTTTTTCTCGTAGGTGAACGTGTAGTGGACACACGAAGATCATTAACGTTTCTTTAAATGGAATTGTATATTTTTTGTTGCATCAGCTAATGCACCTTGACGTTCTTTACGAAAAGGTGTTAACCTGTTCATGTTAAAAAAAGTCATTAGTTTGGGAGATATTTTAATTTTAATTTTGTTAGTAAAATCTATGCGTGAAAGACATGGAAGGAGGATAGTATTCTTATATGTATACTGTCTTTGTCTTTACGGTAATATATACGGTAATTTTAATATGTACTATAATATTATATATACTAATACTATTGTTAATATATACGTAAATCTAGATGGCAATATGTGGTGACCCACTCTGTATATATATATATATATATATATATGTGTTGAGAAATTCATTTGTACAATGATGAGAGCGTCGCCATCTATTAATATACTCGCTCCACGTGTTTCTTCAGTATGCTTCGACGAATATATAAATAATATAATTGCTAATATATCGTCTGTAATTTAACATAAATGTATTTTGTGAATAACACATATATTTTTCAATATACATATATATATATATATATATATATATATATATATATATATATATATATATATATATATATATATGTCGAGAGGGGTTTCCACCTCATCCGCAAGAGAATTCCGAGGTTAAAACACCGAAAGGATACCGGTGAACGGTGCTGCAACGGATTACCGGGAATCATCGAAAATCGTAATTCATCGATCACGATCGCGGGATGAAACAAGATATCCCCTATAATCTCCGTGATTGCCGGTTTTTTGGAAGCCAAGAGGCGCGCACCCGGAGGTCAACGAACCCCGCGAGCCAACGCGCGATGGATGGAATCCAGCCAACGAACACTTCCTGCTCTTCTCTTGGACACCGTTCGTCTCGAAATTGTTTCGACGTTTGTTATCGACGTTCTCCGTACACGACTGATTCAAAGACGAGACGCTACTTTCTTAGTTTGACGCGAAATCTTCGATTTCATTCGTTTGTTCGAACGAATTTCTTCGAATTAATGGCTCGTAACTTGGCAAAATTATCTACAGCCAGTTTCATTCTGAACTCTGCGTTAAATTCTGGAGGTGAACGAAGGAACGAGACGATCACTACGAGCCATTGTCACGGTCGGTGTGATAAATTGTCTCGACAACGATTGCACGAATAAATTGTTCTTGGTACGTGACTGATTCAAAGACGAGACGCTATTTCGTGGATCTTCTTCTAGATTCGTTAACAACCTTCGTGTGTTGATTTAACTCACCTGTTTTCGAATTCGTTCGTAATCAAATTTGGCAAAATTTCTCTTAGCCAGTTTCATTCGAACGGTGTAGTCTTAACTTTGCGTCAAATTCTCGAGCTGGATGAAGGAACGAGACGATCACTGCGAGCCATTGTCACGGTCGGTGCGATAAATTGTTGTCTCGACAACAACTGCTCGAATAAATTGGTATTCTTGGTAGGCGACTGATGAAACGCTAGGTGGGTCTTCTTTTAGATTTGACGCGAGACCATCGATTGTCAACCGTGTCGATTTAACTCGGCTGTCTTGGAATTGTTCGTGATTTTTCGGCAAAATTATCTACAGCCAGTTTTCGTTCCGAGCTCTGCGTTAAATTCTCGAGCTGGACGAAGGAACGAGACGATCACTGCGAGCCATTGTCACGGTCGGTGCGATAAATTGTCTCGACAACAACTGCTCGAATAAATTGGTATTCTTGGTAGGCGACTGATGAAACGCTAGGTGGGTCTTCTTTTAGATTTGACGCGAGACCATCGATTGTCAACCGTGTCGATTTAACTCGGCTGTCTTGGAATTGTTCGTGATTTTTCGGCAAAATCATCTACAGCCAGTTTTCGTTCTGAGCTCTGCGTTAAATTCTCGAGTAGGGAAGAAGGAACAAGGGACAATTACACTGCGAGTCCACTGTCACGGTCGGTACGATTGAAAAGCGCCCTGGTGGAAGGAAATGAGAACGCCCACGCGATATTAGTAGGGTCGCCCCTGTGAATTAAACCTCGCGTACGCGAACGTGTGCTACATTGCGAATTCGTGTACATACATAAATGTATGGGCAGGGGTACGCGTGTATTCCATTAACGCGATCCGTTGCGTCACGTGGATGGATACGGAACGCATCTCTCGAGTCCCTGGCTCCGTTGAACCGCGTTATTTATGTGACATGCCCATTATAAACTCTTAATTGTTTGACTAATGCGCGGCAAAGTCAGTACGCCGCCGCCAGTACTGTGCTTGGGCTACGGTAGCGCCCTTCCTTCCTTTCTTCCTCTCCTTTTTTCCCTTTTCCTCTCTTTCCGTTCTTTTTTGCCAACACGGTTTCTGGTTAAGAGCGGTGGCCTCTTGGTTGACCAATTAAAGGCGGAGGGACCTTTCGGCTCGAGGATACAATATCTCGAGCCGAACGAAATTGCAACGATCGCCGACCGACGCGAGAATTCATGAACTTTGTTTAACGAACGATTAACATATTTATGGGACACGTAGACGCGAGACGCGGCTCTTAATTACGTTCTGCGAGACCGCGGCTACGGAGGGTACCTTTGTTGCGCCGTTTGGTTCGAGGACGAGGAGGAGATTCATCTCTCATTGTCTTGGCGATTCGTTGGCGTCTAAGGATAAAAACCCCTCCCCCTCCCCGAGAAAATGTCCTGAAATCTTCCGAGGCTCTTCGCACGGGTAATTCCATTAACATCCCGAGGGAGATATCCGCCTCGATCACTCGAGGGTGCGAGAGAAAACGGAGGCGCTAAATTTCAAAGAGTCCACGCGTCCCAGATCTTTGGAAGATACACTGCCAATTATCCGCGTTATATCGGGGCGATCTAACTCGATCCTAAGAAACGAGTGTGTGTGTGTGTGTGTGTGAAAGAGAGAGAGAAAAAGGTACAAAAGGGAAGCAAGATTCCCCGTGGCGGTGGATCGTTATCGGTCCATCGTCTATCGGTTAAAACAATGCTCGGTGGTTTTCGCACCTGGCTGACAGGTACGAGCTGGCTGGAAGCCCGATTAAATATTGATTTTAGCTAGGGCAGCGGAATCCAAAGGAGGTGGCGAAGAGAGGGGAAACAGCGGGACTCCTCTCGGAGAGAAAAGAGCGGTCGGTGGTGCTCGAGAGGAGGCACCTGCCAATTTCGGAAGATGACTTTCCAGGGCTATTGTTTTTGCGAGTTGGCCGCGGCTCCGGCGCCCCGTCGTCTCTGCAGGTTACGTGCTTATCGATACTGTCGGTAATGGAGCATGCTGGGTGCTCCGTCTTCTTCGGCCTCCAAGCTTGAACCATGACCTCGGTCCGTCTGGCCTCTCGTACGCGGCTAATAGACCGTTGAATATGTTGATGGAACGTGTGGCGCTCATCGATAGTCGTCCGTGGCGCAGCGTACAGATATGCGCGAAGAACGTAAGAGAGGAGAGAGAGAGAGAGAGAGGGAGTAGGCACGAGAACGAGAGAATTCGAATTAAATTGCAAAACCCTGCGGTTGCCCCCGGTGCAGTGGAGGTGGGCAGCGAAAATAATTGAAAGACTAATGGACTCCTTGGAGGCGCAGCGAGCGGCAAAAAATTCACCGGCCCATTGGAATTTCAAGAACCTAGACCCATAGATTTATAGTCAAACGCGGCGGAGGTGCGGAGCCTCTTTACGGCGCTTTATGAGGTCAGGATGATTGACGATCATTTCGAATTGTCATCGTAGCCGCGCCGTGTTTCACAGTTTTTACTCGTCGATCGACACTTTCCATCATTTTTAGAGATTCTCGATCGTTTCTGCATCGGAGCGCTAGAAACTAAAAAACTGTCGTAAGAATATACAAATTTTCGCAGATTTGGAATAGCGACAGCGTACGTCGAAACAAATTAACACTGCAACTATCAAAGTGATCAAAATGACCAATTTGTGTTGGACATTTTACAAGGGTAAAACAGTGTGTTTTTAAAGATCAAAATATATAAATAAAAGCTTGTACATTCTTCATTGTGTTGTAAAGTTTCTCTATTTTTCTTTGGACTCGAATGTCTCTGATGGATGAATTGTCCCAGTGCTTGAATAGCTCTAGTGTTAAATCAACGAGCCTTTATTTGCTCTCAACCCGGTACTCGCGATGCTGTAATGCAGCAACGAGGGAAAAACGATTAGAGGAATGTAACGAAGAAACCTTAGACCTCGCGTCACGCTCGCCTTTCGTTTTCGAATTTTTGTCGGGCTTCAGGGCCGGCTATTTCGCAACTGATCCTCGATCGCCCTCGGCACTGGGTCTCCTCGACAGGTGGGGATGTGTAGGACGATCATGGTTTATGGTAATAGCGCGCGAGCCTCGCCCATTATGCGCCATGATGCATTCATACGTTGAATACAGCGCTGATTTTACATACAAGGAGGGCAGCGGCTGTCTACCTGCGCTTTGGCTACCGGAAAGGGCCCTGCACCGCGATGATAACTACGACGACGACGTCATTGAACGTTAGAAATAGAATCCACCGTTGGACAAGAATTCTTCCCACGAAGGGAAAAGAATCTCTTCCCGAGGCAAAAACGGAAATCATGGACGAGAGACCTCGTTGGTTCATCAACGCCGTGTTGTTCTTGCTCGTTGCTTCGAATAATTTTTTACGCGATAATGGTCTAGGAGCTGTGGATAGAAATCGATAATTCCGACGAGCCGTGAAGCTTGCACGCTCATTTCCTTCCTGTCACGGGATCTGAAAGACGCGGTAGGTGATTCTGGAGTGAGGGACTATCGTTCAGTGAGGGACCGGCGAGACGTCCGTGAAATCCTTCTGTCAGGGATCGATCTTCTCATCCTGTTGCAAAGGATAACCGATTTCAGGGTTCGTTTTTACGTGAAATTCGAGTTTCCTCGTTCGAGGCGACAGAGGCAACGCGTCCGCGCCTCCGCTTGGAAACTTGTTTCCACGACCGACGTTCTCGTTCAGACGCAACAATTGCGTGATACATGGTAATAACAGAGTTGCACTCGAGGCCTGTTCAAGGCTTCCAAGTGCAGATCCTGGAAGAGCGGAACTGTATTTCTTCCTTGCGGTAAATCTCCAGGTCGAGTACAAACGATGATTCTTACAGATTTGAAGGCAATGAAATTGGTTAATCTCGGCGAGTAGTATTTTTAAGTGAAAATTTTCTCGACCCCGTGCAAACTGCTAATTTTGAAGGGAAGAGAACGATACGACAACCGCGATGTCTTGCCGATCGTGCGCGGACTAGGTTTCGGGTTTCCGGGTAGCGTGTCAGCCTTGACTCCCTTGACTCCGATAAGGCACGAAAACAGGAAGAGATCGAAGCACCGTTGACCCAGACCCGATTCCACCGCGCGTGGTTTTTTTTAAAGGGAGCGACGCGCGTTTCAAACGCGTTTTTAACCCCTTGCGCTGGCAATTGGTTCGCGGACCATAACGAGCGACCGAACCGTATACAATAATTCGTCACTTTCGTTTTTCTTTTTTCTTTCTAAAACTCGTCGGTATGATGTCACTGAGTAGAGATTATTAATAATTAATATATATTATCAATATATATTATTATTATAATTAATATATATTAATTATTAACAAACTTATCATTTGTTTTGCCTGAGTTACATTTAAGCGTACTTAAAACTGAGAAAATGTTGCAATTTTGGGGGGGGGGAAACTTTTCGACGTGCGTCATTCCAGAGCATGATCGTTCCAAACTTTTGCCATCATTTTCGTTATCCGCAGCGAAGAAATTGATCACGAATTTTCCGCGTGTCACGCGGTCACGCATGCGACCGCGGTGAAAAGAATGCGAAGGATACGGTCGAACGGTCCCGACAATATGGTTGTACATCGTTTTGTTATCTATCGATCGTTGCATAGAAATCAGTCGTCCAGAGTATGGCCCCAGAAGCTATATATACGCGGCTGATACGCGCGGCCGCGTGTCGACCGATCGTTTTACACGATCGGCTAATACAGCCCGGATGGAATTGAATTTCTAATAAACTGTGCGCAATGAAGAGTGCGATTTATGCTTTCACGCCTCGGTCTTATCCTTTGGTACGTTCGCGTCCCGATGTTAAAAGCGGCGCGCGAACTTTCGAAATTGTTCTTTTCGTTGGTGTCGTAAATTCGTTGGTAAAAATCGAGTAACGAGTAGCGATCGCCGCCCCGTTTACCGATTTCCTTTTCCATTGTGACATTATCGCACGTAATTCGCTGCGTGGGATCGTTGTCGCTCGCGGTGGTGGTTTCGCAAGCCACCGTTTTGTCCAGTGACGAGATTTTTTCCTTGCCCTCGTCGTTTTGAAACACAACCAACCGTGTGGAGTCGAGAGACTTTGAATGTTTGTTCTCATTCTTCTCTTTCCAGGACACAAAATTCAAGTCGATGAAATATATAGAATTTGTGAGGTTTGGATTCGCATGGTTATACTCGTCAAATAGTTGCGGATAATATTTCAAAATAATCGCGTAATAGCAGATTCATGTTGGCGTTGTTATGTTGAAGTCAAGTCGTCTCGTTGAACAAGAACTTAAATCTCGACGCGTTAGAAATGTTTAATTTTCAACGACAACGTTGAAAATTGGTGAGTAGTGCAGTAGAAATTCGTGTGTCAAGTGGTTAAGATTGACTAGCGACAGTTAGAATTCGATCAGACGCAGGTGAACGACGCTGTGTTGTTGCTCGTTTCAGCAAACGGTTTTATCGGATGGTATTAGTCAGAGGCGTGGAACGCCGTTCGAAAAACGGCCCCGTGAAACTGATGTCCAGCGTCCGACGTTGAAGATCCCCGAGGAATTTAATCTGCTGATATGCGTACGTGCTCCGGCGATCCCTTCTCGATTTCACAGTGTCCTCGACGTCATCGTCGCCACGTCTCGACGATATGCAGACTTGCAGAGTTGCACACACAGGGCTGGTTGCGCGTCGCGCTGCTCCTCTCGCCTCCTCGTTAACGTCAAGCGCGAAAGAATGCGAGAGAGGGTGGACGGACGCGAGGCATTAACCGAGGTGTTCGGGATTTGTCAAACGCAGAGCTCTCAGATCCAGAACTTCTCTTCCCTTCGCTTCGCATCGCTTCGCTTCACATCGCGTTCGACTTGAAATTGGTCTCGGCGGATGGAATCTCATCGTAACGACATTCGAACCGAAACTTCCTACAAACCCTTTCGTTTCTCTCCGCCATCTGGATAGCCATCTCGCAAATGCACGCAATCGCGCCGGGCAACGAACATATATCTGAAACGTCGCGCATCCAACGATCCAGTTTCGAAATCTCGCGCCGCGCGAGACAGACACGCGAACGTTTGGTCCTTCCGTCGTGGTACCATTATCGTTTCCCTTCCTGGAGATAATTGAGGCTAGATGCTAGATGGAGGGGTGTACACACGCATCGAACGAATCGCGATGCGTGTTCTCGAACGGCGTACATTGTAATTGATCCTATATAACGATCTAGGCCTGTCAGCCTGGACGCCGGTGTATGCGGTGCATGCTCGCATAAATGCATCTGAAATGCAGCGGTCCAGCCCTGGACTGCAGGTCCAGAGAGAGAGAGAGAGAGAGAGAGCTCCAGATAAGAGGAGCGGAGGAATCGCGCGTACCGAGAATGCTTCGTCGAGGACATTCGATCCAATCTTCAATGCCTGATGTCGGATACATTCCCGCCGGGGTAGGGAAAAACGGTGCCAGGAAGGTGGCGATAATCTGCACGTGTCGCGAATATTTCGCGGGTCGGAGCACGCGCGAGCGTAACCGGAGACGATGCACCAAGGCGCGAACCAGAGGTGTCGTCGCCGTTGTAAACACAGCGCGCGGCGAAAGAGGGAAAAGCTAAACGACGGAGAAAGGAAAGTGAGAGGGAGGGAGAGAGGATATGGTTACCATGTGGACACCGATGAATACCGGCTCGAATGACACCTGGACTCGCGGCACCGTCGCGCGTTTAACACGTACGCACACCACGGTGCTTATCTGCTCAGCGCATCGGTGGAAGCGTGCATTATCATTTGAATTTATGCTGATCTATGCGTCGATCATCCTTCTCTCTCTCTCTCTTCAGTTTGATTTTCGTCGATCGAGTTCTTTTTTTCGATTTCTCTACGATTCTGGCCTTTTTCAACTGCTACTATTCGTCGTCTGTCTTCTGTCAATCTTCCAATGTATGCGTGCTTGCCGGTTATCTGCGGTGCGTGCGGCATATCTCGCGTGGCCGGTCTCGTCGCTGGCGAATCCTACGCTCTCCGGTATGCAAACGCCGGATATCGTGGACCTCATAGTCATAACTAACCGCTGTTAACACCTGACCGTACGGCAATCGGCTGGCTGCATCGAATTTAAGCGCGACGGCGCGTGTTTGTCGATTACCGAAACATTGTCCTTGCCAATTTTATGGAAATTTTACGGAGTCAGGGGTGAATTTTTGGCGATGGTCGTTGCAACGAGCAATCGAAACTTGGAGCAACAGGTGTTAACACTGAAACTACCAAAGTGGCCAAAATGATTTTTAAGTTTCGGTTTGCACATTTGTAGATATTTTTAGATACTCGAACGATGTTTTATTGAAATTAATAGACGTTCTTTGGTACAAATATCACACTTTAGTCGTCGATAGTTCTAGTGTTAATATTCTAGAGATTATACACGAGGTAAAGGACAAGGTAACGAATACAAATTAATAAATGGTCATTACTAAAAAGAAAAAAACTTCTTTTCACAATTGAATCAAATCTGTCTCCGACTCGGTCAACTCTGTTCTACTAAAAAGCGCCAGTACAGGCCATTTAGTATAATTAAACTTAAAACTACAACTAAAACTTGCGAGCACGACTACAATGCTACAATATTCTCGTCAAAAGTGCATGGACGACGATTAGAAATTAATTTCCCGCGGTAGGAACCGCAGCTCGCGGAGGAAGAAACAGTTGCTCCCCGCGTTGAACGAGAATCAGTTCTCCGTCAATTTTCGCAAAGCAGCGAATAGCCATCGAGTTATTCGATGTTACTTGGCGGTCTTCGGTACGCGGCGAATGAAGCAATTTCCTCAGAATGGCGGAAGCTTGTCGCCTCGGCGATAAATAACGAAATTATTGATCAATTAATTAAACCGGGGAGAAGAAGTAACACAGGAGGAGTTTTGTGTGTGTGTGTGTGTGTGTGTGTATACAGGTTTCACGGCCCCGTAGAAAGCCCGGTTTTAATATTGTGTCCATCGCTGTTCCCCCGTCGCAAATTACCTCCCGTATTATCCGGCTTTTTCTTGTCGTGTCGACAGCACGAACGAACGAACGTTACGTTCGTCCGGGGCCCGGTATCGTTTTCAAGCCGCGGCGCTGGGATTTACCGTTACGAAAGCACGTGTGACTGCATTAAATCTCGCGATCGCGCGCGCAAGCGGTGACGGAGAGGGTAGGAGAAGGAAGAGGTGCAGATCGTAAGGTGCAGCCACACGGGCTGCGCAGCGTGCCGAGGCCCACGCCTCGTGATCCTTCGCTGTTCTTCAACGTCGATATTCAAATCAGCGCCTCCTCCACCCTTGTCCTTCTCTCTGCCCGCCACTACACGTCCTCTTTTTACCACCTTCCCGCGCGGTAATTCACCGTTACAAAAGCGTCTCGCCCACGCGTCTCTCTCTCTCTCTCTCTCTCTCTCTCTTTTCTCGTTCTCGTTCTCGTTCGTTGCCATCCTCCCATACACGAGGCACACGATCGAGGATCGATCCGTTGTCGATTCACCACCATTGTACTTCTCGGCTCGACCCTCGGCCAGAGATCTATCCAATCTCTTTCCAATCGCGATCGCGCGCAACCGGACGATCATCCCCGGAGCCCGAGTCGTGGCAGGTGCCAGCGCATAGGTGAGAAATGTCCAGAGTCACGATCGGTGAATACCTCTCTGCAGCCTTCCGGCGAAGGGACGGGTATTAGCTGATTAGCTCTCGTGAGCACGATTGCCCGGCTCTCTTTTACTTTTCAATCCGTAGAGATCCGCGCGTCGCGCCGAGAATGAAGTCGCGACGCGTGAAACAGCCCTTCCTACCGGAGGGCTACCTGTTTCGTGGGGCCGGTTATTTTGACCGCTGCTCGTCTCCTTAACGTCGGATTAATTCACCGTGGCGAGCGTAATCCGCGCGGAAGAGAGGCGAGAGAGACTTTGGAATGTCGCTCGGATTATTTGCCACGATCAATCGGGGATGAACATCTCGGGCCGACGAGCCATTTCCACCCATTGTGACATCCTGTTTCGCCGAAACGGAACGACAAGCTTCTCTTGGGCGGAGTAAATGCAACAGTTTTACTTTTACAAATGTTTTGTTTTGTATAATAACGACGCACGTGTTTGCGACGCCGTTGTATAGGTATCACAGAAGACAGTTACAATCGTGGATTTTACGCCTAATTTAGTCACTAAGTTCCGTTAAGATTGTTGGAGCGCGTAGAGCAGTGTGGTTTTATAATAATTAACGAGGTAATAGTCACTTTGGAATAACCATTTTACTCAGCGGACTGTTATCACAAAGAGTTGAGATACGTTGACAATACGTTCGAGCTGCTTATATAAATAATACGTACACATACACGCACATCACATACGTACTAATTGTACACTTAACCGATGCGAGATGTCGCGATTATAATAGATCTATAAGATCAAGTACACACATGTATATATATATATATATATATATATACACGATATTCAAGCGTATCTGTATACAATCTGTTCAAAGTCTCTTACCGAGACAGTCGCTGGAAATGAAGAACTGTGATTTCCCTATTTACCGTATACAGAGATGAAGCTCAACTGACCGTACGTAAACAAAGATTTGCAAAGTGTGTTCGCCTTAAAAAGTTATGAACACGAACGTACATTTTGCTGAATATTGAGAAAATTTATACGTTCGCCACTGCACGTCTGACACAAAGATTAACGGCTACTCTATGACACAGAGAGATGCGACAAAAAGGAAAACTGACGTTTGAAATTTCTCTAGTCGATCTTTCGTCGGTTGTTGGTCCATTTCCGATTAAACTGAGAATTACCCGAGCCGATTGAATTTCGCGGAACACGGTCGTAAAGGCGCTATGACGGCTGACAATAAGAGACACCTAAGAGAGGAGCGAACCTACCACAACAGAGGGTAGTCGCTGGCTGGTTTTCACCAAAGGCGACACAGACGTCCGTCGCTTAACGACCGACAGCCACACCTGTACACGCGAGTCCGAGACGGAAGACTTCCGGTAAGTGGCGGCAAACGATACCAGGCGAAACTCTCGTCGTCGCGGTCGTTAAACGCCACGCAAATCCATTCACTCCGGCGTGGCGCAACGGTTCATTCAAGCTACGTACGCCACTCGGCCGCCCACGTGTCGCTATTTGCATAGATCCGCGCCGTACGAACGCCGTTCTCGCGCGAACCCAGCCGCAAGAGTTTATGCGCAAGCCTAACATTTACCATTCGGCCGGTCGATCGGACGACACGACGCGGGCGAAAAGCCGAGCCTCGCGGATATTTACATACCAGATTCGCTATCGAGACCTACGAGCCGCAACGAGCAGGAATTCCCTCCTCGAGAATATCCTCCCAGAGTAAATTTCCAAAAACTGTCGTTTGTTGTCGATGCTCGTGGCTTCTCGGACGAGCGTGTTTGTTTCTCTCGAGGGGTAAACGCGACGCTGTGACGTCCGATTACTTCGGGCTATTTGATATTTGGTGTGTTTTGTCGAGTTGGTTGGTTTTAGGCCTGCAGGTCGATAAGAACGATAAGGGAGAATTTGCCGATGATCCGCTCTGGTCTATTTGTAGTCCAGTGTGTGTGTGTGTGTGTGTGTGTGTGTACGCACTGTATCGATAAATTTTTGAAAAATTGTCTGCTATCTTAGGACAGATGCCCGTCGAGGTGAAGAGAATTTCTTTTTATTTCGCGCCGTTAATTTTGACGGTGACAACGGAGTCAAAGTCGGATGAGAGATTCTAACATCTCCTCCCTGTCTCGTGTCCATCGTGTCCGTTCTCGACAACGTGTTTCGTTGCGGCAGTCTGCAAACAATCTGATAAGATACGAGAAAGCCGGGCCGTGAACACCGTGAATTCTCCCTCGTAATCTCGTAGTCCCGATTCACCTCCGTCTCGCGAGGATCTCAGAGTTTGCTCTGCAGCGTGAATAGCTCGTTTAGAGACGCTAATAGAAAAGTACTGGTTGTGTCATAGCGCGAGCGACGTCTGAGAGGTACCTCGGCCTCTCGGCGACTCGAAATTCCTATTGTGACATTAAACCATCGACGAGATGCCTGTCCGCCGGCGAGATCGGTCCTCGCAGCGTTACAATACACCTCTGAATCGCGAGTTAATTCCATTATGATAAATAAAATGCGAACAGACGAAGAATATTTATTTCATCCGATGATCGTGAATTATTCGTCCATAGAGATGACACGCGACTCATTCGTTGGTAGGATTCGTAAATTTGCTGAAATTAGGCTTATCTAAATTAAACTAGTCGGACACTTTTCGGATGTTGGGGAATTCATTTGTACAATGGTGTGAATGTCGCCATCAGTTAATATGCGGCTGAACGAGCGTTTGCACAAGTGGTTGGATCTCGTGATCGACGATCAATTGTTTTCAGCAGATGAATGACGCATGTGCGACATGGGCGGACGCTCCATATCCTAATTTTATAATAAATATATTGTACGTAGTCATTACTTGAAGTTATACCTAGTTTATTCCTCAATTACGTTCACTCTCGACAGCTCGAATTCCCAGCTGATTCGAGTCACGAGCTGCGAGATCATCGCCACACATCGGGACACGTGCAACGACGTGCGTGCTACTGGCAGATCCGCGGGTGATCTCGATCGATTAATCGCTTAATCCCTTGCGTCGAGATCGAGGTGATCGCGATTTACGGGGCTGGACCGAGATGTCACGATCGCGCGAGATCCCGATAGTCTTTCGTCGGCGCGCATTTTTGCATTCCGGTCGGACCTCTCTGGGTGACCCGCGCGCGACAGCTGGGAGGAGCGAGCGACGTCGGCTCGAGTTGCTGATTGGTTGGCCAGGGTGCACCAGAGCCGGTAGACAGCGAGATAATTATCCAGGTGCGATAAATTAACCCGGTGTGTCACCCATCGCGTGAAACCTGTCCCCGGGACGGCTGTCCGGTCTGCGGGATTTCGCGCCGACCAATCGAGGCGCTCGAACGGCTCGAACCGGTCGAGATACGTCGCGCCGATCTGAACTTTATCGATTTATAACGTCGCCAGGACCCGCTCGCTACCGAGAAACCGCGCTCGGTGGAATCTCGACCGAAGGGAAAACCGAACGCCTCTCGCTCGCGATAGATCATTGCGTGGTTAGAATGGCGCAGCCATGGAACAGCCGACAAGTAGTTTTCGTTTCGGAGTAATTGGCCTGCACGCGCAGAGGCGAAGAGGAAGTCGCCTTTGCGACCGTTCACTTTTCCGCCGCTTTGTCAACCCTCTGTGGGTTATTTTTCGCAACAGATGTAAAAAAAAGATTTATGTAACAAATGTAAAATCAGTCGAACGTTAAATACAGGTTAACAATAAACTCGATAGTTTCGATTTTTTTCTAACTTTGAGGTAACAACTGACAACGTTTGCACTTGTGTACAAAAGCTCAAGTGTGGAATTCCATAAAACAGTTTGTGTGCTTGGCATTAAACGTAGATTTTTCGCACAGATATAAAAAAAGATTTATGTAACAAATGTAAAATCAGTCGAACGTTAAATACAGGTTAACAATAAACTCGATAGTTTCGATTTTTTTCTGGCTTTGAAATAACAACTGACAACGTTTGCACTTGTGTACAGAAACTTAAGTGTGGAATTCCATAAAACAGTTTGTGTGCTTGGCAGATATAAAAAAAGATTTATGTAACAAATGTAAAATAAGTCGAACGTTAAATACAGGTTAACAATAAACTCGGTAGTTTCGACGATTTTTTTCTAACTTTGAAGTAACAACTGACAACGTTTGCACTTGTGTACAGAAGCTCAAGTGTGGAATTCCATAAAACAGTTTGTGTGCTTGGCATTAAACGTAGATTTTTCGCACAGATATAAAAAAAGATTTATGTAACAAATGTAAAATCAGTCGAACGTTAAATACAGGTTAACAATAAACTCGATAGTTTCGATTTTTTTCTAGCTTTGAAATAACAACTGACAACGTTTGCACTTGTGTACAAAAACTTAAATATGGAATTCCATAAAACAGTTTGTGTGATGATGATTTATTATTAAATTGGCAATTGTTGTCAGTGATGATTACGCGTCGTCGGGTAATATCTTCGTCCTAGTGAGAATCTAATAAAGAGTCTTCGATTCTGTTACTAGATAGATGCTTCTCATTGCTCTTTTATTTTTAGACGATTTTTGTACTCACATTTTAGGCCTATTATTCATTTTAATTTATTTTTATTATTCAATTTATTTTAATTTACGTGTAACAACGCTTGCTTCGTTTGATTCATAACAACTGAGATCACAATATACTTTCCGCTATTTCACTTTCTCCTTTCTTCTTTCGTAATCGCAACATGAGATGTACACCTTGTGGAAAAGGATTAAATTTTGCAAAGATTAAGATCAAGTTTGTTAAAGATTTAAATTTGATAAAATCACGACGGATTAGTACATGTGACTTGAAAGTAGAAACAGTCGAGTGCCTGGCAATCGAAACGAAAGAGTTTCGGATCGTTTGACGAGGATTGAAAGTGAAAATCTTCTTCTTCGTTGATTCGAAATGGCGATTTTAGAAACATCGCCAGGACTGTTATCGTCGACGACCATTGCACAAGGTGCGCAACACGATTGTATGTACAATAGTCCGTGACGCGTTTAACAACGTTGCGCAGTAACAATGGTATCGTAATCTTCCAACGTCGTTCCGCACATTCGGCGGATCGTATATTCAAATTGTTTGCCCGTTCGAAATTCCCGCGATAAATATTCAAACGTGCACGTGTCAATATTCGAGCACTAAAACGCGTCGGAACGGCCGCGGGAATTTCGTTTCGCTTGATGGTCGGCAATACGAAACGGAATAACGGATAGAAACGTGTTTATGGGTGCGCGCGGGTATTGAAATCTCGAATGGATCGGTTCGTGGGTGGATTCGTATTGGAGTTTGGTGCTGAGAAGAGGCTATCTTCAGAGATGTTCATTTTCGTGATAAATTCACGGAACACGGAAAATCGTATTTGTAAATATTTAAACCGGATACGAGACGAGGATCCAACGTGCCTCGCCCGAGAGGAACGAGGTCACCCCTTTGTGAAAGCGCATAATGCCACAAAGGACGATTGAGTGAATCTGGGATGTCGATTATCGACATATCGACGGTTAACGGTTTACTCCACCCATAACTGTCGATATATTCAATTCGAGCGCCCAGGAAGTTGCTCCCACACCCCCATCTTTATTAATATTTCCCTCCTCCCCCCCCCCCTTGACTGGCTTCAAATTTGACCGAGTTTCGCGGTGCACGAGCTTGCTGCGCCGGATGCGCTCCTCGGCGGAGTGACGAGCTTCCGGTCTCGAAGAAAAACGGTAAAAAAAAAAGTAGGTCAGGATATGAACCCGCTATATAATTTCTATAGGGGATATTTCTTTGAAGCAAGTGGAGTAACGGGCGGGAAGACTCGAGATTTAAGTTCAGCGTTTCAGTCTCGCTGTTCTCTGCTGAATTAGGGACTTTCTCACTTGCACAACACGTCGTTCAAACCAGGCCGAACGTTCGTACACAACGCACCTAGGCACCGTGCATAGTATATCGTACCTGGTGCTATAAAATGGTTACTTTAACCTGATTATCTGTTACTGCCGCGTGTA
Source organism: Tetragonisca angustula (assembly GCA_036937485.2). Taxonomy (NCBI): domain Eukaryota; kingdom Metazoa; phylum Arthropoda; class Insecta; order Hymenoptera; family Apidae; genus Tetragonisca; species Tetragonisca angustula. Next base: position 67,333 of record JAWNGG020000273.1, on the reverse strand, counting down.
ACTCCGCGCGGGCCAGGTTAAATCGACAAGAGTCGTAATACGGTTCCTGCGGCGCAGACTTATGGTTCGGACCAGTCGGGGGCGCGGAGAAAGAAACGTTGTAACATAAAAGTAAAATGCTTCGTAAAGTCGTACACAAGTCGTAGCCGTGTCCGCGGTTGACCGAGACAACAAGCACCACCCTGATCTGGGTCGAAAAAGTTCGGGGGAATTGCAAATGAACCCATCAGCGGACGGCTCTCTTGATACGAGCTCCAGCCCCGTTCGCAAACTACAAACATCACACGCGCGAAACACGAGTCAACTCGTCTCGCCAGCCGGTTAAACGTGTCTTATTTATCTGAACACAAGGCCCGGTGTACAGCCGCGACAACCGTGCAATATATCATACGCGTATATTCGAGTATCGTTTTCGATATCTCCCGCGTATCGATTCAACGTATCCTGCCAAAGTGGAAGCGTTTATGCGAGTCGCTCGCTGCAGCCAATATTCCTGTCACGTTGCTTTCACGATGTTTTGCAGAGACTTTTCTGGATTTGGCAGTGAGAAATGAATTGGGATGGGAAATTGATCGTTGCGAAGTCGTGGACTAGCTAATGCTAATTGCATGGAGAAGAAAAAAAATAAAAATCAGCGTCTTTTCATGTTTAACGAAATTTAACCTCTTGGCGCACGTCGAGAATTTTTTGTCCCAAAATTGTAATATTTTCTCAGTTTCAAGTATATTCAAGTAAAACAGAGTAGGCAACACAAATAACAAATTTATTACTCCTCTTCTTTATAATTTCTATCCAGTGATGTCATACCAACGAGTTCGAAAAGAAAGCGACCGAATTATTGTATACTGTACGATTTAGTCACTCGTTACGGTCCGCAATCAGTTGCCAGCGCAAGTGGTTGAAAGTAAAATCAGCGTCTTTTCATGTTTAACGAAATTTAACCTCTTGGCGCACGTCGAGAATTTTTTGTCCCAAAATTGTAATATTTTCTCAGTTTCAAGTATATTTAAGTAAAACAGAAATAGGCAACATAAATAACAAATTTATTACTTCTCAATAATTTCTATCCAGTGATACCGACGAGTTCAAGAAGAAAGCGACTGAATTATTGTATACGGTTTGGTCACTCGTTACGGTCCGCAAATCAATTGCCAGCGCAAGTGGTTAAAAGTTCAACGAAGACTGCGCGAGAAAAGAAAACAGGATACAATGCGCTTCGATGTAGATAGTTCGGCTAAAATCGGCCGCTGTCACCGGGTCATTGCGCGATAAGCTGGCTTTTCTTTGCGCGCGAGAAACAGGTACGACGGCGAGAGAATTGATCGATCATTCAATATCTCGCGCGCAAGTTCGCTCGACCGCCGGGTCGACAATCGAGAGAAGCAACTCTCCCTTTAAACTTCTAAGTACTAACGTCCGATACATCGACACCTATATAACATCTGAGAAAGCCGAATGTCCGATATATCGACGGTCTCTCTCTTCTCGTTTCGAGTAGCTCGAGTCTTTATTCGATTTGATTAACTTTGAAAATATAGGAACCACGATAATTTATACGAAAACATTTAAAATTTAAACTTCGCCTGGCGATTTAAATCCGTCCACTAACAAAGGGGGATTTAAATATCCCGTCCTTAGAAGGTTAATGCCGATTTTTCCTCGATTTCCTCCACCGCAGTCGTTGCCTTGAAAAAATCAAAGAGAGTACAAGATTTAGGCTCCGGACGACAATTGCACGTGTGATTCCGCGCGATCGTATTCTACTAGTAACAGAAATTAAAACACGAGATGCTAACGATCCTCTCCGCGATAAATCTGCGAGAAAGGATCGATCGATGCTCAAATCGATTTGAGCACGCGTACGAAAATTTTCAGCCATGTCACCGTGAGATGAGATTGTCACGGGACTATCACCACGGTGACATTAAAAATGTTAATGCTTTAGAGTTAAACTCTAATATTTTAAATATAATACCGACGCGTACAATCACGTATGATTATGACGACGAAGGGGCACGAACGAAAGAAGTAAAGTTAGCGGGAAGGCGAACAAGAATGCTTAATTCATCGTTTGGTTTGGGATATATATAGCTTTACATTTGTTGGTTGTTTGGTTGGACCTTGACTGAACTTGGAAATATATTGCTAACTCTTGAGCATCTGAGTCAGTTTGGACCTTGGCTGGATTTGAATAATAGGACTATCTGCTGGTTTCTCGGTTTTGTTCTTGAGTCACTGATGGACCTTGACTGAATTGGGGTGATAAGGCCGTCTTCACAAGATCGTGGTCGGTCCGAGTGTGTCGATCGCCAGCCACCGGGATCTACCGAGATTCGATCGAGAGCAACGATTGAAACGCACGGGCCGCGCGTGTCTCGCGGCAATTGTTGCCACGTTGAACGGTCCAGTTAACCCGTATGAGAGCGTATTGGCATCGGAGATACCGGTGCCCGATACCGTCTCGCGCATTGCTGTACGCGATTTAATTATCCAGGCTCGCTTGTCGACTCGCTTTCAACCATCGTCGAAAAAGGTCACCGTCGTTGTGTTCTAGTGTCGATTTTCTTCACCGCCGGTTTCATGGAAAGTCGATCGCCTCGCCATTGGTTGCGAAATTTCCCAACCGCAAGAAACCGGCGGCGTGCCGCCGAGCCGGATGGGGGATGGCGGATTTGGAGATACCGACTTGGCGTCTTAATTATGAAACAATGTTAACGTTACGTTTCGCGCGCGAACGCGGGGAAAGGGGCTGTTTCTGGTTTAGAAGCCGGATCCGTTTCGCTGTACGCGGACCTATTGTTCTGTCAATTCAGCCGTTTTAATATTTCTCGGGCGTCGGCATCGATTCTGATCGCTTCTGATTCTGTTGGAATTTTTTAGTCGGAACGAAGCCTCGACGAACGCTCCGACGAGCGACGAATGCAGTTACGATAATCTCAATTGATACTAGAATTACCCGATGCCAAGAAATAAAATGTAAAATTTTCGTCAAAGCGAAAGAAACGGAAAATTTTTTTACTTTTGTTTTACATTTAAAATTTTTTTATTTATAATATAAGTAATTGATATTAAATTTTTTTATTTTACGAAGAATCGTTCAAGTCTCTGAAAATACACCGTTTCACATCTATAAAATCTAAACAATTTTCAACAGAGATTATCAGTTGGTCATTTTGACCACTCTGGTAGTTCTAGTGTTAATGTGCGTAGAATCTTCTAGATTCAAGACAAAGTTGTTCTTATCAGCACGAAGAGATTTGCATATAATAATTCAATGAAACGTAATCCCAGTAGCTCATTTAATTTTCAGCTAAAAGCTACTCAGAAATCAGCCCATTTCAACGCGTTTGCGCGAAACGAATCTCTGAACACAGACACGAAAAAACTTCAATCGTAACAGGTAAAACTCAACAATTCTACAGTCGTACCTTTCGAGTCGTTCTGGAGGCAGTTTGTGCCAAAGTCGAGCCGATTTCAACGGGATCGGGATTGCAGTTGGTTTCGTTTGCCCCTCCTAGAGTTTGCCGCGACTAGAGCTGTGCTCCCGAAGGGAATTGCTGATACTGATCGGTGTTTTCGCGGTAACTGGAAGGTGGAATTTCCAAGGGGGGGTGATCGACTGCTCGAAGGTGTAAGCGGGCCGAAACCACAAGGCGCTGGAATCAATTTGCGCGGGTTATAAACAGCCCTCGACCGTCATTAGGATAATTTCTGTCCCAAGGCAGTGTGGGTGGCAGATGTACGGGGCACCGTTACGAAAGCGGATTGCGTAAATCGTGAATTAACTGCCGACCGATGACCCCGTAGGATAAAGGGAGGTTACCATTGATTTCCGATGGGTGAAATCGCCATCGGCTGCGCGAGAACAAAAATTCTCTCTCGAGGAGATCTCGAACTCTAACTCGTCGAAATTCCAACGACCGACGTTTTCTTAAATTTTCGAACCACTTTCGTATATCGTCGATTGATGTCCATCGCGAGCATGCTTAATACCAGAACCATCAACGTGGTCAGATCGACTGATTTACGATTTTTGTTAAAAGTTTTGTAAAACAATTTATATTTATACGTAATTGAAACGATATATTTTTGGAGATTCGCAAAACATATAAATAAAATAAAATACAAAATTTTTCTACTTTTGTTTCAACATCTCCGGTGGAAATTCCGGCAGTACTAGTATTGAAAAGCGATTACATTATGTTCCTTATATAACTCGTATCATTCGTCGAACATTCGGAATTTACGGCTGAAAGAATTCGTCGATTGGAAAGCTTGGATTTAGAGAAGACTCGACGCGAAACTTCGAATCTTTGAGAGAAAAAGCAAAAAGACATTTAACGAGCCTGTCCCGATGCCTTGGTGCCGATTCCATTATCCTCTTCACCGTCCGTTTCGTTGCGTGCCGTTTAGCCACGCTAATTCGACGATAATTCGAGAGTTTAGCAGTTCCGTGACGCTGGTAACGTGTTAATTACGAGCACGTGCACGCGTGCTGTTTAATGGAACGACGTAGGGTCGGTGGTTCGCCGTAATGAGAGGCATTTCTTACGTGTCGGCCGCGAGGCCTCTTTGTTCGTGCCGCTCACGACATCATCGTGAGGCCGACGCAAGTTGTAATTATTACAAAGTTGAAGAAAACGCAGAGGATCGACGAGAGAGAGAGAGAGAGAGAGAGAGAGAGAAAGGGAGGTGGGAACGATTGAGACATCAATCAGATCTGCTGTCGGCCGATCTTTTTCAACGATTTTCGTAAACAACGACTTCGTCGTCAATTCCATTGCCGACATACTGTAAGACGAAAAGACGATGACGATCGATATCGAAGACTTGATATTCCAATTTGAAACGACTCGATCGACAACTCGACACGATCAGAGTTACAGACGACCGAGCCAGAATCCATCGATCGTTCGTGAGGCGCTTGAAAAATGATCCGAACGTGCGAGAGCATAAAGTGTCAGATGCTCAAAGACGTCAGCCACGCCAGGTGATTTGTCCAATGAGTAAGCTACTATTAATTTCACGAAACAAGCTATGCCAGACAGATCCACATCCCTTCGGTTCTATCGAATCTCTCCTCTCTGCGCCCGGTGGATTACGCGACGATCCAACGGGATGAACGTCGATTACGCTCGATTATTCGCACGGCATGGACTTCCGCGGCGTTTCATCCTCTTCACGACGGAGGTGTCCATTGTGCATGTGCTTGCGCGACCGGATAGAAACGGTCCACCTGTCCGACCGTCCGATAATAAATCACGCGGTTTTTAAAGACGAGGATCAGGTAAAAAAGGAAGAGAGAGAGAGAGAGAGACGAGAAAAAGGCGAAGAACCGGAGGAGGCCTACGGGAGAAACACGATCACCAAGTTGCGTCGAAAAGAGAGAGAGAGAGAGAGAGTGTGTGTGTGTGTGTAACGAAGAGAAAAGAAGCGAAATCGGTTCTTCTGCCTCGCGAGAGACGATGATCGCACGGCGATTCATGGCGTGTGTATTCAACGATGATCATTAACCGACTATTATACGCTGTTCAGAGCGCAGCGACTACTTTTTTTCTTTCACTGGCCGCTTCTCGCGGATAGCAGCTCGCCACGGGCGAGCACGATGAATCCTTTTCGTGGAGTATTCAGAAGTCACGTTACGCTTGTTGGCCTTACACTTTTGTCCGATCGACGATCGTTGTTCATCCCAGAGAATTGTCTCAGATCGCGTCGTCTCGTTTTTCTATCTCTGACCCGGGGAAATGCAGAAACGCGAGCATGCCCGTGGAGTTTAAAAAATTTTCAAGGGTGGTCAATTTGAACGCATTTCGAGTAATTCAGGTGACAAAACTTTAGTACCCCAATTTTTTCTCGAAGCGAGCTTCGATGCGCCATTAAATTCTTTTAACGACAGAAACGTGTTTGTAATATAGTCAACATAGAAGAAGGACGTTGGAAAATGACAAAGTAACTTATATTTTTTATAACCAAATTATTTAAATTTTCATTGGTCACTGTCGATCGATGCTCATTCTTAATTTCACGAAGGAGAAAGTTTCCTGAAGTAGAAGGAGGTAGAATCTTTCAAAAATTTAATCAAGTCAACAGGAACAGGAGAGAGGGTATCAAACTTTGTTTTCAAAAAACTAAGAAAAACTTGTTCGTGACAATGTAATTGACGAAATTCTGAAAAACAATCGAGTTAATTTCAATATTTCCATATTATTCTCTATCTTTTACATTATTCTTTTTATTTATTATCGAAACTTGCTCTACGCGCCACGGGAAATCGTAAAATGCGCTGGCTGGCCACGTCTGACGTAGAACATTTCGGAAAATTGAAATCGAGGACGGTGGGATTAATTTCCTCCTCGTTGTGACGAGCGATTGATATTCATTGTTACCTGAGAACAATGACTGCTACGTCTTTCAGCGGAATATGACGGAGGATTATCCCCGTTCCTTTATCCATTCGTTCGATGTGGATGACACGCCGAGAAAGAACAAGTGAGACGATATACGTGTTCGTTCAATAGAGAAATTTTCCCTAGAAAATTCTTCGATAAAGACGAGAGAGTCAAAGGGGGAGTCACGAACGCGTATAATGAAACGTGCACCTCGGTAATTTTTCGAACGTGCGTAGATAATGACAGGGTGTGGGGAGCTGGCAAGGTCGTGCGTATAAATATCCTGGCCCCTTGGTGGAGGTAATGATTCCCGGGCGCGTGTAGGCCCGACCATAAATTCTGAGCCCATTTACCGGGACAGATGCGCCGATAACTCGAGCGCGGCTTCGCGCCGCCAACCCCTTTTCTCGAGAATTTCGGAACTCGGGGCAAGGAGGCCACGTTGCAGCCGACACCGATAATTATTACGCGTCTGTCGAAGGAAACACTCTCGTGGCTCACAACTACCAAGTATCTCTTTCGAGAAGAACGTTCCACAAACGTTTTCATTATCCAACGGTTTGGCCCCTCGTCAATCTCTTTGCTACCAAAACGGCTACACACGACGACAGAAGAAGTTATTTCGTTAAGTAGAACGTTTGGTAGAATACATCTCGAAACACGCAACGCGTGAGAATCGGAAATCGGTGTGAATCGGGAAATTAATACATTTCGTAAGCATTCTCGGCCACGAAAGATATCCAAGTCAGCAGTCGATCAATCATTATCCGTGATACAATCTTCTCTTAATTGCACTGACGGAATAATCACGCCTTAAGTAGAACACTCCGTTCGATGTTTGATCGCACGACAGCTCGCGCGACTTGCCCGCCTGTTATATTCTTTATATCTGTTTTCCACCTTTCTCCGGCGAATATCGACGACGAAAATCTCGAGCCAGGGCAACAAGGACAGCCAGGCGTCATTAATAAGCGCAACACCTTCGTCTGTTCGACCCACGTCTTCATTAGCCGCTCGCAGAGTCGGAGTCCATTAGTTTCCTTGGCCCCGTACGACACGTATGCACGTGCCATTAGGAATGATATTTAATTAAGCCGCGAGAATAATTGGAAAATATTCGTCGGATGCTTTGGCGCTTTGGAACGAACGTGCAGGGGACGGTACGTCGGCGTAATTAAAACTGTGGGATCTGCACGCCTGCGTTTCACCTTTCTCCGGGATAACCAGCGGCGCGCACACGTGTGCACGCGAGCGGCAAGGCGGATTTTTCCGCGATGACTCGCCGTGCGCCGATGTTGCGTGGGACTCGCGCAGGTGCATCTCCGATCGGTCCGTTCTTTGTTGGAGTTTTTCTCTCTCTTTATTTTTTTTTTTTTCTTCATCGCTACCACGGAGGGAAATGGACGGTTCCAGGATTTTTTTTTTCACCGCGCCATGATTTGCATGTTAATTCACTCGTTCATCGTCGGGTCGTTAGACGCGTGATTAATATCGTCGCGAGACGGCTGTCCCCGTGAGTTGAACGCCGACCGAGGTTTCCCGAACGAAAATTAACAGACGATTTATTTCTCCATTGCGTTTCGGTTCCTTTTGAAACGAGTGGGGACAAATGCCTGTTTCGCCTTTCAATTCTTGCGACCGAAAACTTATTTTAACGTTACGTCTGATACAAAGTGTATGTGTATAATTTTCATATCGTCGGTTCGAACAAGTTAAATTTCAAATTCGAGTTGAAATTTCGCATCCTACGTTAGATACTAAAATATCGAAACGTTATTGTCTATAATATAATTTTCATTCGCCGGCGTTCAGTTCGAAGGAATTGAAACTCGAAATTTCGCGGAGCTTTTCTCTTCAGATCGAAGTTTTAACGCAACTTGCAGCGACGAGCGCGAGGCGTTAAACTCGACGTTACGAGGCAAGAGGTTAAGCAAAAGCAAGAGAGTAATTCGACCCGTAAACCTGAACAATTGGACGGTACGGTACGTTCGAACGGTTGAAGAGAGACAGAGAGAGAGAGAGAGATACCTATTCGGTCCGTACTAAAATCGATAAAAAGTGGAAGAGCCGTTACCTTACCTACCGGTAAGCGGATTGGTATCTCGGCTCCTTGTCAGCTCCACCTTTCCCTTCGTTTCCTCGTTGTTCCTCCGGCGAGGCACTGCCCTCACAAAGAACCCCGGAAAATTGCGTGCGCCGCGAAGGTGAAACTAATAACATCGGCCACGTTGCGCTCACCTCTCGGCAAACACGCAATTACACCGGCACGGTGCGCCATGAATCCAGCTACCGCATTACGGGATCCACCGTACGAAATCTCGCTCCCCCAATCGCAGAAGAAGCGAGAAAAAGCGATCTTTTAACTGCTGGAGTTTTAACAGTTTCCCGCGCAGGCAAATAAAATTTTTTGTGGTTCTTTCATTTTTTAGTCGATTTCTTTTTTTTTTTTTTTTTTGTTTTTCTTTTCTCAGCCGATATTCGGTTAATTAAAGCCGGACTCGATCTTCCTCTGCCCTTTCTCGTTGCTTCTTATTCTCGTTCGTGGTCATTCGGCAGATTTTCAAATGAAAAGGAGCAAAAGGAGCTGGAAGAAAATAAATATATTGGAGTTTCGGAAATCGTATCATTCTGTAATAAATTAAACAAATTTCGATATTGAACGTCGTAACATTAATTTATTCCCTCCGTTGCAGAATAAAAAAATAAAATATAAAATAACATAAAGAATAAAATAATATTCTCCCCGTGTCCGCGTTATGTAGATAGTTTCATTATATTAAGGTTAAAAGAGCATCGATTGTTAAATGCTGTGCAAATACGAATATGCAGAGACTTTCGAGAAGATTTCGAGAAGACGTTTAATCCAACTGAAGGTTAGCTCATGCTCGTAAATGTTCATAATAAATTGAACATATTTCGAAACGATTATAATGTGTAAATGGGACATTTACTCTTGTCTTTCCGTTTTTTTTCGCTGTCAATTTCTCAGTCAGCGATACTGGCTTCAATCTAGACCAGTGACGGCGAATCTTTTTGAGAAGTAGGTCAAATTTTGTTCATTATTTTTTTTAGTACTAGCTCGTGGGTCACCAAGTCAGTGGGCGTCACTTGGAAAGGGGATGGGGAGGATGGTTGAAAATTACTTTTTTTTGGTTCTCACTTTTATAATCCTCTAAAAAGTTTACGTTTCCTTTTTGTTTTACAACTTTTGCTTTTGCAAGTGGGGAGCAAAAAATAAATGTCGACGTCAAAAAATTGGTATAAAAGGGGTGACATCATGCCCAGTCACCCCTGCACTATACATTAGATGTTTGTACTTTATTTCTTAATATCTTTTATTGTCTGTTCTCTCTTTTATTATATAAAAAACCTAGCAAAGCTACCCATTCTGAGAATGGGATCTAGCGTGTCTTTTAGTGTTTATTACATCTGTTTAATCGTAAGCGCTATATAAAATTTTTTGGACGCAAGTAACTCACGTAACATTTAAGACTTAAAATACCTATATGTATACATGACCAAGTCGTAAATCCTCCGTGAAACACAATTGTTCATTCATTTCTCACTTTTAAGCTCTGACCGAATACTTGTAATTTTCTTAACATTTTTTGAAAAGAGCGGGTCCGAAAAATAATTAAAATTCTTTTATATACACGACGATAAATTTATAGAAATCAACGCGTGGGTCATTTAAAAAGCCAGTGTCTGACCCGGGGGTCATAGGTTCATCAAAACCCAATCGAAGCCAATACCAGCGAACAAGTCCAAAGCTAACCTAAACCGTGAAAATCTCGACTCGTCCCGTTATACTTTCGTTGGTAGTCGATATCACGGATACACGGTGAATCACGAATGTGGGTGATTTCCTCTTACGAAACGAACGTCCCACGTGCAGTTATCCGCGGCATGCGTTTAACAGAGCGACATTTAATCCGGCCGCTGATCGGGTCAGCCATAGGCAATTGCATAATGCAACACGCAGGTGACATCGCGGTGCCCTCGCGGCGTGTGCGCCTGCCCGCCAGCCAGCGTTTAATACGTACATTATATATACACGCGTTCTCTTCCACGTCGCGTGCGTGTATGTCACGTCATTACCATGCACTCTCGCGAGAGCAAGACCTCACACTCGCGCGATCGTCGCGTGGGCTACAACTATCCGCGATGCGACGTCGCTGCTTTTACCGTGTCACGTGACTCCTTTTCCTCCGTCTGTCACGCGAGTCGCTTTCGAAACTACCCGCCTCCCTTTCTCTCCTTTTCCTCGGTGCGTATTGTCAATTTCGTGTAAACTGCGCCGATAGGAAGGCTAGTTCGTTTGTTTTTTTTTTTTTCAGATTCGTCGAGTCAGTTCTTGGTGCAAGGTAAATCGATTTTCTTCGTTTCCAGGGTCGCGCTTATCTCGGGTTGTCGTTGTTCGATAAATCGCGGCAGAAAGCGAGTCTGAACAAACGAGGCAGCCAGCGGTAATACACACGGCGCCATCGGTCGTGCTCGCGGATACGCGAAATAAACGATCCGCGCGCGGGTCAGGCATCGGCAACATCGGCCGTGTGTAGGCGACCTACGTGCGTGGATTAAGTTATGGTGGACGTTGCTGCGTGCACGGTGCAACACACCGGTCGCTAAGTCGATACCTTCGGATGCTCGTAGATCGATCGTTCGCGATAGTTCGTTTCCTCTCTCTCTCTCTCTCTCTCTCTCTTTCGGAGACAAAGAATGAAATTTCACTGAATGAATCGACGTGTGAATGCGTTCGACTCTCGATGATCGGAGAAAGTGAACTTGGCTTAGTACTTGGCGATCTCGTATATTTTTCGCTCAACTAAACTTGTACGGCGAAACTGAATTATAATCCTTCGATGCGGCGTGGAAAATCGTACGGTTCGTTCCGCTGACGAACGAAACGAAGATTCCTGGGACGCCGTTGATATTTCGCTTTGTTCCCCACTGGTGGGTCGTTTTGAAGGCTTCACCTTTTACACCGGCGAATAAATTACCGTCAAATCGCCGCGGCTTCGAGCGTGACGCCTATCAGGCTCGTTCTGCCTTACGAGGTTCACGACGAAAGTCGCATCGGCTGCTGTCAATGATTTATTTTACCCGTTCGTACGTAATATTGTTTCCTGCGTCGACTAAAAAATTTCAAACAAGTCACAGCTGACTAGACGGTATCACGAAACGAGAAAGTACAACACTGATTAACACTGATTAAACTCTTCGCGCACGTTTAGAATTTTTTTGTCCCAAATTGCAACATTTTCTCAGTTTTAAGCACATTTAAATATATGACCCAAATAAAACAAATGATAACTTTTCGAGCTCAAAAGAAGAAGGAAGCGACGAATTGTTGTATACGGTTCGGTCACTCGTTATGGTCCGCGAATCAGTTGCCAGCGCATGGGGTTAAAGAGTTAAATTAAAACGTTGCACATTGTACACAAAATTAAAAAATATATTGTGTATTACGTACATATTTAAATAATACATTACATATTACATACAAAATTAAGTAACAAATTCTATGCAAAAATTAAGTTTTGCGTGCGAGTGCGGCATGTTATATTAAATCAAACAAATCTCAAGCACAAATGACGATATTATAGAATTAAATACAGTGTATCGTATTATTGTATATCATCAAAATACATCTCAAGCGCAAGTCTGTAGGCCCCCACACGATGCAATGTACATGTAGCTCGGCATTAGTAAATCGGCAGGCAAACTGACTCTAATGCATGTTACGTTAACGTGTGTGGGGGTGTTTACGGCCCCCTGTGAGTATCGCGTATAAATCTGGCCTGTTAATTATCGTGTTATCGGGATAGTTGGCGATATATTTCCGTAGATTTATTTGCACCGTACTCACAAGCATCGCTCGGGTCGCAGGTGTGATCGAGAAAGTGGTCGATCGGATCGATAAGCATCTCGTGGAAAAGTTCAATCGTCTGGCGCCGCTAGAGACGATCGTGGATCGTTTGGCTGTACAAGTGGAAGTACACGCACATTTCACGCGCGATGATTCCTCCTGGCTACGTACACGTACTGAGTAACTATGACGCGTTGTAGTTGCACACAAGCAACGAGAGAAAGAGAGAGAGAGAGAGAGAGCGAGAGAGACACTTGGGATCACGAAGCGTGTGGCGCTCTGGAAAGGTAACTCGCGAACGATGATATACACAGCGACGCAAAAGTTGACCGCCCAGACGGCAGGAGACGCCTTTTGAAACAATACCGACGATGAAGAGACACGGCGCTCTCTCGTTCTTTGCGTTCTTGTAGGCTTCGTCGTCTCGTCTCGAACGAAGCGGCACGCGTGGGACGATTCTTGGCTCTGCCCAGTCGTTTACCACTGACGGCGACTTAATTTCGACGCTTTGCGCAACGACGTTACTCCGCAGAATCTTCTTACGGAGAATCGAAACGATTTTGGATACTCGGAGATTTGAAAAAGCATCGAAAGCAGAATGATTAATCGGCAGAGAGAAAAACTTTCGCGAAACACGCGGGTGGTCCATCTACTGGAAAGTAGACACGTCGTGTGGAAGGTAATAACTTACGTATCGCAGTCATGTATCTCTAGAACGCCGCGTTGAGCTAGCGTGCAATTTCGGCTTGCGATTATCAGAGCGGCAATGAAATCACACAGCAGCATCGTCCTCTCACTGAACATGGGCGGCGACCCTGTTGGATCTCCTCGCGTGAAAGTACAACCGAATTTTGATAATTTCCGAATTTCCCAACCACTTTGAACTCCAACAATTTTTATGCTGCTAGGCGGATCGAGAACAGCTTTCTCTGTACGTTTTGCTTCGAATTTACGTCTTTAATGGTCCAATATACGCGACATGGCACTTTTGGGTCATTTGATTTTTCATACTCGATTATTTCGTTTTCAATTAACGCGTCGAGTTTCTGTTCAAGTGCACTTTTATACTCTTCGCAGTCTGCAAGCTCATGTCAGCCTTGATTTTGATCTTGCAAGACAAAATTTCGCGCGTTTTTTTTACAGAATTCTTTTACACGGTTGAGTTTACTCTATTTTTGTTGACAAAAATATTATTTATAATTGAAAGAAAATATGTTCGGCAACTGTGGAAGAATAAAGGCCCGTACACACGTTGAGACATGCGGCGATGTATGCGTCAATTTTTACGTTCCATGATGCACATTGCAATCTATGTAGCTCAATACCGGTGAATTTATTCTAATGCAGAAACCTTAAGACACGGTAATAACGACGATTACGACGACAATGTTTGGCACCAGCGACGACGAGTTTGAAACATTACCTCATTTCGACGACAATAGTAGCAACAGCGAAAATGTACGAGTATTCTTTTCTGTTCTGTGCTTAATATATATTTAAAAATCTCCAGTACATAATTTCTCTTCGCGCGAAGAGCAACTTGGGCCTGACGCAAACTCGCGATACTTGTGGACCGTTGGGGGTTAAAGTAACAAAGGACAGAGTCGTCGGAGGTCGGCGCCCACGAGAGAACATCGCGGCTTTACAAGCTCTCTAGCTCTAGAGAAGCTCCGTTATCGGCGCTCTATCAGGCCGTCATGATAGATGACGAGCGGTGGCTGCGATAAATCACCTGGATCGCGGCGCGAAGAGGATCTACGGTGGATTCGTACCGCGGTGGAACTGTCGATCAGCGGCTGGCCCTCGGCCGATAACCATCGACGACGAAAGTATTAATTATTATTCGCTGGACTTGCGTGCCTTTCAATTTGTTTCGGCCGGTACCCCGTTTCACTTTGCGCCGCGAAAGTGACGAAACCCCCGGCGCGCCGCAGCGATTTCACTCATCTGCGCCGCAGATAAATCACCGCTTTGGGATTCCGCTTTTGCCGCGCCGGATCTCGCGGTCGATGGTGAAAGGAATTCCGACAATTTTTTGACAAAAGGACAATCTACGAAGATCGTGATCAAGAATGTCTTTGAACAATAGCTCATGTACTTTTGTATCGGTCTGGGATTTCATTCGTCGACAGGAGTTTTCTTTCTTTTTTTTTTTTTTTTTTTTGTTTTTTCTGATCGATACTTCTTTAGCTGGCGAAGCGTGAACGCGAGTATTCTAGAAATAACACTCGACGCCTGCAGCGACGCGCGAGAACACCTTGTAATTTTGCAACGGCCGATTTTTCAGCCTATATTTAATGAAGCCCCGCTTTGACGAACGCCACACATTCGCGAGTGCGATTTAAACGTTTGAACGAGGAGGGAGAAGGGGACGAAGTGAAGGATAGCGTGAAATCTCCTTCCTGAAAAAAAGAAGGAAACATCGAATGTATCGTGAGTTAACAAGTTAGCGCTAATTATCCGCTTAAAACCATAGAATCTCGAAGATGATGCCCCGGGCGTAAACGTAGCTTCCTAATTGGGCTTCAAAGTGCAGCGAATTTTTACCATCTGGCGCAACAGTTCGCACGAACTGATGCTGCACCTTGTAATTTTGCTTCGACTGATGTAACTCAATCCTCCTGTCAAGTAGGAGGAAATTTCGTAGAGAACTTCATTCTGTGGTTCTCTCTCTCTCTCTCTCTCTCTCTCTCTCTCTCTCTCTCTCTCTCTCTTTCTTTCTGACTTTCGTTTCAGCCCTGTAATTAATAAGATCGAACTTCACGAGGGAAAAAGGTAGACTTATTATTGAGACTTGTAAGATTATAGGAAGTGATTCGATAAAACGTTCGACAGAATTTCGAAAGTGCAGCGCCGTCACGTTAAAGTCACGGGAGGGTAATTTCAATCCTCGCGCGAGAGAATTTATGTCCCGAGCAGATGCTCGACGATTACGAACCCTTCAAGCGACACTTTCATTGCTGTCTTTCGAAGTTGTTGTCCAAGTGATTTCCGCTAATTGCACGTTTAAAATCCTCCATGCACTAACGACGTAATCGTCCGTGTAATGACAGGTTGCGTGCTTTGCGTACAGGCCGCTGTCACTGTCACGGTGTTTATTGAATTAGTTAATCGCGTGGAGGCAATAGCCACGATTCAGCAAGTGTTGCCAGGCCGATATTTTGACTCGTTCCTTTCCTTTTCTTGTGCAATCCTGTCTACGTCTCAATTTTGTTTCCATTTTAATGGCTTCGCGATAATCTTGCCCGATTCTTTGCCTTTTTTTTTCTTTTCATTTGAAAGTAGATCTCTTCCTCGAGATCGTAGAAATCGATCGTTGACTGAATCTAAGAAAAGTATGTTTTTCTGAATTTTGAACTCCGAAATATGTCAAAATATCTTTAATTTTGTACAGTTCTTTCCTCTTTTTTTCTGTTTATTTGAATATAGATTTCTCGTAAAAATCGATCGTTGATTGAATTTAATTTGTAAGAAAAATAGCTCGTTCTGAATTTTGAACTCTGTAAAATATTTTTAATTTTACACGGTTCTTTCCTCTTTTTTTTCCTTTTATTTGAAAGTAGATCTCTTTCTCGTAGAAATCGATCGTTGATTGAATTCGGGTTTAGAATTTAATTTCAAAGAAAAATATCCCGCTGCGAATATGGGACGGTGTCGGAGTATTTTCAAGAGCTCGCGAAGCTCAAGTGCTAGCTCGAGTCATTAGGTCGCCATTAATACTCTGTGCAACGTTTGCTTAACCCGCTTCTGAAACTCTCGAACAGACGAGAAGAAAATATACCGGTACCTCGAGGAAAGGAACGTCGACCAATTTCCACTTGAGCGTAACAAACGAACCTCCCACGTGATACTCAAAGGATCAAGAGCTGATTATTGGACAATGAAAGAGGAAAAAAATAATGGAGATTGTTCTCCAACTAGCTCGAAGAGGCCACAGATTTTACAGTAAAGTTCCACACAATTGAAATTACAATTTGCAATGCTGTACAATAATCATCCGATTAATCCACATCGACAGAGTCGATGGCCACTTCTCGGCGTGAAAAACCGCGAAGGTTCGCACAACAGCCGTTTGAGAATCGTTTCCAGGCAACTAGCCGCGAGTTGCGCGCTTCTTCGTTCGAAAAAGAAAGAAAGTAGATCGACCGAAGTCGTCGCTGCACGGGTAACGAGATAGATATCAATACATCATCGATTCAACACGGTGCACCGTGAGCAGATCTCTCCCCCTCGGTTTCTAATTCGCCTGGATCGAGCGTCGGAACTCCTACGTCCCCGTAATCCCCGTGTTCCACGATGGTGTTTCACCGTCGTTCCGCACGAGCGACCTGTACACGATCCTGTATCGTGGCCGGGGAAAAAGGTGGCCGGTGCGCGCACGTAGGAAGTAAACACGCTTGCAACTTCAACCAGGCCACGGAAATCAACGACAGTCCCGGAGCTCGAGTGGCAAAAAGCTCGGCTAACGATCCAGCGGATCCAGCCAGATGCGCCGTTAACGATAACCGGCGATCGGATGGACAAGATGCAACCAGTGGCGAACGATAACGCGATCGCGGACGTACGGGTTGAGAAGAATTTTGTTCTGACTTTGGTTAGTTCTGCGGCTCGTGCACTTCGATCCGACGAACTGTGAAAGATGGTCGTCGGTTTCCTTGGTAAACATTTGGAATCAACCTTGTTTGAAAGTGGAGACAGGTTTCTCAACACTAGAACTGCGAATGTGATCAGATTTACAATTTTTGTTCAACATTTATATTAAATTAAACGATATATTTTTAGAGATTCGTAAGATATATAGACAAAAGTTTGCTAGTACTTTGTTATAAAATTTTTCTGTTTTTCTTTTCGTTTTGATATTTCTGATGAAAATTTCAGTCGTCAGTAATTCTAGAGTTAATGTGATAATTCATTAATCTTCGATAGGCGGATGGTTTTGAGCAGAGTGGATGTAGGATCCACAGCGACCCGTAGCGAAATTTGGCATTTAATATTTCTCCAAGCATGGAATACGTACTAGTAAGGAATCTAAATTGTTATGTTTCTATAGAACATTATATCATACGCGTGTATATGTATACACATGTTTTTTTAAAATTATTTATCCAATTATTATTATCACACATTAATTATTAGACTCTTGTGCTAATGATCAATATTAAGGATGATGGGGGATAATAAAATTTAAAACGTCTTGCATGAGAAAATATTATTTATCGAGACACATTCTTTCTTCCTAATTTACATCTAAAATATGTATGTATGTAAAGTCATATACTGTATCATTGAAATACAAAAATTCGTGACACGCAGTACTGAGAATAAACCTCCTGGCGTGGCAGATAGATGGTGATAAGTGAAGAATAATTAAGTATTATTCACAAAATATATTTATGTTAAACTACAGACAATATATTAGTAATTATATTATTCATATATTCGTCGAAGCACATCGAACGAAACACGTGGAGCGTTCGTCCATGTTACACATACGTTATTCATCTGTTGAAACAAAAGATCATCGTCCGCGATCATCGATCACGACATCCACTCCTACAAACGCTTATTCCGCTGCGTATTAATAGATGGCGACGCTCACATCATTATACAAATGAATTTCTCAACAGTAAGATAACGTTTACACATTTCGATTCCAAATGGACCCGATATTCATCCGGTTCGAAGGTTAATCGACGAACTTGCTGCTGTTCCACAATAAATTCACCAATTTTATTACAACAGTCTCTCTCGTTGCAAGGAGGTGGTGTAAACAAGTTCCAAGATTAATGTTTCAATCGCAGCAGGTAGAATTTTCGCAGCGACAAGTGCAAGACAGTGTTGCTCGTTATCGCCAACTTTCCATCACTCTGCTTTCCAGCAAGCTTCGAAGCAAGTTCCGAAAATGTTTCGCGCAACGCGAACGAAGCAAGCACACCGCTTGTGCAGCTCCTCGGGCGTTCAAGTCTCCATTGACGCGACTCTCCTCTGACCACCGCCAAGAATTTCCTCCTGCCGTTTAATCGCCAGTGATCTCGGCGTAAGAGAAGCTTCGGAAGGAACGCCTCGACTACTCTTTCGCCGACGTTTCGTTTGCTCGTGTTCGTCTCCGCCGTGCGTTTTTTCTCGCTGCGTTTACGATACGAAGCGGCGGTGGTCGCGCATGGCACTCGAACGCGTACGGCGTGGAAAGACGCCCGGAGGTCTCCATTGTGCTCGTAATCTAGATCGGGGGATTACTTTTATCATTGGCAGCCACTCGGCCCGTTTCGTTGGGCACGCGGTGCGCGTGCAACGATTGCCTTTATGCGGCGTGAAAAGCGCGTAACGGCGTGCACCATGATCGTTCCGTAATAATAGTAAAGACCACGGGATATTGGATTTAATAGCGGCGAAATTCTTTCGTAAATCATACCGACTACGCCATTGTTTCCAATGTAATTCTCTTTCTCCTCTTTCTTTTTCAATTTTCTTTTTTAATTAATTTTAATTAATTTTCTCGAATAATCTATTCTCTAAATTTACACTATTTCTAAAATTTATTCTTTTGTAATATCTTTATCGAATAACCTTTCTTTTTTTAAATAATCTTTGTTATTTTATAATTCCAACTTTCAATTTTCTCAAATCATCTTTGTTCTTTTATAATTTTTTTCGTCTCTTCTGTTCGTAATTACCTGGCAAACTGTGCACGTGTCGAGAGACTTTGGCTCGGTGACAATCTAGGTTTAATTTTAATATTGTAATTTTAATAATGTTGAATGATTTAGAATGCTTGAACGGTAACAAAAATTTCTTTAAAGAAGGGAAACCTCGGATGAAATTTTTTCATTGACTTTTGGCAAACGAGATTCACAGACAGAGAAATCCTGTCTCGCGAGTAATGTACGAGACGTTCGTTTCGATTCCGCGGCCAAGAAATTTCGCCACCCTCTCGGCCGCGATACGATCTCCGCTGCTAATATCGGTCCCAAGCCAATTGACCCATTTGCGATCCAACGATGATAATAATTCCAGCGAAACAGATGGAATTTGAAATGGACACGCTCGCGATTCTGATCGCCGTGCGTTGATTTTGATCGAAGGGTATCATGGGAACTTAAAAATCGAATACCGACACGTATTGCGTCCCGACGGGATAATCAGTGAAATGCCGTTCGGTTTCTGAGACAGGTGAATTGTTCACGTTTGTTGGTATAGCTATCGCGCGGATAATTTGCCCGAGGTATTTTCACCTCGTGTAATAATAACTCGCGAACGATTATTATGCATTGAAACAGATACAGCCGGAGATACGTTGTGCAACTCGCTTTTTCTATTTTTTTCAATCGTTCGTTCGCGCGCGCGCGCGCGTGATATCGCGAGTAATATTAGATAGAACTGGTCTCAATTTAAGTACATCTTACACACAGCGAAAATTAAATTCTTTCGCTCTAGATCATTCTCTTATCGGCAAATTCATTTCCCCGGACAAAAACTGGCAGATTTTCGAATTAACGAGATCATTCATAACGTGCCACTTTCGAGAGCATGAAAAATTTCGTCTACGTGATCCAGAGGAACGTTGTCCGTTGGCCAATTAAACGCTTGCGCTGGTGAACTGTTCGACGGACCATAACGAGCGACCGAGCCGTATGTACAATAATTCGTCTCCTTTCTGAACTCGTCGGTACAACGCTGGATAGAAATTACTAAGAGGTGATAAGTTTATCATTTGCTTTGTCTGGGTCACGTTTGAGAAAATATTTCAGTTTTGGGCCAAACGTTCTCGACGTTTAAAAACCGATCCGTACACGCGACAGCCGCGTGTTCGACGACGCGCAGCCATGGATTTGCAGAATGTTGATCGATTATCGGCGCACGGTGAAACGGTTGATTATCCGCCGCGGGATTTAATTAATTTTCTGGAATCGTGGTGACTACGCGCCGCGGGGACAGGCCGCAGGAATCGTACATATATTACACCTATGTGTATATATGTGTGTGTGTGTGTGTGTATGTGTGTACACGCACGCGGACAGAAAAGACAGAGACAGAGAGGGAGGCGCCATGCGGAGGCGGAAAATATCGCCTTCTGGCAAAACGGGTTCCTCAGATTAACCCACACTCACACACACACGCGCGCGTGCACGCAAATCGATCTTTTGCGAAACACGAGCAATAATAACGTCCACTGCGTGCATTGGACTCTCGTACGCAGTTGTATGTTCGTTGCGTGTTGCTCTCTCGATCTATACATAACGTCGTTCTGAAAAATAATCGAAACGCAGGTTTTACGCCCGCCACTTTTCGTCGTCGATTAACTTTCAACCAATGGGCTGAGGGTTCCGTGACAAATCAATTGTAACCGAGCTGCCGGAGATAGAAAGTCGAATGTCCAGCTCTCGATGCGGCTCTCCTCTCGCTGCTGCTTAACGTTTGTGTCCCGCTGAACCTCCAACCGGAATTGTCGAAATGAGTTGCTACTCTGTTCCGCGTGCGTGGAATTCCTGGCGAAACCTGTCTTCGAGAAATATCCGAAGCGTTTTCTTCTGTGCTATATTGGTTAATAATAACAACAACAACGACGACAACGGCGACGGTGGCGGCAACAGTTTTCGGGAAATTTACTCGCCGTGCGCAATTAAATTAATTCGACATACGAGTTAAATGAAATTCAACACGACCAGAAAACGATGTTTATTTGCTTTGTGTAAACTTGGAAGATTTATTATATTAACCCATTGAATCAAGTTAAAATCCGCCAAGACCGAGAAATTATGTTTATCTTTCATTTGTGTAAACTTAACAATGTAATAATTTTCGTACTCACGTGTTTGCACTGCGAAATGTTGCAAACGCACTGTTGAAACAAACTCGTCGTTCAGAGAGTCGAGTCAGAGTGTCAACTTTAGCTTGACGTTTCCCAGACGTCTATTCTGTGTCGAGGGACGCGTTTCAACTGACGGAGAGATCGTTTCGCGCGAAAGCGAGGTGAAAAGCGATCCACCAACTTGTGGAAAAATTACAAGTCGAGGGACTGCTCTCAGGAAATTATTCGTGTTTGTCGCTCGTTCCTTGTGCAAGCAAACGTTATAACGGAATAATCAAGATCGCGTCAGAGTTAATATCGGCGCTCGACATAATTCCCCGATGACGAGGACATAGCGGCGCGGATAACAATGATTATCGCATCATCGGCGTTTCGTCACGCGGCTCGATTCTACACCCGGAGGCCGAGCGTGGGCGGTTTTCGATACCGATCGAAAATCACGATCAGATTAATTATCGGGTCTAATCGTATTATCGGCCGATTTGTCGAGCGGGCCCTGTTTCAATGGCCGGCGTTGCAACGTACACGTTTCCCTGCGCGCGCGAGCGTTGCGCTTTCTTGCGTAAACGCATTGCGTCGCGCGTGCAACGATTTATGGAGCACTCGGCTCGGCTAATCGACGCCCGATATATTCCAGGAATCGCGAGACGAACGCGTGGTCGTGTCGTGAGAGAACTTTTCTGGGAGGGGGAAAAGATGGGAAAACGCGATTGAAGTATACTAACCAGTCGACGATGTGCGAACTGCGTGTGCCGGGAAATTGACCAAAATTATCGATACCAAGTCAGTCGAATACAATACAGTGTAATTAAATTAACGAAGGTATTCTATTATCTCGACGTTTTGTCGATGGAGTTACAACGTTGATTTCCTATCGCCAACAGGGGAAAGAAAATGTACATGCTAATTTTTTAGAAATGCCTTCATTTGATAGAAAAATAAATTAAATTTTACAAGAAAGGTCAAACTTTATGGAAAATAAAACATACGCATGTATTTCACAATATAATCGCAGAAATAAAAATTCAGTCCGTATAAAGTTACAAGTTTAATGTCGAGAAATCAATAATTTTGTTTGGTATGACAGATTTTACAGAAGCTATGCATATGTTATTGACGCTTAACGGCGTCATCCGTAGATAAGGTGTTACAGAAGATTCTAGTACTTCGAGGTGTAGAATATTGCGTTAAACTAATAAAAGTCTCGCTCTTTCAATAAAGATTCATAGAAAATTTTAGAAAATTAGATTTTAGATGTGAGTTTTAGAACGTCGGGAATGTCATATATATTATAAATTACATGGCTCTGTTATAAATTACATCATTCTGTTTTTACTAACCTCCAACAGTGAATCATCTCTTCGTACAGCGTTGACATTCTCTACCATTTGAAATAATCATCTCAACAACTCGAGCAAAATTACTGCACTGCCTGTAAACCTTTGGAAACCTGTGAAACCTTTTCCAATTAATAATTTGCTGAATTATCCCACAAGTGATGCCGGTTTTTTTTCAAATCTAAATTTAAACTTACACTTCAAAATCACTCTCATTATACAAAAATGGAAAGTTTGTCAGAGAGATGGGCGGAGATTGCGAATAACGATGGAGATTAAAATATATTACGGATTAAAACTGTATTACCTCTCGAACGAAATGAAATTTTCTACAGTATCAAGAAAAACTACGTCACTTATATACTTGAAAACACAATCGAAATTCAACGATCCGCTGTACGTGTTACAGTCGTTGCTATCCGTCTCTTACGACACCTCGTGCGTGCCAGATATTCGTCGAACCCGAGAAAAATGAACGGTGGCAAGTCGGCCACGTTTCTCGCATTGTAATCCGCCTAATGTCTCTATCGGCGGGACTTGACGTCGCTGCGTAGCGAAACGGAGGAATTCTCGGCAACGAGCCGCGTTATCGGTGATTTCAAAATACCGATCTTGGCCTGGTCGATGATAATAGACACCCGCTCGCCACTTATATATGCTAAACAGGTGTCGATAAAAAAACGCCAGGTTGAAAGCTCGATCTCCGCGGAGAGAGGGAACTGCCGAGAAAGCGGTTTTCACGTGCCACACAGACGGGAAAAACCTTCGCGGCTGATCTAATGCCGCGCGATATCTCTGCACGATCGTCGATACGGCGAACGCACCTGTAAGCGTCACATTTCCTTCGTAAGATCGAAGCCTCCTTCCGAAAAGTTGACTTGTTTTTCAACGCATCTCTTACGACTCTCTGCGACACGACGATGCCATAAGTTGCCTGTCGGACAACGGAGAGAACAGAGTCGAGTAACAGTGGGCGAATAAAGGAGTAACAGTTTGTAAAGAAACTTGGGCCATTCTCGAGAGTGGGGGAGGGGGGTGGGGGAGCATTTTCTTATGTGGGTATCTGGGTTAATCGGTTTCCACTGGCTACGATTGTAGTGGCAGCAGCTCGCCACCGAAGTGTGAAAGTAAAATAGTGATACAATAACGATAAATAAAGCCCGTGAGCCTTATCTCCGTTAATTTCGCCAGGACTACAAGGAGGGTAATCAGGGATTTTTGTGCCGGGTGGACGTGTGTGCGCGCAATGGCGGAACCCGGAGAGGGAAAGAAAAAAAATCGTCGGTCTTACTCAGCGTGCGGTATCATATCGGAGACTGGCAAACCTTATATTTTCTCGTCATATTGAGGTGCACTCGCTGCCGGCAGATAGCGACCATTATTCTCTATCCGTTACGACACGACACGCGGATTACGTGGCAAAACCGTTGCCTTCTGATACGCTTGCGTTCTTGCCGGCTGAGGGGAGCAAGAAAGAAAGGGCAGCACGCAGAGAGGAAGAAGGAAGTGGCGTTTTGCGAACGAGATTGAAGACGAGTTCGTCGTTGGAGTGTCGTTAGAGCGCTGGTTGAGGTCGCAAGATCGTCTTGCGATAAATTCACAAACGGACGATGTTGCATACTTCCACTGCCCCCTGTGTGCTCGGGGGGATAGAGTCGGTCCAACGTGTCGCAAAAGGCGGCTAAAATTTGCTGTTACGTGTTGTTAAAAATCCATCGAATTAATAGAGAGACTGCTTCTTCCTTAACGAATTTCTTCCAACGAAATGAAGCCGTCGAAAATCAGCCTCGACTTGGGGAGATTCCATCCCCGTGAGTGTAACATTCCACACGGCTGTCGCCTGCAGCGAGCTGGGCTAAGAGAGACGACGGCTCGAGCAAACGTACGAGTGAAAAACGTATTCCGGCAGCCGAAGGAGAGGAATAACTGGAGAGAGAGAGAGAGAGAGAGAGAGAGAGGAACAAACGAAGGGGGAAGAAAAAGAAAAGAGAGAAGCAGAAAGAGTCGGTTGGTACGCGCGTAGCAGATCGTCCGGCCAGATCTGGCCCTTTATTAAATTTCATTTCGGAGAGAAATATTGCCGGAGGGTGAACGAATGAAAGACGCAATCCGCGATTGTCCCGCAATATCTTACTTCGATCGGTATCCGGTAATACGTTTCTTTCGCTGCGACGACGAGGGCCCCGCTTCTCCGGGGGCAAAAAACCGGGGTAAAGGAGGAGGGGGAGGGGGGAGGTGAAAGGGGTAAAAGTGGAGGGCGGCGAGAGTAGGAGAAAAAAAAAAAGAGAAAAAGGAAAAAAATCTGACACGGCTCAGTGTATGGTATCTGGCCCGCGACCTTACATTTTTTTTTATCATGCTACAACGCCGGTGTACCGCTGCCGCAGATAGCGCCCATTATTCTGCCTCTTACGAACGACATGCGGACAATGAGAAACACGGGCCCACCCGCGGCTTAACTGTTCCCCCCTCCGCACGAAACCCGCGAATTCCCTTGCGTTACGTTTTCGCCGTCGCGTAGACGCTCCAATTATCTCGTTCGACAGCGCTCTCAGCCATTCTTTTTTTTTTTTTTCTCGAAACTCTCACAGTTTCTTTCTTCTCAGTCGTTTGCTCTCTCGGTTCAGTCTCTGCTCTTCTCGATCGGTCTTTAAACCACTCGCGCAGTGGCAACTGAATTGCGGACCGTAACGAGTGACCAAACCGTGTATCGCTGGATAGAAACGATTGAGAAGTAATAAATTTGTTATTTGTTCTGCCTGGGTTATAAATACACTTAAAACTGAGGGAATACATTGCACGGGGCATTCATATTGCGCGGTACGTCGTTCCAGCGGCAAGAGGTTAAACGAACACCTTGAAAACTAGAAGGTTATAGGCGATATCGTAACAAGGCAATGGACAGAAAATTCGTAACGAGTTGGGATCAACAGCGGGCGCATAAACGATTTTATTAGGACGACGTGGAACGTTTGTTTAGCGGGAGACGCCGAAAGGCCGAATGGCGTTTGGATTGGTTGAACGAGCTCGTTATGCAGATGGGAATACATACTAACGCAGGAACACAGCGCTCTTTGATACTCGAAAGTCCTTTGGCCAGTGTCGCCGGTCCAGAATGGCCCTTTCAATGGACCCATTTCGCTCCACGGGGGTTCACCGGTAATACGCGATCATCCTAACCGACGCACGAGCCGCATACGCGCGCAATCTCGCGAGATATTACGTTCATTATGTTATTTCGTGTCTCGAAACGTTGGACGATCGTCCTTGGAAGATGTTGGACCGCCTCGGTAATTCTCGATTACGTTACCTCCATTTGCATGACTCCTGCGTCATTTCCATTAATTAGTTTCGTGTATTCTATTGGATGGGGCCACAAGCGGGGGTAATTTAAAACTTAAAATAAATGATGGTATTCGTATCTTTTGTCGGAGATCGGTAGATATTCGTCACGCTCCAATTACATTCAGTTGTATTTTTTCCTTTTTCTCTAAACGACATATATATATATATATATATATATATATATATATACAGGGTATTTCGTAACTTGTGAGATCCACTTCGAGAGTTGACTGTACGCCTAAAAATAAAAATAAAAAAAAATCATATAAATATATGTCCTATCTGTCTTCGTTTATAAGGGATATAATGAATTTTCTGTTTTAATTACTTTTACAAAATATGCTCGAAATGACCACGTTTGAAGACAAGCCTGCACGCGTCTTGTCAGTGATCTGGTTACTCTCTCTATCATTCCTGGTGTTCTCGAATTTGTCGAAAGCCTTGCTCCATTCTATTTCGTAGTATTTCAGCATTTTCAATTGATGTTGCGTATACAGTAGATTTTAAATGTCCCCACAAATGAAAATCTAATGGATTCAAATCCGGAGAACAAGCAGGCCATGCAATAGGACCTCCACGACCAATCCATTTATTTGCAAAGTGTCGATTTAAAAATTGCCTAGCCACTCGGCTAAAATGCGACGGAGCTCCATCACGCATAAACCGCATACGAAGTCTAACATCGACTGGAACTTCCTCTAATATTTCGTGTAAACGCGTGCTCAAAAAATCAACGTACTTTGCGCCTGTTAGTTTCCCATCAAGAAAAAAAAGTCCAATTTAAAATTTATCAATTATTCTTGCCCATACATTTAAAATAAAATGGTATTGATGTCTTGAAAACACAATAACACATGAGTTTTCTTCATCCCAATTATGATTATTATGAAAATTGAATGTACCATATCTAGTAAAACTAGCTTACTAGAGTTTGCTCTGTTTATATTCATTATATCTTATAAACGAAGACAAATAGGACATATATTTATATGACTCTTTTTCATTATTTTTCGGCGTACAATCAGCTCCCGAAGTGGGTCCCACAAATTACGAAACACCCTGTATATATATTTTTCCGTGATTTCTCCAATTGTTGCTTCCTCCACTCGCAATTGTCGTTTCGCTCGCGTTGTCCGCCTCGTGCCAAAAATTCACGACGGATAATAGTAAGTAGAAGTAATGTGACACGACTTGCAAGAGCCACGAGTATGAATCATTATTACACGTTGGCTGCACGTTGGCGAAATGGGGGGATCGCAGCCGGAGCCTTCGCGGCTGTGTTAACCAACTGGTTCTACGAGAAGAATTGATAATCTAGGATGGCCGTGGTTGGAGAAGGACGGAACGATATCGTTGCTCACGGCCTCGTAAATCACGCAGTCCGGTTGACAGTCGCAATTAACCAATGAGATAGCGCAAAGCCGAGAGGAATCCTCTCTATATAAACCCAAACGTCGCCAGGAAAATCCAGGAAGAGGCAGCTCGCCGCGTATCTCGCCTGTAAATTCAAATTCAGCGCCAAACGAACCTGCTTCGATCTAACGGAAAAACCAGACGAAATCTCCATCTACATTCACGCTACATCCGTTTCCTTTTGCCCTTCTTTCTTCACTTCGTTCTTCGTTATCTTTTTGATATTTTTAATTTTATTTCGATACCTGCTACTTTACGAGCTCGTGGGCGTGTTTTATCGGGCGCGGGCGTTCGATTCGAGTGAGCCACGCGTAAAATTAAGTGCCCGGTATAATGATCGAGCCGCAATTAATTAGCATGCCGGTGGATACCGGTAATCTTCGGCCCGCGCGAGGATTATCAATTTAACGCGTGAAATACTACCGTGATGCTGGCCGGTAAATCATTGCTCGGGATATCGGCTGGACGATCCTTAATGAGCTGGCGATATATTCGCGCATCGGCTCGATATTATTTCCCGAACGAAATTGGAAAGCAGTTTTCTCTTTTTTTCTCTTCGGCGCTTCATTAACAGCCATTGGATAACAGTTTCATTAACCCTTCCGCGCCCGTGACAATTCTCCCTCTCTCTCTCTCTCAATTTTTACAAACAGGTTCACTCGTTCGGTTCATTAATCGAAGCCAATAATATCGGTTGTCTTTTATCGTTTTGTCGTGCTAGACGATTTTCGAAGATCGGCCGTACGTTCGGTATTCTTGTAACACCGTATCCACGATCCGGCGACTTGAGATTTATATATATATATATATCGTTTGCGAAAATACGCGCGCGTGCAGTGGTTGAAACGATTTCTTCAGAGCGTAGAGACACGTTCACGCGGGGCAAGCACGTTATCCTTGACTCCGCGGCCGGCTCGTGTAATTAATATAATAATAGAAATAGCCGCGACACGTAACCACGTAATGGCCAATGGCGGACACGAGCGGCACAATGGCGTGCACGATTGCCGTGAAATTGCACTGCTGGAATTTGGAACAGGTGAAAGAGACACCTGAGCCACGGAAGAAGGAGGATCGTTCCACGATCTTTGCAATAGGCACGCGTGCACGTTGGATCGCCGCCGGTGAAACACGGTGAGTGAAAGAGAGAGAGAGAGAGAGAGAGAGAGAGAAAGGGAGATCTTATAAGTACGTGCACACACGCCGGGGATATACCGGCCAGCGGCCCGCTTCCTCCGTCCCTCGGAATTATTTTCATACTTTCACGTAAAGTGATTGTTTGGCTCGGGCCACCGGGGTCTGCTCCCTCGAGCATGAACGGGGCCTGGTAATTAAATTTATATCGTATCGTAACGTTGAAGCGTGGATCGAATCGACTCGCTTCCTACGTCCCTCATTTTTCCTCGACCTTTGACGAATCGTCAAGAAGGAGTCCTTAATTTAAGAAGAAAAAAAAAAGAAATAATTAATTTTGAAAAGCCCTTGATTCTTAAAAAAGAATAAAAAAAAGTATTTGCACCGAAGAACTCGAAGAGCCTTTAACTTTTTATTTAAGGGATGAGAATTTTGCCTTCGAAAAATAATTGTCTGTTCACGTGAGAAAGGGATCTTCCGACATTCCTCTCGATACTTTTTCGTCCCCAACGATCACGGAAACTGCCACTCTCTTGTCCACGATAAATTCTAGGTTGGTAAGACCAACTCGTGGCTGCTCGCGCATAACGAATTGCCTCGTGGCAGTTCGCGGGATGTTCCCGATTAAAAAAAAAAAAAAAAAAAAAAAAAAAAAAAACGCACGAGTTGGAACGAGTAGAGGCGATTGTTTCTGAATGGAGTCGATCGATCCAGTCAGCTTGCGTCGAAAGTCGCGCGTAAAGCAGACGCAAACAGAGATAACGGGCGACGATTTATCGACGATCGATCGATGCGATACGTTGCGAAGCTTCGACAGACACGCGAGCGGCGGCGAGTGGAGTGGATTAATTTGATCGACCCGAGGAACAGGGAGGTAAACGCGGAACAGAGCGTTTTATTCCCGATCGTCTGTACGCGTGTTGTAGCCGCGTATGCCCAGAGTAGACGAGCGGAGAGGGCCGCGTGTCCTCGGTGAAAAATATTATGAAACAATCAAGCCGCGGCGGCGCGATAGTTACGGAGGGAATTGCGACTGATTTATCTTCGCCAGGGGAGAACACCGGTAATACGTTCCGCGCAGCGAGGCCCGTGAGCGGAACACTAATGCCGTGTTTCACGGTAAGTGAATTCGAAAAATGATCGAGCCCCTCGCGGACCGGACCTTGATCGCACGAATTAAAAAACCATCGCCTGCCAACGTACAATGCACGCGCCACGGGCGTTCGTTCGATCGTTCTTTCCCTCTTCTTTCCTTCCTTTTTCAGCTGTTGCTTGCGTTGCTCACGCGCTGAAACGCATGTACGCTGGGTACTCTGGGTGGATGACGATCCGTAGGATAATACCACGCGGTGCGTGAAGCTCGCAATTGGAACATATAGTGCGTTCCGCGTGCTTTGGATTTCAGAGACTGAAAACCGAAATATTGTGAAGTTTAGGTATTATACCTAATATATATTTGCTCCCATATTATCGTAATACAACCGCTATTTGGGAAATCGGTTTAAATACCGGTATTTATCGGTATTTGATGTCCACAATGGTAAAAATACTGAAATACGTACCAGTACGGTACCGCATTTCTAACGAAAACACATTTTTCATTTTCTACGTACAGTGACTCTTATTAATACTCAGACATCATGTTATTTAAAATATCGTTGTGGATTTCGATTGTTTGTAATAGCAAATTTGGATTAATTTTTTAATAATATAATAGAACATTCGTTATAGTTTATAGTAACATAAACTTTATTTATTTATTGCAGATACTTTTTTTTAATATCAAAGAATAAACTGAACAATGTCGAAATGTAGCGTGGTAAAAATATTCGGACATTTGAAGAACTACGATATTTGAACCTGAAAATTGTTGACATAAACAATAATTAATATTTTGTTAGGTAGCCCATAACATCTGCGAGCCGCTAATATAAATCAAATAAAAAAAACTAATAAGAAAGCTAATAAAAATAAACAAAGTGTACGTGTATAAGCGTCATCAAATTTACTATCGACAGCTTTGCGTAAACATTTAATCATTGTCTCCTTTTCCTTTTCTAACATATTAATATTTTATTTACCGGTATTATACCGAAATACATCTACCGACCTAACATCGTTTCGATAGCATCATACCGGTATTCGCACCATTTCCGTTTCATCAAACGTAATCGAATAGTAACCTAAAAATACCGGTATTTTACCGGTATCCGTAATACCGCTTCTGCTTTGGATCATAGAGGAGAAAACGTGAGAGTGCTGCCGAGTCGATAATCAGAAGTGAATAACTTCGAGAATTACGTTAACACCTATATCCGCGTGCAACGTGCCCTTTCCTCGATCGTACGATCATTCTTCGCGATCGCGTTTCTCGCTTCGTGAATTATTATCGACTCTTGTGTCACCGTTTTCATAAGCCCCCCGACGGAACGGTAGGAACACTGAAATATCCTCGTTGGATTTAACTCTCTGCTCGCGCACCCGTTGAACAACGGCCAATATAGCAAATCACAATGCTCCGTGGTATATTGGCTTAACAGATTGTGTCAAATTGATCCCAGAGTGTGTATCTGTGACACGTGTGAATATGTGGGTGGCTGCGGGAATACGCCGGGGGAACGCTCTTATTTCCATCACGTGTAAATCACGTTCGCTCGGTGGTATCGACTATCTGAAAAGTCGATCGGCTATCGAATAAATTGCCAGCGCTCGCGGATACTTGGCTAATGATATCCAGCGTTATGGAGAAACCTTTCCTGTTTACACGAGGCCCTTTACCCATTGTGTTACGCCATTGAAATCGCACGTTTCTACTACTTTTATGGTATATTTCGTATTATTTATACACACACACACACGTATAGTATTTATCGTATAGTACACTTTTACAGTATATATCGTATTATATACATACTATACTTTGCATTTGGTTCAAAAGAGTTGCCGTGAGTCGTAACATTAAAACATTAAAACTGTTAATATTAAACAGTTGTCTCTCGTTGGATTACACATATTTTCTCGTCAATTGTATCACGACCAAAGTTATCTGTCTTTTCTGAGAAGGCTTCTGAGATAACATCCTATATAAGAGGCTATAAAAAAGTCTCTCTTTATTTTTGCATCTTGTCGAATCTCTTGTACTTTAATATCCAGTATTGCGCGGTTAATACTTTAATTATTCGTAACAGATCACAAATTGTAGTGGAATAATCGCAGCATTTCTTCGTCTCTTGACGTTGAGTGAGGGAAGTTCAGTGATGGTTCAGTCTTAATCAGTATGGCTGTTTGGTGTAATCTCCTACCACCGTGACAATTGCCACGGAGAAGAATTAACTAAATACCTGTGTTCGACTCGATCCGAGGAAGACAACGGTGGTTTCAGTCGGGATGTAAATTCGCTGAAAGATACGGAGATGAGATAGGGTCGAACTGAATTTAGTACGGTAGTAACGTTAAACTGCAAAGTTCTCTCGTTTCGCACGCTACAGTGACATTTTACCGTTTCCTTACGTTCTGGCTCCGTTTAAGTGCAAATTTTCTAACTTTTTACTTCGTTTTCAGTGGAACAAACACAATTGTTGATCACCTTACACGTGTTACGCAAATTTCTATTTCTGCAAAATTTCGAGTCTTGGAAAATTAGTTTGAAGGTTGAACGAACCAAGCCATAGAAATCAAGATCATTCTGTCGTCTTATTTTAAATCAAGATAGCCCATCTGAATACTGTTACGTTTGAAACTCCAATGGACGATATTTCGACAGAGTCGTGCTCATTTTGAAACGATGGTAGTGGTCTTTGTTCCAAAGATTCGTGCAAATTTCCACGTTGAAAATTCATTCGGCGATCTTGCTATTCCGATCTTTCGGATGACGCTTTAGAATCGAGCATTTAACAGGCAGTGCACCTGAACAAGAAACTAATTGAGCGATCGACGATCTTTTTCCTCGCGTTCAAGGCGCGCGTGCGTACGCGAGAGGAAGTGCCTCGGTTGTAACACTCGGCTGAGATCGAACCGAAACAGGTTGAGTTTAATGTCCGCCGGCGGCGGTAGGAATCGAATGAAATGCCGTTTGGGCTTGGCGCGTTCGTCCGGCACTGAATCTTCTCGACGCCCACCACGTGTCGTCGGTGCACTCGTGGCACCGCTTCTTTCCGTCCCCCGTCCAACCTAAATGGGGCCTGGCGCGAGCGTTGAGCGCGCGCGTTGTCTACTCCGCGAACGTCTTATAAGTCATTTCGACTCGTTTCCAGGCGAACCGCTAATTTCCTCCTCGTTCGCCTCGCGATGCACCCCGTGAAACGTTGCCCATTAACTTATTACCTCTTCTATTTCACTCTCTTTCTCCTGAGAGACAGAGAAAGAGAGAGAGAGAGAGAGAGAGTGACTATTCACCGCGCGGCGTTTTGACGTTGATGCCTCCACGAGTGGCAAGTTAATCGATTGCTTCGATTCTACGTGTTCGAGGATAACGAGGTTCCTGTGAAAGTTTCCGAGTCGTGGAAT
This sequence comes from Tetragonisca angustula, assembly GCA_036937485.2. Taxonomy (NCBI): domain Eukaryota; kingdom Metazoa; phylum Arthropoda; class Insecta; order Hymenoptera; family Apidae; genus Tetragonisca; species Tetragonisca angustula. The sequence continues at coordinate 34,531 of JAWNGG020000273.1, read as the reverse complement.
TCCTTTTTTGGGGGGAGGAGGTCGACGAGCTTTAGAACCTTGACTCCGTTCTACGAGACTTGGAAACGATTGCTCCAAAAATTCCGACGTAAACCTTCGCGAACCTATTCCACCGTTACAGTATTTATTCGTTCGATAATTTTATGTATTTCTGGATCAATAAATCCAATTCAGTGAGAAATTAACGTATGTAAAATATCTCTGAATCGTGTAATTCCTCGTTTGTCATCGACGAAGCTTTAACCTCTTGCGCTAGTAACTTGGTAACGAGTAACCAAACTGTATAAAATAATTCGTCTTCTTTTTGAATTCGTCGGTATATGTCACTGGATAAAAATTACTAAGAAGTGATAAATATACTATTTGTCTTGCCTGGGTTATATTTCAATGTGCTTGAAACTGAGAAAGTACTGCAATATTCTCGACGTGTGTGGCACGCGTTCATTCCAGTGCTAGAGGTTAAGTGTAAATTTGCCAAGAACCTTGACTCCGTTTTACGCGACTTGAAACGACTGCTCCAAAACTCCCGGACACAAACTTTCGCGAACCTCTTCCACCATTACAGTATTTATTACGCATTTTCTAGGTCAACAAATCCAATTCATTTAAAAATTATTTTTCATTCACATTGTCGAATGAAAGATTTGATCAGCATCTTGTTAATTGCATTAATTTTCCAAATTCCCTTGTAAGTAAGTGATAAACTTTATTTCGGCCTCAAAGCCATGAAATGTGGACTTGGTGTACATATTTTCCTCTCTTCTCATTCACTCGTTTCTCTCATTCATTCCCATACTGTTTTGCAACGCTGTATTAAAAAAACTATATTGCTTTGACTATCTTTAAATTTTACGTCCGTAAACTTATTTTCTATTAGCTTATCTATTTGCTTTGAGCTAAACCTTTGAGATGTATATCAAGAGATCCAGATAATTTTCAAGTAGCTAATCCTACAGTTGCTCCATCTCACGTTAAAAACCAAAATGATATTTTTTATATTTGTCTGTTAAGAGGCACCGTTCCTCGTCGATTCAGACGATCTACACCCCCGCACGCGAGGAGACTCCGCAAGAGAGAGAGAGAGAGAGAGACTTGCGACTTTCTAGCGCAAAGATCGCGCGATCCACGCCCACGCGCGCCCAGGCAGAGCGTGCCGGTAAACTCTAGACGCCCGATTTCCAAGTGTAACTCTAGTACTCCTTGTGTAACCGACCCTTAACCGTGGCGCCGTTTGTAAGTCGCGAATCGGAGAGCAACGAGAGCGACGAGGCAACCTGCGTGTGTCGGCAAGATCTCCAACTCTCCCGTGTGATCTGACACTCCTCTGGGAAAATAACGAAATAACGTCGATAGAAATCGGCGCTTAATCTCCTTATACGTAGTAATTGTCGCTCCGAGGCTGCAGAATTCTAATCTCGTCGAAGCGAATTAAAACCCGGAGTGTCGAAAGAATAGTCGAACAGAAATTTAGATACTATTTTTCTTCTTCTTCTTCTTCTTCTTCTTCTTCTATTTTTCTTTAATGTCGCATCGACAGCGGTGCCATTAGATATGTGTGTAGTAGTTTACGTTTTTGAGATATTTTAATTACTTATGTCATTTTGAGAAGTCAGGTTTGTGTCTGCGTTGATTCCGTATTTCTGTCTTTGGGCTTCTGTGGCATTCGTGCAATATGTGGGTTATTGTTAATGGATGGTTGTTGCAACGAGCGCAGGTGGTGTAGTTTTTTTAATTTTGCGTTCATGTGTCAGCTTGGTATAACCGATTCTTTGGCGTGTGGTAATTATTCCTTTTTTTCTGTTGTTAAAGTTTGGTGTACTTTTGGATACTTTTGCGTAGTTGGGTGCTTTTAGTTGTTTTCCATGTATTGTTCCATTCATTTTTTGCTACTTCTTTGCAATGGATTATTTGGTCGTCGTAGGGGATTGGAAGATGGTTGCGATTGTTAGTAAGCGAGGAAACTGTCGGCTTTTTCATTTCTGTTGAGAAGTTCATTTGTATAATGATGTCGCCATCTATTAATATGCAGCATATACTAAGAGTTTGTGGATGTCGTGATCGATGATCTTTTGTTTGAAAAAGAAGACTAGCGTATGTATAACATGGCCGGAAGCTGCACGTGAGCTTCTTGAGTGTGCTTCAACGAATATAGAAATAATATAATAGATAAATATATTGTCCATAGTTTAATACAAATATATTGCAGTGAATTATACCTATTTATTCTTCAATTTCCTTCTATTCCTTGATGAGCTGGAATCCAGATGACTGTGGCGTTTGTGTTGGTTGTGTTGGTTTGTAGTTCTTGGATGGTTGATATTTGTTATCTTGACCATATGATTTCGTCAGGGATTTTGTAACGCTCATGGAGTCGGTGTATATGACGATCTGGGCTTTGTTATTCTTTTTTTTTATTCTTGAAAATTTATATTTGTTGAAATTGCTCCTTAATAACAAAAAAAAAAAAAAAAAAAAATATATCTATTGAAACGATAATGCAGCGAGAACGACGAATGTAAAATATGGATACACGACACGTGGTGACACGTGTTCTATAGTTCGATCTGAAAGAAACTGAAAAATATATGAAATATATTATCCCATATCGTTGTCCTCCAACAATATCGCAGCAAAGCAACCTATGGCGAACGTTCGCTCTGCATACGAGGCGAGTCCGTCGTTGTTAAGGGATCCCGGTGATGAGAAGAGCAAGACAAATTGTCGGCGCACGATCTCGTCGGCCGAGCGATCGAGATCGTGATCGCGGCGGCGCCGGCTACGACGTTTGTAAATCAATTAAGCCGCGCGAGTCGATTACCACGCCGTTAATTAAGTACCACCGGCAAGCCTGTCGAACTGTCCTCTAATTTTTGTGCCTGCCTCTCCAACAGCCCCCATAATAAACATCGTAGCTCGCTAAATGCCGGCCATTCGTCTCGGCCGGAGATCACGAGCCGATGAATCTGCCTCGCGCGAAGAGACTTCAGAAAATTCTTTATTCAGTTCTTGCGAAAATGTCAAGCATCCTCGTCGCTGCTGGCAGTTATCGACGTCACGTCATTAATTCGTCGAGGGCCAACGAACGATGATAGCTTCGTTTGACGCGGCGGCGCGCGTGAGTTATGGAATCGCAACAGAAGCGGTGCTAAGCTTGACTTTTCGAATCGTTAATTTTGACGCTCAGTCCCCTCGTAACGAATAGCCATCGTATATCTTCGGAACGTACGGCGGGCTCGTTTACGGGCAGCCAAGTGACACCGTGAGTACCGTTAATCCTATTAAAGGAAGGACGACTAGCTCGGACACAGGCTCGGTAGTCGTCTGAAATCGATACCGGTATCGACGGGTAATCGTGCTTGGTCCTGAGAATGTCACTGTTGTGTTCTCCGGTTCTCACCTGTGCTCGCTGTCCACGATACTATTGGACACACTCTCTTCCTTCCAATGGGTACTTCAAACAAACAATTTCAACAGTGTCGATTGCAATTTGCAAAGCGTTTCATCGATCAGGATACGAGAAACCAAGCCTGAAACAGGCACAACTCCGCGGCTCATTCGTGAAGTTCGGACAATCGTTCTTTTTACTCCATGCGTGTACTCTGCACTCGGTCTGAAAACAATCGATCCCTTATTCTTCTCTCAATCGAAAGCGCCAAATAAGACAAAGAGAAGAAGAAGAGGAAGAAGAAGAAGACGACATGCCAGCTCTGCACATGCATACTGCTTCTTCGTTAAAAAATAATTACAGGTCTCGATTGATACCAAGATACCATTTTATTCCTGCGTGCTGTTCTTTCGTGCGCTCGCGAGCAATAATAAAGACAATGTCGTCGTTATTATTAGCCGACGGTGGTGCATGGTCGTACCGAGCAATCGTTAAATTGCAACGACAAAAGAATTTCACCTTTAATAACACACACGTGTGTCTCCCGCCTGTCCTCTCTCCACAGTGATATATACACGGTGTTTCGTAACTTGTGGGACCCATTTCGGGAGCTGATCGTACGCCTAAAAAAAAGTCATATAAATATATGTCCTATCTGTCTTCGTTTATGAGATATAATGAATTTTCTGTTTTAATTACTTTTACAAAATATGCTCGAAATGACCACCTTGCATTTGAAGACAAGCCTGCACGCGTCTTGTCAGTGATCTGGTTACTCTCTCTATCATTCCTGGTGTTCTCGAATTTGTCGAAAGCCTTGCTCCATTCTATTTCGTAGTATTTCAGCATTTTCAATCCATGTTGCGTATACAGTAGATTTTAAATGTCCCCACAAATGAAAATCTAATGGATTCAAATCCGGAGAACGAGCAGGCCATGCAATAGGACCTCCACGACCAATCCATTTATTTGCAAAGTGTCGATTTAAAAATTGCCTAGCCACTCGGCTAAAATGCGACGGAGCTCCATCACGCATAAACCGCATACGAAGTCTAACATCGACTGGAACTTCCTCTAATATTTCGTGTAAACGCGTGCTCAAAAAATCAACGTACTTTGCGCCTGTTAGTTTCCCATCAAGAAAAAAAAGTCCAATTTAAAATTTATCAATTATTCTTGCCCATACATTTAAAATAAAATGGTATTGATGTCTTGAAAACACAATAACACATGAGTTTTCTTCATCCCAATTACGATTATTATGAAAATTTCATATACCATCCCTGGTAAAACTAGCTTACTACAGTTTGCTCTGTTTATAAAATTCATTGTATCTCATAAACGAAGACAGATGGGACATATATTTATATCCTTTATATCCTTCTTTTCATTATTTTTAGGCGTAGATCAAATCAGCTCCCGAAGTGGGTCCCACAAGTTACGAAACACCCAGTATATATATATATTTTTCCTTCGTTCTCTCCCTGTCCGATCCTCGCGGATAGGCTGGGTAACGTTGCACGGTCCTAATAATCATCGTTGCAATTAAGTATTTCAGGTGAGCCGGCGGCGGACGTACGTGCTTTACCGCCGTTTCCAACGATATTTTTCTTCCGACGTTGCGCGGTGCACGACGCCGCGCGGCGGTCGTATATCAACCGGCTTATAGGCCGGTGTTGAAACACGTAATTAAGAACTCGCGCGAATATGGTGGCCTGCCAGTCGCGCGCTCTCTGCGCCGCCAACTTATTAGGGTGCTCCGAACCCATTGCCATTGTGCATCGTGCACGAGCTAGTACGTGCGCGTGATAATACAATGGCCACGCGTTCGCCGTAGTTCGTTATGCGGGTCAACAGCGTTAATAACGCTGCGACGGAAAAAAATTTGCGAACTGCTCCGATTAAGTGAATATACGCGCTTACGCGTTCCCTGCTACAACAAATGGAAATCATTCGGATAAAATTCGTCAATTTACCGATCAAATCTCCAAGTATTCGCTGTGCGCGTACGCGATGATACAGTGGCCACGCGTTCACCGTAATTTGTTATGCGTTAATAACGTTGCGACGGAAAAATTTGCAAACTGATTAAGTGAATATACTGTACGCGCTACGCGTTCTCTGCTACAACAAATGGAAATCATTCGGATAAAATTCGTCAATTTACCGATCAAATCTCCAAGTATTCGCTGTGCGCGTACGCGATGATACAATGGCCACGCGTTCACCGTAATTTGTTATGCGTTAATAACGTTGCGACGGAAAAATTTGCAAACTGATTAAGTGAATATACTGTACGCGCTACGCGTTCTCTGCTACAACAAATGGAAATCATTCGGATAAAATTCGTCAATTTACCGATCAAATCTTCAAGTATTCGCTGTGCGCGTACGCGATGATACAATGGCCACGCGTTCACCGTAATTTGTTATGCGTTAATAACGTTGCGACGGAAAAATTTGCAAACTGATTAAGTGAATATACTGTACGCGCTACGCGTTCTCTGCTACAACAAATGGAAATCATTCGGATAAAATTCGTCAATTTACCGATCAAACGTTTCAAAATACTGTCTGTGCGCGCGCGACGAACCCTTTGTCTATTTGACGATCGAGCGAGCGCATCGTGATGTTCGAGCGGACCGTTTCGAACGAATTCGTCGCGGCGTCATCGCGTTCGGGAAGAGCTCACGGAGCGGGGAACGATGTGAAACGCTCGCCTGCTATCGACAATGATGAATCGAATACACCCCGCGCGGGATGCACGCGCTTCTTGCGTGGGAGTGTGTTGCGTTAGAAAATGCCGCCTGTGCAACCTGGTTGCACCGCGTTACGGTTCATCTTTCATTCTCGTTTTTTTCTTTTTCCTTTTTCTTCTCCCCGCGTCATTGCGAGGATACACAAGTCATCGCAGCAACATCGTCAGGTGGAAAAGCTCCACGATCAACACGCGCGTTGAGTCCGAGGGGAACGCGCTCGTCTATCGATTAAATTCTCTGAAACGGAATGAGTAACAGCCGCAATAAATTACAGATGCCAGAGAGACGGAGAGGGAATTTACTCGGGAATGTTACGAACCACTAAATTATAACGTCGGCAACAATCGGCCGGGGGAAAACAGCTGCGCTGAACGCGGCCGCTATTAATTGCTGTTAATTTTTGTTCAATTGCGCGTTTATTTTCTAAAGGGGTAGAGTTTAATGAAAGTCAAAAGGTGTCGTGGTGAATGGGATAAATGGCCCCTCGTTACGGCGATTTTTCCACGGCCGATCGTTTCTTTAACGTCTTCAGCGCCGACTGTTTAATCGAATTTAAAAGGGCCTTACTCTCATTAGCAGCAACGCTGACGCAAGTGCCTTTCTGTCCAAGAAGGATGGATCTATCAATCTCTATTTCATTTCTTTCTTTTTCTTTTTTTTCTTTTTTTTTTTTTTTTGAAAATTCTTTCTCTGGAGTAATGTCACGCATACTTTTGCTAACGAACTGTGTCCAGTATTTAGCTGTGACTCGATGTACAAAATTCGTGATCTTACAACAGCTTCGATCTCGAGATGGGTGATCCGCGGGACGATTCTGGTTAAATAATTCACTCGATCACCTCGTTACATGGCGTTTTCGTTCTCCACTCGGCGAAGGAAGTGATGAAACGCCAGGATATAAAGCACACTGTTTCGCACAGATGGGATTCTTTCGCAAACTGCCCGAGCCACGATTTCCGCATCGCGGACTATCAATCATCGGCCATCGCGGATGCGATTCTCAACTACTGATTGGTCCGAATCATTCACGCGTCATTAGTGCACCGCGGCTGTTCCTTCTAATTAATTGTCGTACGTCAAGATACCATCGTGCACATTTTTACTCCCGTCAACCAGGTTCATTATACAGAGAACTCTTTTCCTCGTTACATGAATCGCCATGTTTCGAGTAGCCTCGGGTCGTATCCTATCTCTGTCGGGGGAAAGTATTGGAAAAGAAACGCAATTCCGGCGGAGATTCAGGTGTATGTTTGAATCTGTTAGACTGCATTTTTTTTATAGAAACAAGTCGAATAAAGTTGTTCGATTTCACGAGATGCAGTTGCCTTGGCCCCTATACCATTATTGGGAAAAATATTGAAAAATATTGAAAAATATGCGTAATTTTCACGAAGATTCGAGCGTATTTGAATCTGTTAGGCTGCATTTCGTGCGTTAAAATAAGTCGAACGAGGTTGTTCGATTTGACGAGATCTTCGATATGATTTGAAGTCGAGATCTGAAAACGCGACAGCGACAAAAAAACGACGCGGCTGGTTCCACGAAATCTAGACTAGTCAGGAGGAGAAAGAAACTTGAAATTCTACCGATCGCCCATTAATATCAATTGCTAGAAGTTCTTGGAAGCTACCTTATCTCCCACATAATTGCGCGCTCGTTTCATTCACCTTTATTAGTGGAGCGTTTCGCTCAATTTCGTCCAATCAGACGATACGGGTCCACGGGTCGATCGTTATCTCCGTTAATCCGTCGTCCGTGTTGAACCACACCTGGACGTATGCGGGCCCAGTTTCCATTCGGACGATCTCGAGAACGGATTAACTCGTCCGACATCAGGTAAACACATGCAGGTAGGCTTGCGAGACGTTTCCTCGCTCCGTCTTTCCCGAAGAAGATTCATATCGATCAAATCGTATCGCTTTGGACCAAGCGCCTCCTTCCTAATTGTCACGATGGAAGATCAGTCCACAGAGAATAACGTCGACGTGTTTTACCAGTGTGTCGCCAAACAATTGAGCAGCCGTGTGTCGCACGAAGATGGACGAGTGTTTTCGAAAAATATTCACGAGCGTTTCGATTCCCCCCCCCCCTCCTCCCTCCCCCCGATATTTCCCATGCTGGTGCCGAGCGAAACGCGAGAGCAAGGCTCGATGATGCTTGCGGACCGGTTTTGGTAAAAACCCACCACCCTCCCCACGTCGCCATCGGGGTGGAAACATCAAACCGGGGTGGGGGGGGAGGGTGCAAGGAGAAAAAGAAAAGGGGGAGATGCCTCGCGCAATATGCCTCGTGCCAATATTATCGGCCGCCTCCCTCTCACGGTGAACCTTAACGACCAGCCACCGACCATGCACCAGTCCCACGCTCGTGAGGTCACGTGCCACTTTCAGAGACCTGCATCGTGCACCAGCCCGTGTGATTTTACGAAAAACCGTTTCCACCGACTCTCCAGCATCCCTCCACCCCGCGCCGCCAGTCCACAGCTCGTCCCTTCTGCACGGCGAGATTTATTGCACCCCTATTTGCGACCGGTCGTAATACCGCTTTGTCCGACTGATGACATAATAGAACACTGCCGTTTAGATCTCCCGGTTGTCAGCCATTGTTGCCCGTTTGTTTCTACCTTGCTGGCGAAAACATTTTCGATCTGTGGCTCTTGGGAAACGTTGTCGATCGTTTGTTCGACACAAATGTGCTATCGCACATTCAATTTCTCTTGATTAGGGATCCTCGTCGAGACGATTTCTGACTTTTATACGAAGAATTGGAGACTTTCACGACGAGAGGAAGGGCCTTCATCTGTTTCGTGTAATTCGTGTATCATTGTGGAAATTTTTCAATCAGACGTTGCACAGCCACGCATCTTTCTATGACTCGAGATTAGTTTAGATCGCAGATAGAGCTAAGAACGTCCGGATGGAACGTACGTACGTTCTTTGAAACGGTCTTTGAAGCCGCCAGCGTCCTCCCGCCAGGCGGAGGGAAAAGTCTCGCGGTAACAGTTCGACATAACGCAGTCGCGCAGTAATTTATAGCCACTCCGACCCGTGCAAAAAAGATATGCAACAAAACGTTTATTAAGCAGCCCAGTGGGTGGCTACCGGGAAAGGTCCGTCGCATCAAAAGGAATTGAATGAAACGACCTCGCCAATATCGACTTCCGGCGTGTGATCGCGAGCCGTACGCGCGAGGCGTGCGTGCGAGCCTGCAAAGTGAATCGCAGTTAATCTATCAGCCACCCTGCAGTCCAGACTGCGAGGGAGAGCCAGGGCTGAGGCGCAGAACAACCAGCTTCCGATTGGTACGAGTGCCTCTCTCTCTCTCTCTCACACACACACACACACACACACACACAAAGTGTTCGATCAAAGAGAAACAGAGAGAAAGATTCGCGTAGATTCGTACGAGAGGCACGCTGTCATCTGATTCACCGGCGGATGTGCGTCATAGAGGATTTCTAGACGATTGAACTAAGTGCCTGTTCCACGAGACGCGCAGCCTCGCCCTTTTCCTACGAGAATTTATCCCGCGTCATTTGCCAGACATCGTTCCCGATTTTTATGCCATGGAAACGTGCGGCATGACGAGCGAATTGATTTCGTTTAAATTAGGGTGCAAACGGACGATCGAATTCAGAGAGACAGAGAGAGAGTGTGTGTGTGTGTGTGTTTAGATTTCTTTGGAATAGAAATTAAAATTGTTAGTCAAAATATGTTACTTACACCGCAGGACACCGATGGGATTGCGTAGTTCTGTAAATCTTGAAATGCCAACGCCACAACAGAGATGTACTTTGATCGATACTAAAGCAGATTTATGAGCCACGCTGATTTATTGTACCGATGCTGTATAACGACATCGAGCTCTGTCACGACCATCAAATCCGCCATTTCTCACGTTCGTACGTGATACTTTTGAAACTACCATCTCTAAGATGGAATTGGTGTACAGTTATGCGTAGTATAGTTATGCTGCAGCGATTATGCAAACTACCCTACGTTCGAGTTTCCACACTTGCTGACATTTCCAAATTAAGAAATTATTGTCCGAATGTTGTCTCTTTCCAAAATGTACTCTCAAGTCTCAGCCAGCTCCAGAATCGCGTCGTTTCATTGGGATAACCAAACGCCGGATATCAAGTGTCAAATTACCTCGAACGAGGAACGTAGGAACGTTCAATTAGACCATCTTTCTTTTTTCGATTCCTTTCGAACCATGAACGTTGGCCATTATCGTGGCCAACAGCCAACAGCCACCGAAATTAAAAGAACGTCCCCCAAGGGCCCGGTTTGGATTCGATTTCAGGGGCAGTTTGCAGAGAGGAGAGTGTGTCGCGCGGCATATGCGGCCCGCCAAGCTCATTGTGCGCCCGCCTTAAAAGCAATAATGAGCACGGAATCCCGTGTGCGGAGTCGCGTGTGGGAAAGGTATACACGGTGTTCCCGTGGGGCGTTGGTTTGACCGACTGTCAAACTTTATTAGCCAGAGGAATAGCTCGTGTTACGGGGGAGACCCACGGCGCATCGTGCCCGTCATCTCCGTCTCTTCCTCAAATAGCTCACGGCTGATGATCCGAGGGATCTCGCCGCGCTGTTTCCTACAGGAGGGCGAACCTGTTCCCTGTCCCCCCCTCGCGCCGATGAATCGAAATTTCATGGCGAGGCTGGCGGTCCTTCTGTGTACACGACGAACCGCCAGGGTTATAATTCATATGACGCGAACGCTGCGAACGCGCCGACAGAAGTCAAGGAAACTGGTTCCGAAAGTAGTCTGTTTATTGCAACGTGGTAGCTTTGATACAGTTTGCAGTGGTCGGGGAGAGAATCTTTATGCAGTTGCCAAAAAAGAAAAAAGGGGGGAGACTTTCTGAGAAAATTAGTGGCGTAGACCCTTTTTAACTCAGTCGAGACGAAGAATTGTTTTAACCCACTTGCGCTGGCAACTGATTGCGGACCATAACGAGTGACCAACAATTTGACGCTTTCTTTTTGAACACGTCGAGTATGACTGGAATTATTGAGAAGTAATGAATTTATTATTTGCTTTGCCTATTTTGTTTCACTTAACTATACTTAAAATTGAGGAATTGCAAATTTTGGGAGAAACAATTCTCGACGTATATGGCACGTCATTCCAGCGCAAGAGGTTAAAGAGCGGCACCATTCCTAAGAGCGGCAAATTTCTTTTAAGGTTTACTTTATTTCTTATCTTTACGGCTACTTTTTCATTAATATATATAGCTAATATAGCTATAATAGTTAATATAGATATATAGCTATAATAGCTAATGTAGGCATATAGCTATAACAGTTAATATAGGTAATATAGCTATAATAGGTAATATAGGTAATATAACTATAATAGTTAATATAGGTAATATAGCTATAATAGGTAATATAGGTAATATAACTATAATAGTTAATATAGATATATAGCTATAATAGTTAATATAGCTAATATAGTTATAATAGTTAATATAGCTAATATAGCTAATAGTTAATATAGTTATAATAGTTAATATAGCTAATATAGCTAATAGTTAATATAGGTAATATAGCTATAATAGTTAATATTGATAATATAGCTATAATAGTTAATATAGGTAATATAGCTATAACAGTTAATATAGGTAATATAGCTATAATAGTTAATATAGCTAATATAACTGTAATAGCTAATATAGCTATAATAGTTAATATAACTAATATAACTATAATACAGCTAATATAGTTAATATAGCTAATATAACTATAATAGTTAATATAGCTAATATAGCTATATACATATATAACTATATAGCTAATAACTCAAGTTCAAGATCAATCCGTCTCGAATGGATTAAAGTAGTAGACGAGCACAGTGTGTCGGCTATATTCGCTAAAATCTTGCACTATCATAAAAAATGGCTGTATGCACGCGCAGCAGGGTCGCGTGTCTCTCGACAGCGGATGTACGGCTCGTTTCCGTGATTCTTCTCCAAGCCACGTTCCGGTGCGATAAATGCAAACGCAGTGCCAACGAAAATATCTTTCGCAGAGGGATCTCTTCCACTTCTCCCGTTCTCATTTGCCCCGATTCTTTCCGAGCTGCATTCACCCGCGATGCGCGCGGTCAGAATTGAATTACTGCGAATCCAGCCACTTTGCGCCACGTGCCGACACGCGCGTGATTCCTGCTGAACCCCTACGGCCTATCGGCAAACAATAGGACCAAGATAAGGAACACCCGTTCCAGCCGAATCGAGGAACCGTGAACCAACGAGAGGAAACGAGAAGCGTGCATGCTCTTCATTATCTACGCTTCTGCAGCGTAGATTGTTTGTTCTGATCTGAGAGAAGCACATTTATTCGTCAATTTTGTGCAACATCTTTGCCGTAAAAAATTCCGGCAACTTTGCACCACAGATTTCTGGTGGCGCATAGAGCAAGTTATTTAGAGTAAGAGCACGTATTTACAGTATTGTTATAATTTATTAAACTGAGTTACTTTGTCTTACACGGTATACTAAATCCGGTATAATAAAATTATTATTTATTAAATTATTTATTAAACTAAGTTACTTAGCAAGTTATTTAGAGTAAAAGCACGTGTTACAGTAATGTTATATTTATTAAACTAAGTTATTTTGTCTCATACAGTATACTAAATCCGGTATACCAAAATTACTATTTATTAAATTGAATATATTATTTACTAAATTATTTATTAAACTAAGTTACTTAGCAAGTTATTTAGAATAAAAGCACGTATCACAGTATTGTTATTATTTGTTAAACTAAGTTACTTCGTCTCATACAGTATACTAAATCCGGTATACCAAAATTACTATTTATTAAATTAAATATATTATTTACTAAATTATTTATTAAACTAAATTACTTAGCAAGTTATTTAGAGTAAAAGCACGTACTTACAGCATTGTTATTATTTATTAAACTAAGTTATTTTGTCTTATACAATATACTAAATCCGGCATACTAAAATTACTACTTATCAAATTAAATATATTATTGATTAAATTATTTATTCAACTAAGTTACTTTGTCTTATAAAGTATACTAAAATTAATAAGATTAACTTTACCTGCCGTAACAATGCTCGGAGATTACGTTTTCAAGAGAACAACTCTTCATTATCACATTTTTTTTTTTTGAACCCCAATTACCCGACCCTACCCCCACCCCCCTCCTCGTCCCTTCCCCCTCGAAACAAGAAACCATCGAAAATCGTTCACACGCAAGAATCAGGAGCTGCTCTCTGCTCTCTGCTCTCTGCACGGTCACCAGGCAACGGATAGCCGTCGTCGCAATTACATAATTCGATGCACCCCTGCAGCATCGAGGACCTGTGGCACACGCAGCCCCACGTATGCACGCGTACCCATGGGAACCGGTAATGAGATGGTGGTCACGGTTTCCCAGCCTGCGAAGGTGGAACGGGCGGGGATGCGCTCGATGAGACGCTGCCGGTGGGTGATTGCTCTTTAGCATGGGGATGATACGGGGCCCACCGGACCCCCCATCGCCTTTGTCAACAACGGCAATATGCTACGCGTTCGACGGACAGGCGATTTATGCGAACCTGGGCCTGTGGGAACCAAAGTGTCCCAATGGGCACGACGCACACGGCTCGAGTTGACACGTGTTTTATTTATTAAGTGTTTCTTTATTAAGAGAAGGGGAAAGCGGATGAAAAGTGACTGAAATTTATAGTTGATGGCACTACCTACCGGTAGTTAAAGCACGAAATTTCCACCAGAGACACTGAAGCCAAAGAATAGAGAATCTTTGTAATACAATGGAATGTACAAATTTTCTTAATTTTCTGAATCTTAAAAATATGTTGCCTCGCGTCTACGAAGTATCTGGCAAAAATTATAAATTGGTCGTTTTGACCATTTTGCCAATAAAGTTAGTGAGATGTTCTTCCTCGGGTTTTTCTATGCGATACGGTGATACGGGAAGAGGCAAGAAGGGAGCAAAGAACGGACAAGAGGATGAGAGAGAGAGAGAGAGAGAGAGAGAGAGAAAGAGATAGACGAGGCGGACACTAAATAATCGAAGTGCCCCGCGGTGCTCTTATTATGACTTCTCGAAAAGCGGTTCTGCCAGAAGAGAATTCAACGAACATAAATTAATTCAGCTCGTTAGCGGCTGTCCGGCAGTGCTGCCGGTTTCTATGTGCGCGTTACCACTGTGTCGATGATCGACCTCTAACGAAACGAACCAGGCTCTCCCGATGGCTGCGCGTAAAGCCTCGTCTACGCTCGCCACGAAACTTCCCCCGGATTAATCTCGATTTTATCGTCAGCGGCGCGGATTCGACGCGATTTACATACTACAATATAAAACGATTTACGACGCTACTGTGCTATCTTCTCAAATTAGATACCTACCTGTATCGGACGCTTGCTAATGTCGACCATTAATTACATTTTTACCTACCGGTTCAGCAATTGATCAAACGCGAGGTGGAATAACACCGCGCTGCGTTTATAACGCAAAATATTTAATTGCAAAAGAGATCGTTCGAGGGAACAGTTGATTATCAATCGTATGCAAATCCGAACACGAGTTGGTAGGTGTAGACGAGGTTTTATGCAAGAGAGTGAACGCGTTGGCCGAGGCGCCGCAGGACACGTTGGAAAAGGGCCGGCAACAAACTGGGTCACATTATCGGGTTAATTAGCCTGGATCGCCGTGTATGTGTGCATACGTGCGCGCGTGTAGTACGATCGATCTCGGAACGATCGCCGTGCAGCACGTATATATCGGCTACGCGATCGGCAAGTCCGGCAGACAGCGTCGATCGGAGAGCAAGCAGAATGCGACCGTGGTGCTTGTGTGTCGATCAAGCCCGGTTAATTAGAAAACCTGAATCGTGAAAAATTGGTACATTGTTGCATAGCGGGCCGCGATCGCGCAAAAATTATTACCAAATGTCAGGCAACGTTGCTGTAATAGGTGAAACGAGATTTCCCGACATTTTCCCTCCGCTCTCTCGTGTGTGTGTTTCTTCTGAATTGCCACCTACGCGCGATTTTACAAAAGAGCGAAACAACGCTGGTCTCGCCAGTTTCTGATTGTCAAAAGTGCCAGAAACTTGTCTCAATCGGAAGCTCCAATTCACCTGGAAATTTCCAAAAAGAATAAAGTGACGGATCGCCGTGGGTCTTGGTTATTTTCAATTGGACGAAGCAGCGCGCGACAGTGCGAGCGGTTCGGCACGATTGTACGCCCACAGGAACTGGGTCATATCTCGGGATTAATTAAAGCTGGTTACGCGAACGATCTCACAACGACCGGCTAATGGTGTATCGATATTCGATCGGGAAATCTCGCGGCGATACCATTTAAACGGCGCGACGCGTTGCGAGACGGCCAAGTGGCGCTAGTGTCACCGGTATTATATCGTCCAGACGCTAATGAAGCCGTATTAATTAAAAACGCCGGTCGACGTACGTGTTCGACGGTCGGACGTTGTTAAACGACGTCTTAATGGCCGACACCGTGGCCGTGTTGTTCCTCCTTCGTTCGACGATCCCTCGTGATAAGATAACCGAACTGGGAACGGTTTTCCGTTTTTCTTTTCTTTTCTCTTTTTTTCGCGTGGAGGATCAATCGTTGCCATTCGATCCTTTTCTCGAGTAGGGAGCGAGAGACCGTTACGGCGCTCGATAATTTATAGTAACGATCTCCGCGGATCTTTACGATGTCGTAAATCAAATTAGGCTATTTACGAGAAAACTCGAGCGTCACGCTTGTTGCACGTGGAAAAATGAGATTTGCGACACCGCGGGGGGAAATTTATCGCGTTTCTTTCGAGTAATTGCCGAGGTCGTTATCCTCGTTGTTGAGAAGTTCAGTTGTATAATGATGTGAGCGTCGCCATCTGTTAATATACAGCGGAATAAGCGTTTGTGGATATCGTGATCGATGATCGCGGGCGATGATCTTTTGTTTTAACAGATGAATAACATATGTGTAACATGGACGCTCCACGCGTTTTCTTAAGTGTGCTACGACGAATATATGAATAATATAATTGCAAATATATTGTCTATAATTTAACGTAAATATATTTTGTGAATAATACTTGTTTATTCTTCACTCGTGAAATTATTTGAAATTATATTCCACGAAATTGTGCCAGCTGTTCGGGAACGATCGTACGCGTAACCGCGAGTCTTTCGACTCGGAGTAAAGTAGATCTCGCAATGTCGTTCGAATATCGCGAGCAGGAGGAGCTCTGCTCGCTGTTCCTGACGTTTCCGCAGATAATTTGCGTTCCGCTCGGTCCTCGTTTGTCCTGTCACGTGTCCTGACGCGGAGTCAACTGTCATCCGCAGCACGCGATGGCCACGTGTCCATTGTCGCGACACACGCGAGGCCGGCCATACCCTTTTTCGCGACTATTGTCTGCAAATCAGCGCCGATTGGTCGTCACCAGGCCGACGAGAGCTCCTCGATTGTCTCTCTGGCCGCTTCTCTGAATTCTTGTTAGCCGGTGCAACTGTAGGTGTTGCTCAAAAGAGAGCAGAGAGCTGCGTTGGCCCGAACTAAAAACTTGGAACTAGAGCGAGCAAAATCAAAAAAAAAAAAAAAAACAGAAAAAATGAGAGAAAAGAACGATAGTTGCTCGAAGATGTGTTCAACGAAGAGTATAGATTGAACCTAATTGAATAATTCGAACCGAGTCCTTGCGAAACAGAGGATTTACTTGCGGCAATACATTGAAAAGCCTGTTTAATAATATATTACGAGGGTCGTTAACCCACATTCAATTATCTCAAGACAATATCCTCGCGTTCTCGCGTTCGTCTCGGTCGATTGCGAAACTAACCTTAAAACACGTGCTAAACACACGTTCTGTCGTACCCGTAACCGAGTCACTCGTAATTATATTGTTCTGAATTCAATAAAATGCGCGTTATTCATTGCGGCGTAGCGCGTCGTAATAAAATGTAATGACACGGTACCGCGCGAAAGATTCGTATCTGTCTGGAGTTTCGCGTACCTGCCGTGCAAATTGCAACTCCGAAGCGGGAAAATTTACATCGTGCTTCGTTACACGGAGAGAGAAAAATTCCAGCCAACGATGGGCGTGTGATCGCAGAGTGATCTCCAGAAAGTATCACGAAAAGCGCGATGAAAATGAGACGAGAAACTTCCCGGAGAAACGAGGGGTGAAGCAGGGTAGCATATGTTTGCCGGTCCATGGGGGAGCGAGCAACCTGTGGGAAACACAGACACCAGACAATCTCGCCTAGATTCCTGCCACGTACACATTGTGGGAAAGGTCATCGTCGATTTTCGCGATGTCTCGCCATCGAACAATAAACGCCACGGAAACTTGTAACATCCCCCCGAAGCTGGATAGATCCGTGAACGTTTCCAAGATCGACGACTCCCACGACGATCGATTCGACCACCTGCCTTGGCTCACGTGTCGAGAGTCCTCGAGGCGTGAAAAGAAACGACTCCGCGATTATGCTCGCGTTTGCGTAAACGATAGGTAAGAAGGCAAGGGGGGAGGTGGAAGAAAAATGAGGAGAAACGGAGTGGCTCCTCGTGATGGATATCACTGCGAAGAGAGACTCATAACGCGTTACCGTGTTCGTAGCGTCATGATGAATCGCACCCACTCGTTTGATACTCGAGCTGCCCACCTCTGTCCACAACTTTTGCCACACAGCTGCCCATTTATGGCCAAGCTTACGATTTTCTTCTTCAGTTTTCGCCGCGACACGCGTCGAAATCGCTTCGCAAAGTTGGGATTTTTTAAAAGGTTTTATATTTGATCAGTTAGTTGGTGAAACTCGCTGAAAATAGGATCCTGCGCTAGGATTATTAATGATACGATTTGTTTCTTTTTTCTTTTTTCTTTTTTTTCCTTTTTTCGTCGTTGTCGTCCGTTTGGACGTTGGGAAGGATCCAGCTCCGGGACCGTTGAATTATACGTCGCATCGTCCAGACGCACAAATCTCGGTCTGTTGGAGAGCGGAAGGTTTCCGAGCTGGCCGAGTAATTTTAACCAACTAACCGGTAATTACCGCGGAATTAATCATTTCTGTGCCTCGTTACACGAGTCACTCGACGACGCCGCGTAAATCAAGCCTTCCTGCCTTGTATTTCTTCCCTCGAGTGCGCTCTCGCCTTCTCTCCAAAGAGACGTAGAAACAAGCGTAGCCCCTCCCCCTCCTCTCTCGTCCTTCAATTTCCCATTTTCGAAATAGTTTCTGTACCACGAGATTCCAAGGAATCGTACAGTCAACGAAACAAATTCAACAAATTCGAGCGTCTGTCGATCGAATATCCAAACGGGTAATATCCCGTGATCATCGACAGCCGCACGATAATCGCGCGGTAACGGTACTCTACCGAGTCGAGGAAAGAAATTCTAAATCACCAAGATCCTTTTAGTAAATCAACCGAACTCCGTAAAGCACCGACGTGCATGGATCGGTAAGAGTAAGATTTACCAGCGAACCCCGCAATCAAACGCTGACAAATATCGGCCATTGGAGAACAACTTCGCCTTCGTCAGTTGCCGGAGAATCGAGCAGACGGAAGCTTTTCAATCTCTCCCCGGCGTTTCACGGCTCGACGTACATACGAGCTGATAAATCAGCATAAACTCACTTTCCACACACTCGGTGTCAAGCGTCGTCTCGACGCGTTCCTCGACATCGAGCGTCGTGCCCGAGCGACGTTTATCGATAACAGACACGGATCGAGAGGCTGTCAGCCCCTCACAATGGGTTCACCGCGATATATATATATATATGTGTGTGTGTGTGTGTGTGTGTGTGTACGAACGTCGTTGCCCGGTATATTATTGTCTATATTGCTGTTCGCGGGCAATAGTAAATTATCAGTTCCGCGGTCGGATCGATGGTCAACGTGGCGCCAACGACAAAGGCCCACACGCGGCCGCGTAAACGCACAGGCGCCATTTCCGTGCCCTCGTCGGCTCTTTCAGCCGATGCGATAACTCGCAAAATACTGCCTTTTATCCCGGCAATGTAGCACTCGATGCGGCCGACCGGTAGAAAGTGAAATCGAGAATTCTTCGCGTAACTTTGGTTGTTTAGCATCGAACGGCTGAAGGAAATTTCTTTTATTAACCAATCGCGCTGGCAGCTGATTGCGGACCATAACGAGTGAATTACCGCGTACGCAGTAATCTCGTGAGCTTTCTTCTCGAACTCGTCGGTGCGATATCGCTGGATCGAAACTATTTAGAAGTAACAAATTTATTATTTGCTTCGCCAGTTCCGTTTTACTCAAATGTACTTAGAACTGAGAGAATATTATTAAAATAATATTAATTTTGGAGCAAACATTTCTCGACGTGGCGCGAGAGGTTAATGGCGAAGTGTGTTTAAAGTGTTTCAACGAAAAAAGGAAGCTTGGCTTTTTAGTAGAAGATATCACGCAGCAGATAACAAAATTAAAAGCCGAGCAAACCGTGGCTGCAACTCGGCGTCGCAAAGAGTCCAACAAATCGAACCACCGATAGTAAATCGAGATCGAGCAGACTTACGACACGTGTCATAGCTCGAGCAGAGATCGTTCCGTCTAACGTCAGTGAATCACGGTCGACCTGTCACGGGACAGGAAGCACGCGAATGAAGAAAGAACAGGAGAAACTGTACGACGTAGCCGTGCATACTAGCATCAGAGTTGGAGTTTATAGCGTGGGGGATCGATAATCGATGGCCACGCGACGGTTTTCGTCTTCACACAGCTTTCGCCATCGATAACTCCCGGTTTCCCGTTTCTTGCGCATCGGACAAAAGACGAGAAAGAGGACGTGAAAACGCCTCGAACGAGAAAGAAGAAGAAGAAGAAGAGGAGGAGGAGGATTTACAGGGTTCAGGGTCTTCCATCGACCGCCAGACTCCGCTCTTCTGACTGTAATATCTCGCTATAGCCATCCAGATACTATCTCGACAAATAGCAATGCCTACCGATCGTCTACCGTCCCTCTCACGTATACACACCTATGTACCTCGGACTTCGTGGAGATTTCGCATGCCGTTTCTTGGCAGTCACGTGTGTGCTGGCTGCCTTATTCCTCTTTCATCGACGTCTCGTGGACGATACGCGCGCGTTCCTCGTTCCACGGCTTACTCGTTGAAACCTGCCCGCGCTCGATTGGTTTATTACACTCGCCTTCTTGCCATGGAGTTTATTCGTCGTACAGAAGAAATTTGAAAAACTTGTGAGTTCGTTTTCTTACAGCTCGAGTCCAATGAAACGGGCTGTTCTCGAGGATTTTGCAAATGCCCAAATATTGTCCTCGACGAACTTTCTTTTTCGTACCGTCCAATTTATTTGCGAGATCATCGTCGCTTCAAACGAAATGATTATTCATATAATGGTATGTAGCAAATTTTGTTGATCGTATCTTTCTCAAACGTGTGACATCGTTTTCGATTTGAAGCGATCGTCAACGTGCGTTGCAGGTTTTCTAGAACAAGTATAACGATGCTTGAATAGTTGCCATTTCTGGAACAATGATATCCACCCAAAGTTTTTTTAAACGAAATCAGAGAAGCAATAAGTAGTCTAACCTGTCTGAATCATCGAGTGTCAATTGACTCATTTAGAACTGTCTCTAGAAATTTTCATCTTCTTTCACTCCAAGCATCTGTTATTTACATCGTACAACACCAAATGTACACGCTTGTTTATAATTACATATCAGCAAATTATAAAAAGAGCAAGTCTCCCGAAAGAGCTGTTGGCTAGATTTAAGCACAATGTCCCCTCAGAAGTGACAGTCGAGCGCAGAGGGTTGATATTACTCGTTCGTACTTTGAACCGTTTCAACCGGCGCTCGATCGACAGATGAAAATCGGCAGAGATCGGCGGTAGAATCGGAGCGTTCCTCGGCGAATATTAGAAAGTTATTGTGTCCTTATCTCTGACGATCGGCCGTGTTAGGCTGGCACGCGTGTCTGTGTGTCGGGCTGCACGGACGCGTATCCAGATCGGCGGTAGACCGTGGTCGTGGCTGGTT
Organism: Tetragonisca angustula; assembly: GCA_036937485.2. Classification (NCBI taxonomy): domain Eukaryota; kingdom Metazoa; phylum Arthropoda; class Insecta; order Hymenoptera; family Apidae; genus Tetragonisca; species Tetragonisca angustula. The sequence continues at coordinate 13,361 of JAWNGG020000273.1, read as the reverse complement.
GATCGTTGGAGTTGAACGGTGCCGCGGCGGCACCGCAGCGCGCGCCACAGAGCTATCGACATTCCCGATTGGACAAAAATCGCCGGGTGCCGGGCCCCGTGACTCAGAACTGGAAGCACTTTACCAGACGGAGAGCCCGGCGTCACGTTTCGCGAATAAGGAGCAATAAATTACGCGGTATCGGTAATCGGCGGCCCGCACAAAACCCCATACGCGGCCTGCTTCTCTCTCTCCCCCCCCCTCTACCCCCTTACTCGAGAAGTACTCGGTGTTCCCCGCGCAGCCACTGTGATTTTCTTCCCGTTTCGTGTCCACGTGTGCCGTGAGCCGCGCGCTCTTTCTGCCTGGCCGTGATTTCGCGCCAATCAGCCTCTCAAACACTCCGCCGCTCCGTCGAAATAAATCCCACCGTAACGTTTCCCCGTAAGCACGCGGAAACGTAGCCGGTTTTACCCGCTAAATGAAACGTTCCTCTGACGGATGAATTACAATACGGTCAATGATTTACGCTAGGTGGATTTACACCCCGTGATCGACGACGTCTTGGCGTTCGTTCGCCAGAAATTGAGCAATTAAAGGCCCCAGGAATTTTCTAGAATTATTGACACTACTGGCAAGCAAGTATCCTGGTTTCAGTGAATTCGAAACGATATCCGAAAACGAGTCGCGCGTTTCGTCGTGTAACGTTCCAATCTTCTGCAACGGTCGTCCGCAGTGCGGGGCGCATCGTTAATTTCTAGCCGATCCAGCGGTTCGGTATAAATAGAAGCATAGCCGCGGCGAGTTGTACGCCCCGAGAGTCGGGCGAGGAAAAAATGGCGATAAAAATGCTCGGGTACACGGTTCGAAAGGTGATACAGTGTCGGGTGTTGATCTAATTAAAATTACAGGCAGCCCATTAGCTCCGCGAGTCCTCGGGGCAGCTCACTCGATACCGGTAACAACGCAGAGCAGAGAGAAACGCTCCACGGCTGGGAGAACAGTCGGCCGCGAGAGTCGCCGGCTTTAACTTATGGTGGCGTGCAACGGAGAAACGGCTGGCAACCGGAGAGCCCCGCCGGTGGCTAACGAAGCGGATTTAGTAATTGTTTTGTTGCGTATCGCCCGCAGTGCGGAGCCCTGCTCGACGCGCCATTACTGGTTCTACATTGTAAAACACTTCTCATTGATAGCACGAGCCTCTTTGAACTTGCTTCGACTGCCTGCCTGTCCGATGACGCTCTGCGCCACGATGTACGCACTCTTGTACACGTGTGTACACCGATACCGCGTACATTTCCGCGTTCGATCGACATTCGATTCCGTCGATATTCTAATGGACCTTGTAGATTGACGCGTCGATTATAATGCTGGCTGCTTGCCAGCGTTCAGCTTTGGTCTTTGCTCGTTCAACGAGAGTAAAGTCCCGTTTTAATCCTTTTCTTTTTTTTTTCTTTTTGCACGAGCAGAGAATTTTTAATTGGGAAAAAGCGTATCGTCGTCGATCGTCTCAATTGATAATATCGTACGATTCTGACAATGTTCCAACGAATCTTGTAGATCGACGCTTCGATTTTAATGGTGGCCAATTACAAGAGGGTTGTTTGTGATTTTTATTCAATGTTACTTTTATGAGAGTAAAGTCTCGTTTTAATATTTTCGTGCAAGATGAAGGGAGCATGTCGTTCAACGTGAGAATGTCATCGATCGAGATCTCGATTGACAATATCGTACGATTTTGACGATGATCCAACGAACCTTGTAGATCGACGCTTCGATTTTAATGGTGGCCAATTACAAGAGGGTTGTTTGTGACTTTTATTCAATGTTACTTTTATGAGAGTAAAGTCTCGTTTTAATATTTTCGTGCAAGATGAAGGGAGCATGTCGTTCAACGTGAGAATGTCATCGATCGAGATCTCGATTGACAATATCGTACGATTTTGACGATGATCCAACGAACCTTGTAGATCGACGCTTCGATTTTAATGGTGGCCAATTACAAGAGGGTTGTTTGTGACTTTTATTCAATGTTACTTTTATGAGAGTAAAGTCTCGTTTTAATATTTTCGTGCAAGATGAAGGGAGCATGTCGTTCAACGTGAGAATGTCATCGATCGAGATCTCGATTGACAATATCGTACGATTTTGACGATGATCCAACGAACCTTGTAGATCGACGCTTCGATTTTAATGGTGGCTAGTTACAAGAGAGTTGTTATGAGTCGCGTTTTAACATTTTTATAGGAGTGGAGAATTTTTAATTGAAAGTAGCATATCGTTCAGCATAAGAATGTCATCTATCGAGATCTGAATTGACAATACGATTCCATCGATATTCTGGACCTTGTAGATTTTAATGATGGCTGGTTACAAGAGGGTTGTTGCTTCAACTTTGACGTTTGTTCGTCCAATGAATTGTTTTCACGAGAGCAAGTCCTATTTTAATGTTTTTTCGTTCGATGAATTGTTTTTACGAGAGTAAAGTCCTATTTGAATATTCTCGTACGAGTAGAGTATCTTTAGAAAAAAAAAGAAGCATAAGAATTTCACCGATCATTACCTAAATTGACAATATCATTAATTGACAACGTCTCCGCTCTTACATTATCGCACGTATCGATCTATTGGCTAGATATCGATCTGTTGGTATCGAGGCCACGAACACTATTCAACCTGGTTCGTGATACCGTGTTTTTCCATCGTGAATTGTGGCGCGTGCAGATACTCTCTTCAAGTTCGTTCTCCGCCGTGCTCCGTTCGACATTTATACGCGCCATAGTATTTAATATGGGTACCTGTACGACTGTGAGGCTCCTCCGGTTCGCGAAACCAGTCGATCTTTGGATTTATCGCGCTATTAATTGAACCGCTCTATCCGCTCTAAACCGTTCACCGCCGACGTTAAGTGTTTCGCTGAACGATCGAACATTAAGATCGCCGGTCTATCGATACCGTTCGACTTGCCAATCATTCATTATTCCAAAAGGGGTTTTCAGAAACTCGTACGTGATTCGCAACGCGGCGAAAAACCCAGCGATATAATTATGCCCGCTGTCTGCAAGAACTTAATAATAAAAGGCTATAAATATGTCATAAATCATAAATGGTGAAGCAATCGGTGCAAACCATGGTCTTCGAAGGCAAGATCAGGCAAATAAATATATTGTATTGGCAATTCGTGCTAATACATAATACTATCGTTCTAGAACTGGTCGTAGAAATTTATACTGAAATAATTTGTCTAGCCCTTTTACTAAAGACACTTTACGGAATCTCTCCTCAGTTCCAATTGCAAAAGAACATTTTCAAGTTTCTACTTGTGGAGGAACATCTCACCAATAGACTGATTTGACGGATTCTTTCGAAATCTTTGCTCATCTCTCAAAAATTTGAAATCGAAAAGAATACCTGAATCCTCTGCTTTTTTGTGAGGAAAGATCGCAGTTCATCATTCAGGCCAAGACGACGTTTACTGCGAATGGCAAATGCGCGTATGTAAATCAGCGACTTAATAATCGATGGCTCGATACGATCTGAATTTCATTCCATCCATTCGCGTTTTAATCGCCGACGTTTTATGCAGCCGATAATTTCCCGCCCAAGATCATTTTCACCGCGGAGGCTAATAATCGCACGGCGGTGCCAGCCACGAGGAAATCGAAAAACCAAATCGATTTAGCCGGACCAATCCGCGACCGTGTCCGATCGATCTCGCCAGCGAGATTGATTTCAATTCTAACACCGTGGAAGTAATAAGCCTCCGACTCATTGGTCGGTAATTAAATACAAACGCCTGGCGTATCCGAGGAAATGATAGCTGGACCGGTAACGTACGATGATCATCGATAAGAATCGGCCAGAGACCGACTCGTTTCCCCCTCCCCCTCATCTCGAGTGAAACGCCCGCATCACTACGAATAATTAACTCGCGCGATAATTGCAAGTTTTCAATGGAATTCTTCGAACGGAGAGCTGAAGTCGAAGTAACGGCGTTGGGAATGAACTCGGCCAGTTGTCGCGACACCTTCAATTTAACCGGTCAACAACAGGGAAAAATAATATATATCGATTTTGCGTAGCACGTCGTCGGTACGAGTAATGGCGTTGTTGATACGTTAAGTAGCGTTTAAGAGAGACGATTATTAACAGGCGTGGCCCCGAGATAATCGTTCGTGGCTGAGGCGAGACTAAACGGGAGAAATGGTCGTTTTCAAATAAGTTGATTGAATGTAAATCGGAAATTAGACGAGGCGAGAGGGGACAGATGCTTGGGAGGGGAGGTAGCACCTACGAGCTCGGTGATTATTATAATTATAATACAAGGATATTTTCCAGTCGTGACTATTACCAGATTAAAAAAGAAAAACGAAAAGAAATGAAAGAAATGTATTTTAATAAGATAGATACAAGAGAGAGAGAGAGAGAGAGAGAGAAAGAGAGTGTGTGAGAGAGAGTTTATTATCATTTTACGATCGACGCGTTAATCCGTTCGCGTAGCGAGGCGCGAATATTTCACGGATAAAAATGGAAAACGCGATACTCGTTGCCCCGGTGTCTCGTAAATCGTTCAAACGTGCAACTCGCGCGTCAGAAAGTTTCGCAATAAACGCACGCGGTTTAGAAAGCGATTCATTGTACCCGATGCGTAACCACTTGACATTCAATTAGAAGTATTCTCCGACGCCGGCCACTCTGAACAAGACGTCAATTTTCTTTTTCCTTTCGTCGATGGAATAATAATCTCGTACGACGTACGACGAACGAACACGTGGAACTTCGGAGCGATTAACATGTCCCGAGTTACATTCACAGGAGCGGCGGACTTCTTTCTTTTTCTCTCTCTCTCTCGGTGGCGCCCGAGACCAGCCACGTAATTGGAATGTAATCGATGTAATTACCGAACGCGAGCGATCGATCGACACCTATCCCGAGCGAGGGGGCCGGAGGAAACGCGTGTCAAGCGGCCTGCTGCCTCATGATTTATCGATCGATCGATAGTCGCGCCAGGGAAGGATGCGTTTTCACGCTCCACCGTGCAGTTGGATCTGCGACCGCGATTGGAAACGAAACAAATTGCGTTTTCCTTTCTCTCGCAAAATGAAAATTCCGAAATTTCTGGACATCTGGTGTCTTCGATTCTTCGATCTGGGATTTTCAAAATGTCAGATTGAAATGCAAAGTGTACCGTACAGAAATTACCGCAGGATCAAATTCTCTTCTCCGCCTCTGTCCAAAGTTCTATCGGTTTAAAATTCATTTCCATGAATCGAACACACCTGCGTATCGATCAGACCACGCGTCAGCTTAATCGATCGCGTCGGATAGGCGCGATCTAATCCACTTAAGGCCGATTCGCCGGCAATCTGGCGGATCGTAACGAGGAAACAAGTGACAACAAACTAGCCGATCGTCCTCGTTATCGTCGGCGTGGCCGGTCGTCCTCGGCGATCAGCAGCTCGCGCGCCTATATTTACCACCGTACCGGAATATCCGAGGAATCTAATAAATTCCATCCTACACGCGGAAAAGGGAATTCTGCCTCGGTATAGTACCGAAGAAAAGCAGTGTTCAAAGCAGAGACTGAAAACCGAGATATTGCGAGGTATTTTATACCGGTATTTGCTCCAATATTATCGTAATACAACCGCTATTTGGGAAATCGGAAATTCATACGTATTTTATTGGTATTTGATGTTCACAATGATAAAAATACCGAAATATATACCGGTACGGTATCACACATTTTTCATTTTCTACGTACAGTGACTCTTATTAATATTCGGACATCATGCTATTTAAAATATCGTTGTGGATTTCGATTGTTCATAATAGTAAATTTAGATTAATTTTTTAATAATATAATAGAACATTCGTTATAGTTTGTAGTAACATAAATTTTATTTATTTATTGCACATACTTTTCTTAATACCAAACAATAAACTAAACTATGTGGAAATGTAGCGTGTCAAAAATATTCGGACATTTGAAGAACTACGATATTTGACCCTGAAAATTGTTAACATAAACAATAATTAATATTTTGTTAGGTAGCCCTTAACTTCAATAATATGTCGCAGATGCTTAGGCATATTTTCAGTAATTTTTTTTAAGTAATTTAGCGGAATATTCTTCCATTCTACGATTAATCGTTGTTTTAACTCCTCTATCGATTTATCGTACGACAATTGGTCATTTTTCTCCGAGAAAAGGGAAAAAATCATCTTTCAAAATTAAGTAAGAGTATCGTGGCTGATATTGTATGGAGATACAACGATGAATCAGTATTAGAAATAACAAAGGATACGTGAATAAGCGTCGTCAAATTTACTATTACGGCAGCTTTATGAAAACATTTAATCATTGTCTGCTTTTTCTTTTCCAATATATTAATATTTTATTTACCGGTATTACACCGAAATACATCTATCGACCTAACATCGTTTTGATAGCATCATACCTAAAAATACCAGTATTTTACCGGTATCCGTAATACTGATTCGGTCTCTGGTTCAAAGAGCTGAAACGAAGAAGAAGAAAAAGGGGAGTGTGGAGGTGAGTGAGGACGAGAGAAAAGAGAAGAGCCACCTATTGCTCCTGTTGCAAGGAGAGAGATATCCTCGCGACGAGACGCGAAGGACATCTAGCCACCGGTGCACACGCCTGAAAACGAGATGCAAACCTGGATATCGAGCGGCCAGTGAAAGGGAGACGGAACGATCGCGGGGTGGAAGAGGGAACGACAGGCTGGACGAACACGAGGCCCTCGCTATCTCGCGGGGGAGTAGCCGAGTAGTACTTACTCAAAGAGCAAGTCAACAGCGGCAGCCTCGTTGCTAACTTATGAGCGCGAGCGGATCCCTGGACCGACTACTAATGGGACTAGTACTACCAGCATAAACTCACCACCACGAGTCAGACAGACAGACAGAGAGCTGGAAGAAACTCACTCTCCCCCTTTCTCTCTCTCTCTCTTTATTTATTTCTGATTTTTTTTTCTTTTTCTTTACCCTGATCTACTCTCCAGGTCTTCCTCTTTTTCTTTCGATTTTCATCTCGCTCCCGCTTCTGTCCAGTTTCCTGAAGGGTTTCTTCGTCGTTGCACGCGCGTCCGCGCGGTCTACCTGCGTCTACCTGCTATTTTAATAAATACGCGCAACGACGCGCCGCAACGCTCCACAGGCACTTTTAGAAACGTAACAAATGGTTACACGTCAGGGCACAAGGTACTTAAGAAAGGCCCGAGCTGCCGCACTAAATCATAGAAATCGTACGGTATAAATTACGCGCTCGCGCCCGCGCGCGTGTATTGTGAGCGCGCGAGCGACCTCGTACGGGCAAGTGGCTCCGGGAAGGCTTCGCGCTCCGATAACTCGTGACCGCCGGCTGCTTTATATTTTCGGCTCCGTCGTACGACGTTTTGCAAACATCGTCCATGATTTGAAGGCTCACGCAAATTTCTCGTCTGATCAGATCTTTAATCGTGCGTGTGTTGAATGAAAATTTTGCACGCTGAAGAAATTACACGTAAATGATGATAATTTTAACCATAGAAGTGAAATTTGTTGCAAATGAATTGTCTTTTCCTTTTTTTTTTTTTTTTTTTTTTTTTTTTTTTATATTTCAGTCGAATAAGAGAGGAGCGTGTCTCTTTATCAAGTAATTGCTCAACTATAAAATCTTGAGATTTTTCCAAACGGTCTACTGTGAAAATTTCATTTACTGTGAAAATTTCACAAAGACCATAAATGCGCTGCAATTGTAAGATAGAAATTTGTTGCAAACGAATTGACTTTTTTTCTTTTAAATGTTTCAATCGAGTAACTCTCGAACGTGTCTCTTTATCAAGTAATTCCTCAACTATAAAATTTCGAGATTTTTCCAAACGATCAACCGTGAAAATGTCATTTCACCCAATCTTTGTCAGAATCTAAATTTCACGAAGACCATAAATGCGCTGCAATTGTAAGATAGAAATTTGTTGCAAACGAATTGACTTTTTTTCTTTTAAATGTTTCAATCGAATAACTCTCGAACGTGTCTCTTTATCAAGTAATTCATCAACTATAAAATTTCGAGATTTTTCCAAACGATCAACCGTGAAAATGTCATTTCACCCAATCTTTGTCAGAATCTAAATTTCACGAAGACCATAAATGCGCTGCAATTGTAAGATAGAAATTTGTTGCAAACGAATTGACTTTTTTTCTTTTAAATGTTTCAATCGAATAACTCTCGAACGTGTCTCTTTATCAAGTAATTCATCAACTATAAAATTTCGAGATTTTTCCAAATGATCAACCGTGAAAATGTCATTTCGCTCAATCTTCGTCAGAATCTGGAATTTCACTGGAAATTTCACAAAGACCGTGTTTCTCTCAGCCTTCTCTCTGATCTTGATCCGGTGGAGGCCAAGACTCGGCAATACGATTGGCGGTCGTGCAGCGTAGATTGCGTGTGCCAGAGAGCGCGCGTGCCTCGGGCGCGGGTGTGCCCTCTCGGCGCGTTAACGCTCACGCAGACCGCGGCGGTTCGCGCGTGTATACGTGTACGTGTACCCGCTCGTGCCCGCTCCGGTCACCCACACGCAACACACCGGGGAATCGTGTGGCGTATTGCCACGTAAGTATGTATCGTCCACGTCGAGATACCGTGCCCGCAGTGCTATAATAATTTCAGCCTCGCACGCTCCCTCCAATGCTCCAGCGCTGCGTATTCCTCGTTTCCGCGTGCGTGTACGCGTAACGTTGCATCGAAACGGCGGTTTAATCACCGGCGTTTAATCGATCACGCCAGTGATAATCGTTTTTATCTCTTGCGAAACAGAACTTGAAATTTTGTTGGAAACGAATCGGCAGCAGCTTGATTCCACGATGGTCGAATCGGATAAGTCGCTCGATATTCTAATAATTGTACAACTAGCTCGCAATAATTTAGTTCCATGCGATATCTCTGATTAATATCGATTTCTTTTCTTCTTTCCTTCTTTCTTGTAATTAAGCCGAGGTATTTTTCGCTGACGAAAGATTCGATACGTATTTCTCGACGAAATAGAAATTTGTTGCAAACGAATATGGCACCACGATCTCTTGATACTTTTCGTCGGACAAGTTCCAATTTCCAAGTGCCAATTTCTAAACGTGTTCTCTTTATCTGTTCGAAGAACTCGAAATTAGAAACTCGAGCGCTGAAAATTAGAGTCTCGAGATTTTCCAATATCGTCCGAAGTCAATTTAAAATTAACGTGGATTAACTTTAGGCGCCACGTTGAAATTTGTCGGACGGGAAATCCGAACGATAAAGTTCCCCGAATTTTTAAGGTTTCGTTTTCAAGGAAAAACGAGGGCCCGGAACGGTGTGAACTAATTTACATAATCCGAATGTCTCGATATCAGGGGAGCGTGGCAGGTTCATATACCACCTTCGAACACGGCCCATATCAGATCTTGTGTTAAACGACCGATACATTATTCGTTTTCGCTAGTCCTTGAAATTGATCATTCTCCGTTCCTCAATTTCTCTCTCTCTCCCTCTCTCTCTTTCTTCTCCTAGGTTTGTCCGTGTTAAGATCTCGACTTCGCGCATGAGAACGAGCGTGCAACTCGAAATGAACTCGTCACATAGAACTCTCATTAGAACCCGGCGAGAGAGAAAGTCCCCGGGTTCGAACGTTCAACATCGTTCAACATTCGAGCTAAAGAGACCGGACTGATACTTTCTAACTGGAGAACAGTTGCGTACAAATGTGGAGGAAAACTGGCAAATCTCCATCCTCTGTCCATCATCTTTCGTACAAACTTATCCGACAGCCCGTTATTATCAACCGGCACACGAATTGGTTTAGGATAGTTTATTGCGATTGTGTAAAACGTGAAATCGACGAATGTGTGTATGTGCGCCGTATATTCGGGACACCTAACATTCCTTTTAAATCGCTTTCTCTTTTCTAACAGCAATTTTATCTGCCGATCCGCTGTGCCTAGATTCGTGTTTATTATCTTTGGATTCGCAGCAAGTTTTGTAGCAGCCGTTAGATGAGAACTCTGACACGCTGCCGTCGATAGTAAAATCAGTTCGCGCGTATTTCCACGAGTTCCGGTGGTGGAAGGATTGGAATCAAAATTCCAATTTGTTCCGTAATTTGTGGTACTGTGAATACACGTATAATACTGTTTATAAATAAATATTCGAGCCAATTTATTAATATCTACTTGGAAGAACCATCAAAGAATTATAAAGAACACTGTTTAAACAAATGTTTTTCGCAAAGCACCGTTAAATTCGCACTTAAAAGACACCAATTTCATAAATTTACAAAGAAAGAGCTGTATTTTCAGTAATTTTAGAAGTACTTGACAAAATATCTCTAATTTTGAAGGTAGTTTCCTATCCTATCGATGATTGCCGATAAAAAAAAAAAAAAAAAATACAAATCTCAAATTTAAATTTATGCCAAATTTCATCGAAATCGATAATTGACACTTCGGTCGCTTGTCACTGAGTCCACTTGACTCTCCCGTTCGGTATTTTCTTAACGTTGGAACTACCGATGATTGAAACATAAAATTTTCATGGGAAAAAGAAGAAAAGAAAAAACAGAAAAACTTGATAATAAAATAGAGTACAAAAGCTCTTATTCATTTTACGAAAAGTCACTCGAACCTCTAAGAATACACCGTTCACATTTATGAAATCATACAAAAAATTATGGAACTGGTCGATGTTGACAATTTTGGTATATTTCTAATTTCTATATTTCTAGTGTCGAACCAATATTAATCGATTTTGACGATTTCTAATTTCTATATTCCTAGTGTCGCACCGATACTGATCGATTTGGACGATTTCTGTACACTTCTAATTTCTATATTCCTAGTACTGAACCGATATTGATCGACTTTGATGATTTCGGTACACTTCTAATTTCTATATTCCTAGTATTGAACCGATATTGATCAATTTGGATGATTTCGGTACACTTTTAATTTCTATATTCCTAGTGTCAAATCAATATTGATCGATTTTGACGATTTCGGTACACTTCCAATTTCTATATTCCTGGTGTCAAACCAATATTGATCGATTTGGACGATTTCGGTACACTCCTAATTTCTATATTCCTGGTATTGAACCGATACTGATCGATTTTGACGATTTCGATATATTTCTATATTTCCAGTGTTGAGCCGATGTTGCGGAAGGACTCTTACTCGGTCTGGAGGGTATCGAGAGGAAGTCGTGAATGGACAAGGGCCATAGATCGAATCGCGGTACGTTATTCGTTTCCCTGGATCGTCGAGGCAAGGGCACGGATCGCACACGCTTTGCGTCCGATCGTCGATATCCGCTCGTCGCTCACCATCCAACGCGCACGATCGACCGGTGGACGAATGTTGGCCGTCAGGCCGCGTCTCTCGACGTCTTTCTATCCGTCTTTCGTCCGCCAGTCGAGTTCCTCGATTTAAATTCCTTGGACGTCGTCCCCGTCACCGGCCCGCGATCACCCAGCCGGCGATTAATCATTGAAAAAAATTGAGTAATTGATAAATTGCGGAAATCGAGCGGCGAGACACGCGGATATACGGCCAAGTGTGACGCGGTCCCACCGGCTCTGGTTAGCCGGATTATGAGCTCCTTGTACGGAAGGTATCGCGCTCGTCGATCTTTAACGCTCCGCTGTCGAAGGCACCGGAGGCGACCGATCGTCCAGGAGCGATACACGCCGATGAAATAGAATCTGCCGGCGATAGGAACCGTTACACGGTGTGATTCTAGACCGAACTAGGAAATCGGGATGCATCGACTCGATAAGCGCGATCGAGGCTATTGTCACTGGATCACTGGCGATCGCTGGCTGGTGAAATATCGGCTGTTGTCGTGTTCCTTGCACACTTGCGTAATTAGCGAAAGGATGAAAAGCCAGAAGGGGAGAAATTCTTGCTTTCGAACGAAAGAAAGAAGAAAAAAGAGAAAAGTAAGCTGAAAGCGATTGCCTTGGTACGTCTTCGACACGTGAGTGAGGTATTTTGCAAATTCGATGCAAATCTCGAAAGTCATTAGAATTCTAGTTTGAAACGCGGCCGATTGGAATTCGATTGGCGACTGGTTCGCGATTTCCACGCATTTCGATGCGATTCGATTTGGAAGAGTTTATCTCGGTGGAAATATTTTACAACTGGCCGAACGTTCAGCAACGCGTACACGCCGTTAATTTCGCGCGACACGAAATAATTGTTGCGAGCGATTGCGCGGTTTCTTAAGGCGCGTTGACACCAACCACGAGGGGGTGGGGCTGGATTTATCTGTGATTTTCAAGCGGATTACGCCACGCTGCTTAATTACCATGCACGTCGCGCACCGTTTAACGAAGCCGCTTGCCGATTACGAAGCCGAACCGGCCGGCCGAACCGTGTCGATTATCCTGATCCTTTTTATCTCTCGCTAGAGCGCGGTGTCGCTGGAGCCTTGAAAATCATTTAAATACAACTTTCTAATTCGTCTACGCCCAATATTTTCCATCCACCGGGCCACGTGCTTCTCTGTCGCTCCTCTCTTTCGATCGTAACACGCTCGAGAAAAATACGCGATACAATTTTTCGTGTTTCGGTAACTTATCGATCAGACGATAATTCAATCTCGCGCGAAACACAGCGGAAATAATATCGTGCCTGATAATGGCTGGCCGCAATTTTCGAAAGATCTCCCTGGCCAAACGAGCCTTGTCCGACTCGTTTCCGACGCGTTTCTCATGCAAACGACGGGCGAAAAGAAAAAAAAAAAAAAAAAGAAAGAGAGAAAAAGAAAAAAAAGGAAAAAGAAACAGAATCCTTCAATTAGCTGTGGCGCACGCAGGCAACTGGCTATCTAATTTCTGCGTCCATTTATCTCTCCGGGGCTTTCAATCACACGCTCAATCTCGACGCAACACCGTGGCAAAACGGTGGATCGATATAAAAATCCGTGGCAATTATGTTTAATCCTGGCCAACGCTATTGCCCGAGTGCTCTCTCTCTCGCGAGTTTCACGCTCTCCGCAATCACACTCTTTCCCACCGTCGGCGGGATCAGCGATCGGGCACACCGTGTTGTGACCTATGTAAAACTCATTACACGTGCGTTTCGACATACGCACGTACGTGCCATATGCACTTTCCTACAGAGACCAGAGAACTTCGTTTCACATCTTTCCGATTCTTTCTTTCGCCGATATCGGTTTCAAAGCGGTGGCAACACGCGCGGTATTCGAAACGGTCGCGCGTGCGTTTCAATTTCGTCTCGGATCACGAGCTTTGCAGCCTCTCGAGGCTGGAAACGTCCGTGGCGACTTTCGATTGGCTTCGCGTTCGCCTTGGCTCGCCGGAGAGCGTTTCTGTTACATTGTT